>JAFIRS010000220.1:600000-992496 GCA_018342105.1 Gonioctena quinquepunctata
TGTTTTTTCTATATGAAGGCACTGGCATGTATTAATGTTATAATAAGAGAATTGTAATGATGTTGTTCGGTTTTATAAATCGAAAATGAAATGAATTTAGTTTTTTTACATTGAGGCCCAAAAGATTATGGTTTAGCCAGATTTGTAAATTCTTTAGGTCTTTTTCTGAGTCAGTCTGTAACTGCTGCCACGTGTTTCTCGTATACACTGTGTCCGTAAAGTATGGAACAAATTCATTTTTAGCTAAACAGGTCATTTTAAGGAATAATCCTGAAACACGTCGATTTTTGATGTTAATTTACCGTATTTTAAAATAATAATCTAATATACAGGGTGAATAACGTTCGAGTAATGACGTCACCGTAATTTTTTTTAAATGGAACACCCCCATTTTGTCTCAATTTTCGGATTACTCTAGCTGAGCTGATTCCAAAAATATATCACATGTTGATTTCAATTGGTACAGGGTGGACAAAAATACAATAGTTTTGTGTGTGCTCATAAAGTAACGCGTAACATTCTTTATTAGGTAAATTAACAATATTATCAAAAATACTTATTGTCTAGCGGACAGAATATGCTGGAATACATGACTTTATAAATGTTCGAACTGCAGCCCTTGCTGTATTTGACAGTAACCCAAACGGTGTACAAATTCTTGTTGAACCTTGTGTATGGTTTCTTGCGTAATATTGTTTATTTCTGTTCGAATTTTCTCTTGTACATCTGCAATATTTGCTGGTTTCGTTTCATAAATAACATTCTTCAGATGGCCCCACAGAAGATAATCCAAAGGATTTAAATCTGGTGACCTCGCTGGCCATTCAGTGGGTCCACGTCTACCAATCCACCTGTTCGGAAAAATTTCATCTAGGTACCTTCTAACATCTACAGCATAATGTGGAGGTGCACCATCCTGTTGAAACCATAAACTTTCATCAAAACCTCCAGGATTACGTCTGCTGGAAAACAAATTACGTAAAGTAGGTATGAGATACCCCCTTAAAAACTCAAGGTACGTTGCCCCGTTTAAATTACCTTCGAAAAAGTAGGGTCCGATGATTCGATTTCGTACAATTCCAGCCCATACATTTACCTTTTGAGGGTATTGTGTATGATGCTCACGCATCCAGTGGGGGTTTCTTTGCCCAGTATCTACAATTCTGACGGTTAACCTACCCCTTTAACATGAAAGTGGACTCATCAGAAAAATAATATTTTGTATCAAGAGAGGGTCTCGGTGACATTTATCCATCATTTCTTCGCAAAATTGGAGTCTTCTATCGGGATCATCTTCGTTTAATTCTTGCACAAGTTTGATTTTATAAGGATGCCATTTTTCAAGCTTCAATAGTTTGTGTACCGTTGTTTTGCTAACACCGATATAGCGACTAACTTTACGAACAGAAGTGTGCGCATCTTCTTCAAAACTCAGTAAAACATCTGATGCTGTATCAGCATCTGCAGGGGGACGACCTGATTTGCGTACATTTTCAACATTACCAATTTCTCGAAATTCCGTTTCAATCTTACTGACTGTTGAACGCGTTATAGGTCTTTCTGGATATTTATCATTAAACAAATTGCACACTTCCATCTGAGTTCGCGATCTGTCTCCATACCCAATCATCATAAGTATTTCAATTCTTTGTTGTACACTTAACTCCATTTCTACTTCCAATTAAATCTAAGCAATCATTCGAATATTCACGAATACCAAAAATATTGTGGAACTAAACTGTCACTGAACATCAATAAATTACTAAACAAATAATGACATTTCCCAAAAAAGTAGACGACTATGTTTTTTATAAATAGATAAGAAATATTTTTTGTCATATTCTGTCTGCTAGACCACAAGTACCAAACATGTTTGAAAACAGCTCATTTTTATTACTCTAAACATGTAGCAAACTACGGGGTGTTACATTTGAACCAATTGCCGCTAGACAATAAGTATTTTTGATAATATTGTTAATTTACCTAATAAAGAATGTTACGCGTTACTTTATGAGCACACACAAAACTATTGTATTTTTGTCCACCCTGTACCAATTGGAATCAGTATGTGATACATTTTTGGAATCAGCTCAGCTAGAGTAATCCGAAAATTGAGACAAAATGGGGGTGTTCCATTTAAAAAAAATGACGGTGACGTCATTACTCGAACGTAATTCACCCTGTATATTAGATTATTATTTTAAAATACGGTAAATTAACATAAAAAATCGACGTGTTTCAGGATTATTTCTTAAAATGACCTGTTAAGCTAAAAATGAATTTGTTCCATACTTTACGGACACAGTGTATATAATTGCTGTATCATCAGCATGTGAGACTAAAGTCCCTTTGAAATCTGTTATAGAAAAAGTACTATTGATATAGACAAGGAACAGTATTGGATACAAAATTGTTCCTCGTGGAACACCATTTTTGATATCACTAGGTTCACTTAAACAGTCATCAATTTCAACAATTTGCGATCTCTGTGACCCATAATTCCGCATCAGATTCAGTGCAATACCTCTAACACCATCATCTTCGAATTTTTTCACTAGCGAACTATGGGAAACCGTGTCGAATGCCTTGGCCAGATCAAGAAAGATCGCTAGGCATCTTTTTGTCCAAAGCATTGACAGTTTTTTCAATGAAATCCAATATGGCTATTTCTGTATTTGAGTTCTTTCGAAAACCAAACTGTCTATACAGTGCTTCTCTTTAATGTACGCCCCCTTTTATTCTTTAAATCGGTCAACTAAAAAAATTTAAACTTGGGATAATTAAATTGATGCATGAATACTATATTTTGGAGTTAAATTGACAGATGAAACTTTCAAGATGGTGACTGGGCGCCACCTGGGAAAAAAAAATTGAAAGGAGGGTCTTGTGACACATCCTCTTGAAGCTCCTGACGAATACTTCACAACCCTAGAATATGAAGTCAATATCTTCACCAACTACAAAATGGCGGAACATTTAATAATTGCCTAAATACATCGACGTTCAACTTCATATTTTGAGTTCAGTTCAGAAGATGCTCGAAATGGTTGCATTGAACTGCTTGACATAAGAACAGCCCATCCGATATTTCACGCCAAACATTTTCGAACACAGTAACGTCGATATTTCTACAAATATAGATTATTCTCTGCCGTATATCCAATATTGAAGCAGGTTCAGTTTCGTACACCTTGTGCTTCAAATAGCCCCATAAAAAAGTCCACAGGTGTCAAATCTGGCGAGCAGGCTGGCCATTCCGTAGGACCTCGACAGCCAATCCAACGACCGGGAAAAGTATTATCCAAATAGTTTCTTACTTATCCGTAGTAATGTGGTGGTGCTCCATCTTGTTGGAATACAATATCTATATCGAATTCATTAGGATTCGCTTCGACGATTTCGTGATTGGAGGGTCAACAGTATTTTCCAGCATATTCAAATACAGTTCCCCTGTTGAATTTTGTTCAATGAATAGAGGTCCTACTATATGGTTTCCCAATATTCCTGCCCAGAGTTGATTTTTTCTGGATATTGAGTATGAGTTCACCGGAAAATGTGAGGGTTGGTGTCACTCCAATAACGGCAATTTTGTATGTGAACCTTGCCGTTGAGATAAAATGTAGATTCGTCACTGAAACAAATATTGTGGAGATAGATAGGATGCCTTGCAATGGTTTCCGTCATAATTTCGCAGAATTCTGTTTTTCGATCAGGGTCATCTTCAGTTAACTGGTGTAGCATTTTGATGATACTCATTCCCCTTCAAAAGTCTTCACACAGTAGAAGGACACTTCTCACAAAAATTCGCAACGGAGGAAGTAGACTGTTGAGGATTTACTATCATCCCACCAATCATTTGAACTTGCTGTTCTTCCGGAATGGACGGATGACCTGGGGGCTTTTTGTTCTGTACACTACCGGTAGTTGTAAATTTGGTTACAAGTTTCCTTAAATATTTTCTACAGATAGGACCATTCGTGAAACGATCATTAAAAATTCTTTCGGTTTCGTGGAAGTTACGCGTCGCACCGTAAATAAAAGTCGCTTCGATTTCTTCTTCCAATGGACGAGAATTAACCATTTTTGAGATAGTTCACGTGGTACCTATTTACAAGTAGAACCGAAAACTAAATGAGAATATTTTAACTGAACAAAGATGTTCGTTGTCGTACTGACCTTTCTTGTCATTTTTTGTTTAAACAAAAATAACCTATCGAACCTTATCGGGTTGTTGGGATAGCCATATGGCAGAGAAAAACAAATATTTCTAGATATATCGATATTAATGTGTTTGTATTCAGGTAATTATTAATATTCCGCCATTTTGTAGTAGGTGAAGATATTGACTTTATATTCTAGATTTGTAAATTATTCGTCAGGAGTTCAAAAGGATGTGTCACAAGACCTCTCTTTCAATTTTTTTTTCCCAGGTTGCGCCCAGTCGCCATCTTGGATGTTTTATCTGTCAATTTTACTCCAAAATATAGCATTCATGCATCAATTTCGTTATCCCAAGTTTCAATTCTTTTAGTTGACCCGTTCAAAAAATAAAGGAGAGGGGGACATTAAAGAAAAGCACTGTATATTATAACTTTATGTTTAGTAAAGAATGCAGTTAGTCTAGTTTTAGTTTGATACTCTGTTCGCAAATTTTTGCAAAATTATTTATGACAGAAATCGGTCGATAATTGCTCACATTATGTTCAGCTGATTTATAGATAGGGGTGACAAAGGATTCCTTCCATTGGCTCGATATCGTTCCACTTTTAGAGGAAAGATTGAAAATATGGACTAGAGAACTAATAATATGTAGGTGTATTTTCTTAATAAGTTTACTAGTGATGCTGTCAGGTCCCGGTGCGCAATTATTTTTTAAATTAGCAATAAGTACAATAACTTCATTATTTTTTTAAATTTTTTTAGCCATATCGCTTTTCACATTTATTTAAAAACTCATAAAGTGCATCAGCTTTATTTTTATTGTTTGTTATTATTTCGTACTTTGAATTTCTTATGCATATACTGTTCAGTGATTGTTTTTAATGATTTCTATTCGTCACTTCGTTAATAGTCTCCCTCGTTTTTTTTCATTCCTTTCAAGGCCGGTCAGTTTAGTTTCAAAATATTGATTTTTCGTTTTTTTTTCATCAATTTCTAGAATTTATTTCTATAAGTTTTGTATTAATTTTTCAATTCCTCAATAAGTGTTTGCGAGCTATTTTTTGAGGGGATCCCGCTTCGTTGAAGATATTATCAGTTCAGTAGTTATCCATGGTTTTATTTCATGCATTTTGTTACGGTTTCTAATTTTTGTCACAGTTTTTCCAGCTTACTCATAATTTTGTCGTAGGCACGCTAAGTCTATACAGTTTATGACATCATTCCAATTTTCATTTGATAGCTTTTAATTGAGTTTTTCGAAATGTGTATCTGTTATATGTTTTTTTCGAGGTTTGCTTGTGTACAAGTTTTCCGCTTTGTCATGCGTTATGCTTAAAAATATTGAGTAGTGGTCCGTAAGGTTAGTCTGAAGGACAAATGGACTCAATTTCAAATTTGTCTGTTCACAAGAAGATCTTACAAAGAAATGATCGATTATGGTACCTTCAGTTACCCTGGTTGGCTCATTTATACAGTGACCGGCAGAAAGTACGCATCATATGGGAAATTCTTATATTAATAAATTTTGACAAATATCGATACGTGCAATCACTTCTGCATCAGAAGGAACCCCAAAAGACGTTGTACAGTGCCTTTCATCTTTTTGTGTATGGCGGAAAATTAAAAAAATTGAAAAAATTTGTCTCAAAACACACTTTTTTGAAAAAATATCGCAAAATTTTATTCGTAAAATGTGTTCATATCAACATTTTATAGCTATGTACATGTTTTGAAGGATCTGAAATGAAAAAATTACCCGGTATTCATCAGAGAACATTTTAGGAAATGCGATGGAAACTGTATAGAAAAAATCCCGAATGAAACCAAATGAACAAAAGTAGAACGATTTCTGTAGTATCAACCAGAAATGATCATAAAATGCTATATTTTCCGATGATGAAAATACCAACAATGCCACATTATTTTCTATCTGCTCGAGAAGGGTGGCAAGAGGAAAAAAGGAAATACGCTCATAACCGTATTTCTATATTATATCATATCACCAATGATCTTAATGATACTTCGAGAGATGAAAGGGAACGAAAGGAAAATTCGTGAAGAGCCATATTAATAAATTTATTGCAATAATGGGCATTGGAAACTGTTGTATTATCATGATAACACATCTGTTTTTATGGCTATGAAGAGAAAATACGCTTTCCTCTGTTATTCGTATTTCGTTTTAGCCCAGGAATATTAGATGTTAGGTGTCACTTAACTGCAGAGAAAATAAAACCATTGCTGAAATGAATCAGCAATATGGGTAGAAAAGTATAGTTTGAAAAACCTAAAGAAACCCGCATAGTTATATGGCAATAAAGACTAAAAAGTTGAAAATAATAAGAATGAATTGATTTGTTAAAAATATAAACAGGATGTTCATAAAATCAGATGTGGAATCATCTGCAACTGAAAGATAAACCTTAGTCACTATCTTCCATCGTCAAGATAACCTCTTGTGGGGTATTCATGTTGAAAAGGGAAACATTCTCAATTAAATATTGATAGAAATATTTTTCTTTGAATTGAAAAATCCACGATTGAAATGTTTTCTGTTAGACATTCACAAAAAAATAACTTCATTTTAATCGTGGATTTTTCAATTCACAGAAAAATCTTTCTATCAATATTCAATTGAGAATGTTTCCCTTTTCAATAAGAATGAAGTCATTAACCAAAACATTTTCTTTTAGGTAAGGGAGCGTGAGGTGCTTGTTATGAGTAATCTTGATATCATTATGAAAAGTGAGCAAAGAGCACCCCACGCTTTTTTGCATAAAAAAAATTGTCAATTATTTTATTCTTATTATTTTCAACTTTTAAGTCCTCATTGCGATATATGCTGTTTTTTTTTTTGTTTTTTTCAAATTATTATTTTATTTTAAACTTTTCAGTCCATATAGCTACTAAAAAAGCCAATTTTGAATAGAATCGGATCATAATCAGAGAGATCATCCGTCATCTTGGAGCCACCATTTTGATTTCATGAATTTTGACACAAAATTAATAATCTTCGACCCTGAAATCCCCCACATACCAATTTTGAATCGATTCAGTGATCATGGATGAATAAGGCAGAAATCTTTCTGGACTATATTAAAAACTTGCATCATCCTTATCTTATGAGGAATGGAATGCAATTCCCAATCATTTTATTCTTAGATGGGCATAAAACACATTCAACTTACGAAATGAGTTTGTTATGTAGGGAACTTGAAATCATATTAGTGGCTTTGTACCTCAATGTAACCAGGAGTATACAGCCAGCAGATGTTTCTGCATTCACACCGTTGGAAAAAGGTTGGTGGAAGGCACTTTGCCCCATACTTCAGAATCTATTATCAACACATTGAAATCCACGACAATTCCAAAGGGATCTAAAGCTCGTGATCTTCACCCATGGGATACAAACAGGAGGAATTATATGACGTCGTATACACTGCTCATCAGTAGCGATTGAATTGTATATTTCGAAAAAAAAACAGATGGAAATTCAGTAGATTTCTATTGAGTATTGAAATTAAAATTGATAATATTATCTCTCGAAAAAAGTAACCATTCCATCGCCATTGGCGAACAGTGTACATTACTCAGGTAGACATCAGTAAGTTATTAACTGATCTTGAAATTGAGCTGAACCAGAACTGAATAAAATTCCCAAATATCCATTTTTATACCAATATAAGCATTTGAAAGGTGACCTCTTCTCCTCCACAACTTTTATTTGAAAATATTTTATCTCAGCTATACACAAATAACAGAGAATTGCTATAAATTTGTGTTGGTGTTTTTTTAATGGTTTTTTTATATGAGGTTTGCTCATTCGTATTAATAACATGCTATATGACAGGTTCATTCTCTTTTGACTCACATAATTCATCAGTCTTCCTTTTTCTAGAATAGAACATTATAGAAGCCCCGCGAATCTGTGACAAACAACCAAGCCATATATGTCATGTCAGATCGTCATCCATTTGTCAGCAACAGGTTTTATCTTTTATACTTATTCAATATTTTCATACATATCAATCAATTTGCTATTTAAATCTTATCGGGGTAGACTTCTACAATTGGATAGTTTTTCTTGATCGATTTAATCTTTTCCAGATTCTGGAAAGCTATAATACCCTAAACACCCACCAATGATTGCTCCTAAGAAAAAAAAAAGAAAATTTACCAGTTTTTTCTGTTTTTTCAATGTGACCTGCATTCTCTCTTACTGAGAGAATATTCTCTCGTATTTTATAGTGTCGTCCAAAGTGGCCCATCCTTTAGCCTCATCAAGAAAAGAAGATACAAGACGCAAGAGTTCCTTTTCTTGGTGGCATCATTAATTACAATGCTATCTAGAGTAGATAACAATTCCAAAAAATTTATGCAAAAAAGGATTATGATAGCTTGCTGAAAATGAAAAGATCAGAAAATTATGAAAAGCAATTAAGATTGTTAGATAACAAAATAAAGTGTATCTGGAAGATCTGCAAGGTGCCAAATATAAACCACAGACAAATACAAACTCTGATATTGTCGTATCCTAAAAAGATAGCAACTGATCACAACAATAATATGTTATCCACAGTACCTAAATTGTTGAAATAGATGGAAAGGACATCTGGTAATGTCAATATTACAGGAAATTCCCAGTAGATATTGTTGAGGCTAGTCTCCACAATTGTCTTTGATAGGAAGAAGTTTAATGTTATTTGACGAACAATTCCTTCAAGTATGATATTTTCCCTGATCAACTCTTCCTCTTCGGACAAGGTGGGCAGGATCCGAAGAATACCGTGCACGTAAGCATCTCTATTAGGGCCCATTGGGCGCCAATTTGCTCTAAGAATCAGCTAGGTATGCCGATTTCTGTGAAAAAATTCAGTAATTTCCTGAATCTCTTCGACACACTCTGGGTTCAGAATTATGCTCCAGAGGTTGATCTCCCCCTGGTGCACCAAGGCGGGGCACTCAGTAGGGATGTGCGACGATGTCTCGTCATCTTCCTGGCACCATCTGCATAGGGGATCGTCTGTGATCCCGATGAGAACCACATGCCTATTCAGGTGATTGTATCCCGTCAGGCGCCCAGTCACAGTCGTGATATCCCGTCTGTTGAGTGACAGGATCTCTTTCAATTTTTTTTTATTGTCCCTTTATATGGAGCTTTTATTCCTCATGATTGGCGCCTACTACCATGATCTGCTCTTGTAGCAGTTCCTCCATGTTTGAGATGGTCTTGCTGCTGGGTATTCCCAAATTGGTTCCGGCCTAACTGTGGTCTTTCCCGATCCTCTCTCGAGTAATCTGTCTGCCTTTCAGTTCCCGGAGGCATCAGAGTGTCCTGGAAATTTTCTATGGCGTTTCTACATCCGGACACCAATTTGGATACGGTCCTCTGATCAACACAAAAAAGCATCAATTAAAACTCGATTCAAAAAAATAAAATTAACAACAAATTGAAAACTAGGTGCCAATAAGTATTTCGACAGCATTCTCAAAATTATTTGAATTATAAAGGTGTCAAAAACACCATAAATTCTGGAATAATGAATATTGATCAACAAGGATATTTATCTGGTGAATCCACAAAAACCGCAATCTTCTGTATCACGAAGCGTGTATTGGAATTCATCGAATGACTGATTTGTCAAAGCCATATTATTGTGTTAAAAAATATGGTATCAGAAGAACTACCCTGCGACTATTCGAATAGAAAACAAATAGTTAAAATAACAGAAAATTTTTCAGAAATGATGGAAACAAAAATAAGTTGGGAATTGCTCGAGTAAGTGTCGCTGGGCCATCGTAATTTTCCTCAATTATAACCTCAGCTAAAGAATAGTTAACATATTACGCCGATGACATCGTAATGCATTGTAATTTCTTATTATTTGAGCTCAAATTTCATAGGGCTAAAGTGATCGATCTCCATTTATCTGACCACTTTTCTCAACGTATCAAAATATTACATTCTACGTCAGCAGCGGCTGATGAGGAACGTAATAAAAAACATCATATAATGCATAGATCTTTCAATGACCAAAATAATATTGATTTCCTAAATTGCATAAGTATTGAAACTTGGCATAGTGTTTATAGTCAAGGAAGGTTGAATGCAGCATCTGACAACTTCACGAATTTAATGATTCATTATTTAGATTCATGTTTTCCTCTACGTGAAATATCAATTAGGAACAAGAGAAAACCATGTAAAAATGAATGGATCACAGAAGACATCATAATACTGAAACGCCAGGTTAGTCTTTACAACGATTTGGCTAAGACCAACAATATTTATAAGGACATAAGCAAATACTCGCAGCAACAATACTGCAATGCACTGAGAGCAGCGAATATTAAATTTAATGACATGCGAATACATGGATCGGAAAATAAAACGAAAGCTATGTGGAAAATGATTAATGAATTGAAAACAGGTAGGTATAAAAATAATGAATTAACTATTACACAAAATAACTATCCTTTACCAGATCAGATTGTTGCTAATCAGTTTGCAAACCAGTTCACCATCCCTATCAATAAAAATTTTGAACGTGACTATAGCTTTTTAGATTCAAATATTTCCTTATCGCACATATCATTTTATCTAGAACTCGTTACGATTGTTGAAGTTGAGTCATTAATAAGTAGACTGAAATCTTCCAACTCCTCTGGCCATGATAATATTTCTAATAATTTATTGAAGAAATGCAGCTCGTGGATTAGTGAACCTCTGAATTACCTAATCAATCTTTGTTTTGAGGAAGGAAATTTCCCAGATAACTTCAAACTGGCAATAGTTCAGCCACTTTACAAAAAAGGAGATCTGAATGATTTTGTTAACTACAGAGCAATAAGCCTGTTATGCAGTATCTCTAAATTATTTGAGATGGCAATTAAGGATCGGTTAACCAATTACTTACTCAAGTACAAACTCTTATCGTCCGACCAACATGGTTTCTGCAGTAACAAAAGTACAGAGACAGCACTATCTGAGTTCAGCGGTCGGATCATTTCAAGTATCGACAAAAAAATGTTTGCTTTGGGTATTTTCATTGATTTCTCGAAAGCTTTCGACCTAGTGGATCATCGATTAATCACTGCCAAATTAGAGAGATATGGAATAAGAGGTTTGCCTTTAACTTTAATCGAGTCATACCTCAGTAATAGAAAACAAATGATAAGAGTCAATAACATTTTCTCTGAAAAAATGGATGTAGAGCAAGGTGTGCCGCAAGGTTCTGTGTTAGGTCCTCTACTTTTCAACATTTTTGCTAACGATCTCATTCTCTATATTCAAAGGGTTCAGAATGTTCATGTTATCTGCTATGCAGATGACACGAATATTTTGGTTGTTGACAAGGATCTCAATAAGCTGAAAACTACTGCTGAAGCGGTATTTGCCAATATTGTAAAATGGTCCAACAATAATAACCTACAACTGAATCATCGTAAAACAATAACTGTTCTTTTTGGTAATGGCAGGACTGATGAAATCAAACTTTTTGAAGGTTCCAATGATGAAATAGTAAGTAGTAAATCAGTGAAACTATTGGGGGTTACCTATGATAGGCAACTTCACTGGAATTGTCATATTGATTGTTTGTGTAAAAAATTTCAGAGTAGCTGTTATAGTCTGAAATTTATGAAGAACCACTGTAGTGAGTACACACTACTGTCATTGTACTATTATCAATACTAAAAAGAGTATTAGTACTTCAAAATATTTTATTCCCATATAAAGTATGGAGTTTTGATTTGGGGAAATTGTGCACATGTGAATAGAGTATTGGTACTTCAGAAATATGCGATTAGAATTCTTGCTAGTATCGATACTAGAACGAGCTGCAGAGATTATTTTAAAAAATTCAAAATCCTAACTGTTGTAAGCTTATATATACTGGAAGTTTGTACATACGTCTATAAAAATAAAAACAAGTTTTTGAATACTGCTGAGAAGCATGACCATAATACACGTTTCAAAGGCCAACTACAACCTGAGAATCACCGGACTACGCTGTACCAAAAAAGTTTTTTTTTTACTGGCTGTAAATTATACAACTCTCTTGATGAGCATTTTAAAAGCTCCCTCAATTTAAATATTTTCAAAACAAGACTGAAACAGCAGCTAGTTCAGAAGGCCTGCTACACTATGGATGAGTACTTAGTATAATTTGTGTTATGTTCGCGATATATGCAATTGATTTGATTTGTATTCAATATAGCATACTTATATATACGATTGTCTCTCTTGTTGTCTCTTGTGCATTCACGTCTTCTACCTTTTCATGATATATTGTCCGAAAAGTATGTTCCTGCAAAGATGATTTTCTCAATTTGTATCATATATTTTAATCTAATGGTATGTATTTTATTTTATTTTGTTTTGATGTTTAATTTATTTTGTTTTGATGTTTATTTGTGACTTGTCATAAACATGCATCTGTCTTTGGTCCTTGTGATTGAATTTATATGTATATTTTATGATGAATAAATTGATTGATTGATTGATTGATTGACACAAATCTTCTGGCAGGAGGATGTAATATAAAATGATTTTCGCTGGTAAAAGTATTTTCGACAAAGCCAACAAATGATGCTTAGAAAACGAATTAAAACAAAATAAGCATACTGATATTTTAAACGAAACGGCCAAGGATCGATGAACTTGATGAATGATTCTTTGGTGATTTAGAGGTAGAGGTAGATAAAGCAAAAAAAAACAAATTCCTAGGAGTATACTTGGACGAATGCTTGGACGCGTCGTAGTATATCTAAAATGATTCCTGGACTAAACTCAATTTGCTCTGGGATCCGGGTACTCAAATGTGTTCGTGTAATCGCACGCGGAATGAGTATTTCGCGTTCTCAACACAGTCCGCGAAATTCAATTTCGCGGCCGTCACCCATAGCAACGGCCGCCAAACCAAACGTCACTACCAAATTTGACATTTCTAAAATACGACATTGACAAGGATTATTTAACATTCTGTTTGTCACACCAATCTTTAAACTCCCTGTAACATTTTACGTACTGGAGTTTAGAATTTTCGGGTATTTAAACGGAAAGCGCCAACTTTACAACAATTTCCAGCTCTGGAGGAGAGCAAGATACTCTAATATCACTAAGATATTTGCGTTTTGCCAAAATGGTTTGCATATATTCAACCATATCATTTCCATAGCAACGCTGTGACTTTGTTAACTAAATTGAACTGCTGTCGATTTCAAAGACATAATATATTTATTTGCAATTATCTGGTTTGATAATTTTGACGATTGCACGAAAAGTAGTGCGTATGCCATGACCGCGAAACTTTTCAGCGACCTCAAGATTATCTTGCCTCGGCCGCAAGCGGCCTCGGCGATAACTTTTCTTTCGGTACGCTAAAACGTTATTTTGCGGTCTTGGCATACAATAGTTATTTACGTAACAAGTCCTGAAAATAGGGTTTTTTTGGACGAATAGACAACATTCTAGGACGAGCCGTAGGCGAGTCCTGGAAGTCTGTGAGTCCAAAAAAACTATTTTCGGGCGTGTTGCGTACAATATTTCTTCGGCAACCGTGAAGAATAGCAAATCAACAGAACAGAACAGAAAATACTACATATTAACAGAAACATTCCAATTCTTATTTATATTAATATATTAATATATATATATATATATATATATATATATATACAGGTGTGAGGGTTTGACGACTGTCTAAGTTAAAGAAGAGTCCTTTTTAAATTCGGGTATGCAGTCAACAAGGGTATGGAAATTAAAGTGAACTCTTTTTTCTATTCAAGCTTTCGAGTCATTTATTTTCTCTTCATCAGGAACTCTACAATGAATTAAAATTGAAAATTATTAGATTCAAAAACCAAATAGGCATGTGTGTACTTACGAAAGTGAGGTTAAACCCTTTCACTTGCAGCAACACTCTTGGTATAGTCATATATAGTTGAAACTTCGATCAAAATTGATCATGAATACTTAAACATAAGTGTGAAAACATTTTAAAATTCCAAATGGGCTCTTATGGAGGTCATGTTGGATTCAAGAAGAAGTGGTGACAGATGACTGACAATTGAAGTATAAATGAAGTTGACAATTGGCAAGTATGAAAAATAGATATTAGACTTGTTGCAAACATACAATGAGGTGAAAAATAATACCAGCAGGAAGTACGTACTTCCCGGACTAGGCCGGAAAATGCTACTTTCTCAAAGAAAAAGCGTCCGGAAAGTGGGTACATCCCGGACGGTTGCCAAAAAATAACTATTGTAGCTCAGGAGAGAGTAATTGGGATAATAAAAAAATGAGTTGCTAGGGAGTTATTGAATCGTGTCGCATTATGACAGTTTAGGCCCTGCTCTTGAGATATATGAATACTTATTATTTCTCTTCAGAAATAAAAATGTAATTGAATTAAGAAAATTTCATAACTATAACAAGGGAAACTTGAACGTAAACTACCCGATACATAGACTGATACTGACAGAAAAAATCCAAGTAATCAGTATATCCATTTTCAGTTAAATAAATGCATCTTCGACTCTAAATATACGGTTATATTTTGAAGTCGTACATATCATGATGTTGAATTATAGAGGAAACCGAAAAAATCAAATAATATGAATTCCCGTGAAAAGTATATACTAGACCAAATTGAGTGAAAACTATTCCCGCGTGAAAACAAGTCGATAACTTCGCTGACCGCTTATAGCATAAATTACCGTAAACCTCTGAAGATTATACTTTATTGGAGTTGGGGTATAAATAATAGAATCTATAAGTAGAACAGTGGTGTGGTGTGTGTCTCGGCCGAGGCAGCAATGTATGTTAAACAACTGCAAGAAAAGTACCGTCCACATAAAATTTGTGACTCGAACATATCTGCTTTAAATTTGTACAACAACCAATGAAAATGTTTGATAATATTCATTTATCATCAAATGAGTCACATTAGGTTCAAAATAGTAGGTAGATTTTGTTAACAGTTTGAATATAAAGCATATAAAAAAGAAAGCTTGTAAACTCGACCTTCCAGAAAGTTTGAACAAAAAGTCGGAATATTTTGTTAGAATGATTCAAATAATTATTATTTGTTGAATTTGTTTCACCGAAGATTGAACATTAGAAGTAAATGTCTTTTGTTTGCTTTTTTGATGTGATATTCGAGTTATATCTCATACATTTTGAAAGATGTAACAAAAGTTCGTTTTTTTTAATGTTAAAAATGAAAAATATGACGAATAAGAAAAAATGGTACATTGACGAAGTTGAAAAACCTAGTTTTTATACGAAAAAAGTGACTGCTGATGGCGTATCGAAGCCATTTTTTTATGAATCCGATGTTCATTCTAAGTCAGTGATTCATATGAACATGAGTAACCATTAGTGCAAAGAGAAAAATATAATATTCTCATATTTGAGAGAATTTTTTTCTATAATCGATTTTCAGTGACAAATGGAATTTTAATTCTGAAAAACGTTTCTCAGATGTGGAAAACACAAATGCGTTGGGTTGCAAAAGGATCACATTTTGTTTTTCATCCCAAGCAAATGATTCACTTACATTGGGAAGTTCACACAATTCATAGAAAAGGGATTTCCACTCAATGGTTTCACGGCTAAGAAAGCATTTCAGCGGGCTTCAGTAGCAATCAGCAACTGTTTTATGATTCACTCTTCAGTGTGAATCTGCAATATGGCTTTGAAAGAAATTCACGTTGGAATTGTGGTAAATTCCCAATGTAAGACATTTGCTTCGATAGAAAACTTCAATAAGAAATAAAATAGATTAATTTCATAATTGGAATTCCAAATATTATTTTCCATACAAAATGGAGAAGCGGAAATCCCAATGTTTTCTCCAAATCCAACACAGTCTCCATAAAAAAAACAATTATACAAATGTTTGAACAGATTTAAGCAGACGAAATCCAATTGTTCATCTATCCAAAAGGAATCTTGAGAAAACTATAGAAAGAAAACGAAAAGTTCAAAAATTTCAAAAAGTTGATAAGGCGATTACCAAGAAATTATTCGACAATCCTGAATATACCTTCCAATCCAAGGGTGATATCAAGTTACAATAAACGCAGCTGCATATCAATGAGCACGAGATATGAAGATAGATATGCCGTCCTTCGGGGGGGACGATGAGCTGGCGGTCCCGAATTTATGGATATTGACCTCGTTAAAGAACCATACATCTGAAACCACAGAGGAGTCGGCAAAATTTCCGGTTGGGGAAGTATACTCACCGGCGTCGGTATTAAGCCTAGTCGCAGAATTAGGCCAACGTTAAATAAATGATAAACAAAAATGAAATGTTTAAATGATCAATTATTAGAAAAGTTATTTTATTTTCTTTCTATTGTATATCAGCATGAGAGTATTAGAATGAGTCAGTTCAACATTTATTTACTCCTATTAAGATATTTAACCCTTTGTACAATTAGATTTTAGGACTATTTGATAGAAATCAATAATTGAACTTAATTAACTTCCTGTGACTATTGAATACTGTGATGATTGAAATCAGTTCAAAAAGCTTTCGAGAAAATTTGATGACTAAATGTTAGCGTCATCTTTTATTTTATTATAATAATTATATGGCTAATTTGAATTTTATTTAATTATATTCAGTTTTCCTAAATACCGGGTGACACAGGATATCGGGCCACCCCTGTAACTTCTGCATTCGTAGACGTATTTTTTTGAAATTTGGTACAGCTATATGAGCAACCATTTCGGATTCGATCACATTACAATCCAATATGGCGGACTTCTGGTTCTACTGGAAATTCCAGCAACTTTGTTTTTTCAAGTGGAACACCCTGTATATTTTTACATATTCAAGTTCAACAGGTCAAAACAAGTCCAAACCTTATGTCAAATGTAATTATTTTGAAATAATTAAGATTCAAATCTTTTTTTTAATTTTACCTCGTGGATAAATGAGACTTCGTCAAGGCTATTCACAATGAGTCGCACATAACAGAGAAACATAATTTTTTTCGAAAAATTATTTTTTGTGTCACTTATTGAGGAATCAATTCAGTCATATCACATTTCGATCATAAATAAAAAACCAAATGGAACCTCTATGGGCCACCTACATGTCTCTCTAGAAAATACATTCAGAAAAAAAATTACATATCAATTTTGTATTTCCGTGCAGTAACAAATTGTATACATTCAAAATCGACAACTAATTCATGAGTTTCCTTGCAGTTCGAATAATTTTCAACCTAGTAAGCTGTGGAAAACAACATTTTGAACTTGTCAACCAATTGTGTTTCGCTGTCATCTTTCATCCCAACTCTCAAAAATTAGTTAACTTCCGAGAATTAGTAGAAATAGAAAATCAGAATTATAGAAGTGAACAGGTTGATATGTTATTAATTAATAAATCATCGAAACAATAACAAAATAAATACCACTTTCTCACTGAGCATAATATGTAAACGTTCATCCAAATGAAACAAATAATATCTAGCGTTTCCTTAATGATTGAGTCATCCAAATGAAAGGGGTAGCTTATCCTAGGAGTGTCAGAGAAAAATGTTGTTTCAGGAGAAAATATCGTAACCAAAGACAAGGAAAGAAAAATGAATATGTCAAGGTCAAATGTTGTTTTCAATGTCTCACGGCTCAGTTGAAAAATTATTCGAACTGCAAGGAAACTCAGGAAATAGTTGTAGATTTTTTAATGTATAAAAATTTGTTACTGCATCGAAATACAAAAATGATATGTAATTTTTTTACTTAATGTATGATCTAGAGAGACAGGTAGGTGGCCCATAGAGGTGCCATTTGAGAAAAAAATATTTTTGATCAAAATGTAATGTGACTAAGTGACACAAAAAATAATTTTCCCATTTATCCACGAGGTAAAATAAAAAAACAATTTTAATTTCAATTATTTCAAAAAATGATGAATTGACATATGGTTTGGACTTGTTTTGACCTGTTGAACTTGAATATGTAAAAATATACAGGGTGTCATATTTGAAAAAACAAAGTTACTGGCATTTCCATAAAATCCGGAAGTCCGCCATATTGGATTGTAATGTGATCAAATCCGAAATGGTTGCATATATAACTGTACCAACTTTCAGAAAAACCGTTTACGAATGCAGAAGTTACAGGGGTGGCCCGATATCCTGTGTCACCCGGTATAATAATGTTTGTAACAAATCCTGATTGTCAACTTTCGTTATTTGTATGTAGAACTGATGCTGAATAAATATATTATTATTATTACTTTTCAGAACACTGAATAAAGAGTGATGCTTGTTATTTTTTTTATTCTACACTTTCCTGACACTTTTAATATCTTAGATCGCATAGTAATAACATCTGCCGGTCCAAAGCCCGAAAAAATATTTTTTTATAAGAAATAAAAACAACAAATTAGTGGGAATTCAGTTCAATTATGATTTTTTCGGCACATTCAACTGACTTCGAAAAAACAAAAATAGTTACATTTGAGGTAAAAGAATAAATATCCGCCTATGGTCAGCATTTTCGATCAAAGCGCAAATCCTATTTTATTTTATCAGAGGTGGATGATGAACCCCATCCTCATCCAACTGAAAATGGATATACTATAAACTTGTTTAGATTCATTCAATTCTTCACCTGAGGATATCAAATATATCAAGTCAAACGCAGAAAAATCAAACTAATTTCAGTTTATATTCGCAGTATGATCGTTGAATGATAGGTTATATCGATTTCCACAATGAGGGAAACAATTAAGACAATGGCATTATTTAACTTTGATTTCATGAAGATGTCATTTGGGTCATGAATTGGGTCCATCAGTTATGGATGGTAAGATTGTAACCATATTCGTTCAAGACATTCGAATATTCTATTTTGAGTGAATTTATGTTCAGGTCACCAATAAGTAGGCAGTAATCAATCAATTCAGTTTAATAATTTTCGTGATATGTTTGAAGAATAGGGCGACCATAGCACGTTGTTACAAAGAATGTTTTTTTTCCAAGTTGAATTATTGTTCGTTTTTTTTTAAGTAACTTTCGAAATACTGACCTTAATTGAACGAAAATTGGTATCAAGAAGTTTTTTGAGTTGTCGAAGTCAAACCTGATGTTATTATTGTTCTCACTCGTAGGGGGCGCCACCTATACGTCATTTTATTTTTTGAAGATTTATTACTTTTTTGAGCGTACTTCTAGCACATTTTTCAGTACAAAAATCAATTCCTCTATCATATCTTCGTAAAAAAGCTACACTTGTTACAAGTCGCTATAAGTAACCGTTTTCTAGATATTTGGACTTGAAAATTTCAAGTCGATTATTTGATAATCGATGCGTGTTGAAGTTATTACCATTATATTGCATTTTTCACAAGAATTCTTAGAAAATGAATTTGACGTTTAAGTAGGTAGTGTGACAGTTAAACGTTTTGATGTTTCGTTGAAGTTTCTGTAAGTTATAAAACACTAATTTTGAAAAAATTGGGTATTTAAACAATAATGCTCATTTAGCCGATATGCATTTCGTTTATGGCCTTGCTGATGGCAATGCGCGCGAAGCAAGACGCATTTACCAGGAGCGATTTCCTAATCTAGTACTGCCTTCAGCTCCAACATTTAACAGTCTCCACCGTCGTTTGGCAGAAACAGGTGGCTTTAAGGGAGCAGCTGATATCATTGGAAGACCACGAGCAGTCCGAACCCCAGAATTGGAAGAAGCTGTTTTGAACGCTCTCAAAGAGAATCCAGAAACAAGTAGAAGAATAATTGCTGAAGCTCTCAATTCTACTCAGTCCACAGTTTGGAGAATTACCCACGATAAATAATTTTATCCATACCATATTCAAAGGGTACAAGCTTTTTTGCCACGAGACTTTCCCCAACGCATTACTATGTCAGTGGTTTTTGAGAAAATGGGCTGGAAATCCTCAATTTTTAAGATCTGTAAGTACTCTTTACGGACGAGGCAAACTTCTCCCAAAATGATATCGCGAACATTCATAACAACCATGTTTGGGCTCTGGAAAATCTGCACGCAGTTAGTGAAAGGATAATGTCTTTTCTGTAAATGTATGGGCGGCAATAATTGATAATTACTTGATAGGTCCTTTCTTTCTTCCGTTCCAATGGCGCAATTCACAGAGACTTTTCAGAAAATGAATTGCCGGGACTACTTCAGAATGTATCATTATAAATTCGTATCCGCATGTGGTTCATGCATGTAGGGCACCGGCCCATTTTAGCGTTGTAGCTAGGGAATTCCTTAACACTGTCTAGCCAAATCGATGGATCGGTAGGGGTGTAGAAAACCCTAACAAGGCGTGGGCACCAACGTCCCCAGATCTAAACCCGCTAGATTTTTATTTTTGGGGACATTTGAAGTCACTAGTTAATAAAACTCCAGTAGCGAACGAGGAAGATCTAAGAAACCGAATAGTAGACGCCTGTGAAACAATAAGAAACACACCAATAATTTATGAGCGGGTACGAGATTCAATGACTAGAAGACTGAATGCCTGTATCTTCGCTGAAGGTGGACACTTTGAACAATTTATCTGAATACAATTTGTGAAGGTATCATCCTTCCCAAAAGTAAAAATATGGCCTTAGCTCGACTGTACTGCCAGGAGAGAAAAATGGACAGAGACATAGAATTTGGTAAAGCATATTGTGCAAAAATTGATGAATATATTTCTAAAGGATATTTAAGGAAACTAGATGAGAATGAAATTTCTTATGATTCGGACAAAACTTGGTATCTGCCTCATTTCGCGGTATTCAATCCAAATAAACCAGGTAAGCTACGAATGGTCTTTGACGCTGCATCAAAGTCAAACGGGTTGAGTCTGAATGACATGTTGTTACAGGGACCTGATCTATTAAAGCCATTGATTGCGGTACTTCTGACATTTCGACAAAGAAAAGTAGCATTTTGCGGAGATATCCGCGAAATGTTCCATCAGGTTGTCATTAGAGAAGAGGACAGATCATCTCAAAGGATTTTATGGAGAGGTTTGGAAAGGACTCGTGAACCGGATATATTGGAAATGCAAGTCATGACTTTTGGAGCTTGCTGTTCACCATGCCTTGCTCAATATGTTAAAAATAGAAATGCTGCAGAATTTCGATTTGAATTTCCTGAAGCTTATCACGCTATCGTCAATAAACATTATGTAGACGATTTTCTGGCAAGCTGTGACACTGAGGAAGAGGCTGTTAATCTGATCGAAGAAGTCATTCATGTACATAGAAAAGGTGGGTTTCATATCTGCAATTGGCTCTCCAATTCAAAAAGTGTACTGAGTAAACTTCCTCCAAACCTTCGATCAAATGCAATCAAATATTTCGAGTCAGATGCGGTACTACCAATAGAAAGAGTTTTAGGTATCCATTGGAACCCGGAAGAGGACAATTTCATGTTCAATTTTCATAGAGAGCAGGTACAATTGATTGGTAGTGCACATTCATTGACCAAAAGACATATTCTTAGGATCCTAATGAGCATTTTCGATCCCCTAGGTTTTATCAACAATCTAGTTATACAAGGGAGAATAAGTCTACAAGATTTATGGCGATACAAAATTGGATGGGATGAAACGGTTCTAGCCGAAATTTTAACCAGATTTGGAAAATGGCTTGAGGAGATGGATAAAATAAATGAAATTAAAATACCAAGATGCTATTCCCTGAAAATTCCAGTGGCACAGGTAATCCAATTACACACGTACTGTGATGCAAGCGAAAAAGCGTATACAGCTGTTTGTTACCTGAGAATCCAAACGAATGATTGCATAGATGTATCATTTGTTTCCTCCAAATGTAAACTTGCGGCCCTAAAGACTGTAACGATTCCAAGATTGGAGTTACAAGCAGCAGTCATGGGAAGTAAATTAGCCAAAAATATTCGACAATCACTGGAAATCAAAATAGACAAGACGGTATTTTGGACAGATTCCAAGATCGTTTTGTGTTGGATTAGGTCGAAAGAAGGAAAATACAAGCAGTATGTTTCGAATAGGGTGAGTAACATTTTGGAAAATTCAGACCGATTAGACTGGAAATGGGTACCAAGTAGTTTGAATCCTGCGGATGAAGCAACGCGGGAAAATAAAATGACACATAATAGTTGGTTGAAAGGACCTGACATTCTTTTCAAAGATATTAATACTTGGCCAAATGAGGAAATGAGAAATGATAAGTGTACCGTAGAAATAAAAAAACAATTTCTTGGAGTTTTATGCCCATGTGATTTTCCAGAACTTCCTGATATATCACATTTCTCTTCGTTTATGAAACTTCTTAGAAGCACAGCTTGGGTACTCCGATTCACAAAATGTTGTAGAAAACGTGGTCGAAAAGGAGAGATAGATGTAGATGAGATCTGTGAGGCGGAATTACTATGGTGGAAACATGTTCAAAAAAGTTGTTTTGATAAGGATATCAGACAACTGAAGACAGGACAAGACTTGAAAAATAGCAAAATTAAAAAGCTATCCCCATACATCGACAAAGTGGGGATTCTCAGAGTACGAAGTCGTATAACTGAGGATATAACAGGATTTGAAAGACACCCAGTGATATTGGACACAAAACATAAATTTACAAAGCTATTGGTGACATTTTTTCACGAAAAGTTCAAGCATCAAAGTCGCCTCACTGTTAGCAATGAAGTACGACAGAAGTACTGGATCATCGGACTCAATAATTTGGTGAAGAAAGTTGGACACGATTGTCAAATTTGTAAGAATAAGAAAGCCATACCCAATATTCCTGTAATGGGAGATCTACCGAAAGAACGTGTTACGCCATATGTAAGACCTTTCACATATTGTGGTATGGATTATTTCGGACCATATCACGTAAAGGTTGACCAAAGAAGAAGAAATCAATGTTGCTGTCTGCAATGTCGTCTGGATGTCTTCCAGAATATTTTTGGCTGGTTCAATCAAAAGAATTGTAGAAAAACTTGACTTTACTTTATTGACAATCAATTTCTATTTTCTCTCTTGTCAACTGACTTAAAACAACTCATTATACAGGGTCAAATAAAAATGGAACTGACAAATATTATATATGATGAAACTGAATCAGGAAACAAGTAACATTATTGTCGTGGATTTTTCAATTTTCATAAAAATCCTTCGATGGAAGATAGTGTCTAAAGTTTATCTTTCAGTCGCAGATGATTCCACAATGATTTTATGAACATCCGGTTCAGAGTTTCGAACAAATTAATCTATGGAGGTGTATTTCTAATATATAAGATTAACAAACTGTAAAAAACATTAAAAAGTTTGCTGAGGGGTAAAACATTAGATGTGTGGTAATTCGACTATTAAAAAATTATGTGAAGCCTTCGGTGTGTTAGGTTTTCACTACTTGTCTCTAGTTTTTTTTTCTTCTGCCTTATATCATGTTGAAGTTCCTTCTTTGTTTCACATGTCTCTTTCTTGCCCTACTTTTCTGTTTCCTCCTTATTTGCAGTTATTGTCAACTCTTCTTTTATGCTCTCATTTTGGTTTATATTAAGTTTTGTTAATATATTTATTTATCTATATAGTATATATGATACTCCCATGATTTTCAAAGAAGCGAAGTGCTGAGATTTCACCTACAATTCAATATAGACCGGTCATATGTGTGGATACAAACTAGCTCGCTTAACATATCAAAATGCAAATTTCTCCAGCTACTTTTCCCCATACATCCAAGATACCAATTAGCCCGATTAAGTGGAAATTAATCCTGCCATCGCCGGTAAAACCGCCCAACAAACAGCTACAAATAACATTTCGGCCTATTAGATGTTACACGATCTAACACTTACTTTGCAATCTAGTCGGCCACTTGATATTCCCTGACGTTTAACATTAGTTCATGTCATAAATATTATTATGGACCGTAATTCAAACAACAAATTGACTGCAAACGTCAGATTAAACTCATGTAAATGAGTTTGGGTCGAATTATTCTCCTGGCGAATTTCCTCAGAATAGAAGCTTGAATGAACAGTCGAATTGGCTATTTCCTGGCGTCTCCAAGTATAAAAAATGGGTAATATATTTTTGTCACGGCAGGAAGAGAATATTGATATCTCAACAATTTACAATGACATAGTCGTATTCGGAAGGAAAACATATTCTAGTTTAATTCATAAAATCAATTTGATGATTGTTTTGGAAAAAAAAATATTTAGCAGAAGACGCATGAGTGAATTGCTATGTGTATAATGTAATAAATCCAATATAACGTTTGCTACTTTTTTATCGTGATTTTGTTTTTCAAATGAGGATTTCTTAGTCATATACGAAAAGTTTAAGAAATCTGCTTCACCTATCGCAAAATAACAGCAATCTGGAAAACTAATTTCATTTTGTATACCACGATATGTTAGCGCTTTTCGGTTCGCAATGTTTTGCTATCTTGGCTTTCAAAAGTTTTTTTGTGTAAGAAAAAGGAGTACATCACTGATAAAGAATGGAAAATAGATTGTAACAATTTGAAAAAATATAATCGGTTCTCTATAACTCTAAATAAAAATCGATAGCGCGGCCAGTTGCAAAGGTAGATTTTAGAATGTATTTATTGATTCTGAAATTGTCATCGATCAAGCTTACAAAAAATTAGACCAATTTTCATCGAAAAACACAAACATAATTCCTCTTTGTGTAAACCTTGAACTATAAGTAATTCTGATCTAATGAGCTTATCTGACCATCATTTACAAACTGTTTTCTGGTAAAATAAAAGAGATATTCTCTAACACCCAGAAAACTGACGCAACTTATTAATTTCGAGAAATATCCGATCTCTCCATAGCTGAATTGAAAAAACTTCTCACCGGTGACATGGAGTTCCTAAAAAAACTTTGTTATCACCGCGTTTACCAATATAAACGAAGCTTTCGGTGTTTTCTAGAAACTTCCATTGGTGTTTCGAAGCAGGTTTCCCTGAATGTTCTAGAAATGAAACTTATCAATAACAAAATTATCCAGAACAACCGAAAGTGAGCCCATAGTCCTGAATTGCAATCAGAAAGTTATCAGTAATGAAGTAGAAGTCGCGAAAACATTTGGAGAATAGTTCTCAACTATAATTAACGAAAACATCAACACGCATTTTCGTTAATTTTCGGCCTCTGTTGTTTAGAGGTATGGTTCTTCAACAAGCTCAACATCTATGAATTCGGGACCTCCATCTCATTCTCATTCTCATTGATATGACGCCTGCAGCTGCGATTATGCCACCTTCCTTGTCAGGTGGTCAACCATCCCACTACTAGCCGCGTCCGATGTTGCTTGGCTTCAGATATCGATAAGACTCTCGTCAACTTATCACAAACCACCCCAAAAATTAACTCAAATCAACCTCAAAAACCCCCTTCAAATCACCCCAAACCACCCTCAAAAACCACCTTCAGAATCCACCCTCAAATTACCATCAAATCACCCTCAAATAACACTCAAACAAATCTCAAATCAAACACTCAAATCAACAATCAACCAACATACACACCCTTCACCAGGTTTTTTACTTTACACTTTTCCTGGGAAGCTACACAAAACCAAATACACAAAACACAGTATACACAACGAAATCATTAAAAACATCGGCATAATCGAAAGTAGGAGGCCGAACAGATACACTCTAAAACAACATGACCTTGACTGCAAGCTCAGAGAATAGCTTCAAGATCTGCTGGGAAGGGCACATCCCTCGCTCGTTCGAAAGGAGTAGCCCGTCATTGGGCTGGACATCGCCTGGAGGGCTTGCAAAGGACCTCCGGAAGACTTTCGGCCCTCTCTGGCCTGCAGGTTGCGCTAACATCGCTCTCTGTATATTTGTATATATATATATATATATTATATATATATATATATATATATATATATATATATATATATATATATATATTTATATATATATATTATATATATATATATATATTTATATATATATTATATATATATATATATATATATATATATATATATTTATATATATATATATATATATTGTATATATAATAATTAGTTAGTTTGCATTTTGACATGTTATTAAAAAAATACGAATAAATTATATTGGCGAATGTTAATATAACGATGATCTTCAAACCTGTTAAAGCAGACGAAGTGGAAAAAGTTATAGCCTCATTGCCCAATGAAAAAAGCACAGGACATGATGAGGCCTCTACAAAAAATGTTAAAGCATATGTAGATATACTATCAGTCGTAATAAGGCATATTATGAATATATGTATTTCTCTATATCACCAGAATCCCTTATGAGTGGTGAAGCATTCGTCCTCTTCTATGAGCAAGAGAGCACCAAATCACTTATTTGTTTTTTTTTCTGTTGTATTGTATTTTATACTCAAAAGTTACTTGTTATTATTTTGATCAGCTCAATTTCTCTTGGAGAATATGATGACCTTCTCAAAATTGCCATTCTAGTCTCCTTACTGCAAAATGGTGACAGCAATAATATTGAGAATTATCGTCCTATATCTCTTGTCAGTGTACTCTTGAACATTTTTGAAAAACTTTTATCTCTCGGAATAAATGACTACCTGGAAACAATCGATATGACGACAGAGTGCCAAGATAGATTCAGAAAAAAATCTCTCAACTGAAACTGCTTCGCCCAATTTCACACAATATGTTATGATATTGTTGTAGAAATTTTCTTTGACATAAGCAGGGCCTCCGAAACTTTGAACAGTAAATTCGTTGCAGAAAAACTCTGTTATCTCAGGAAAGGTAATAAAAATCAGTTACTTGTGTTTTTTTGACGAATAGATGTTTCCAGTTGGAGCAGAATAACGTTATGTCAAATAAATTTCTTGTAACAATGGGCACCTCTCAAGGCAGCGTTCTTGGATCACTGGTTTCTTTATTATATGTGAATGATCTTCCTGATAACATACGTTATGAAAAAAGATTCCATCACGAAGATGACATGTCTATCAATCTTTTCACTAAAATATCGGAATATATTTTCAATTGAATTTGATAACTGGTGCATTAAAAACAGACTCATTGTGAACCTGAACAAAACAGTTCATTTCGAAGTGTACATAATCCCAATCTCAGTCTCCGAAACAGATATTTAGAATTGGCCAGTTCGACAAAATCTTGGAAACAATGATTGACTCAACTCTTCACGTGGCCAGAACATACAGTGCTTCTCAAAAGTCCTCTCACCCCCTCTTATTTTTGGAACGATTATACATAAACAAGTGAAATTTGGAAACTGAATATTAAAGGTTGTAAACTTCCCTACTAGTGATGATAGATGACAAAATCGTCGAAGATGACTTGACAAGGCCATTGTGACCAATAATTTTGAATGGAACCCTACGGCAAGCGACACCTCTTTTAAAAGGTATCGAAAAAACCTATTCAATGATACTAATTTTGTTTGTGTTTATGGCAGTTCTGGCAACTCGCTTTTGAAAAACACAAAGCTGTGATGAATCAAATCAGTCAATACTAAAATTCCAAATTCAAGCTCCGCCTCTGGATAGTTGTCAAATAAGCTGACGTTTTTGTTAGTCTCCCTAATTCGACGTTTTTGTAATTGTCCAAGTTTTTGTACATTTAATAATTTGTGTATTGTTGATCGAACGTTCAACTGTTTTAGCAGCTTTTGGTGCTTTTAATATTTTTGTACATTTTAATAATTTGTTAAACTGTTGTGAGCTGAACGTTTGAGTGCTTCAAGAAGCGAAATGGTACGTGCTTTAGGTGATAAAGTGGCAGCGATCCTAATTATTGGTGAAACTGGACAAAATATTCATGCAGCAGAACGCATTTTTAATGAGAGGTTTCCCGATAGCTCCGTTTTGAGGACTTATTTGAGGGAGCTTCTTCGTAAGTTTGAAACAACGGGTAGTATTAATATTGCGAAACGATCTGGCAGACCACAAATTTCTGATGAGAAAAAAATTGATATACTGGCAGAAGTAATAGTTAATCCTACTTCTTCAACAACTCACGTTGCATCTACCTGTGAAGTCAGTCGAGGTACAGTACACAGGGTGTTGAAAAAAAACAAATTTCATCCATACAAATTAAAAATGGTTCATCAACTCTCAGACGACGACCCCGACCGAAGACTAGAATTTTGTGAAAATATGGAAACTAAAATTAACCAACAGCCAGACTATGTCAAAACAAATTGTTATAGTGACGAAAGTACTTTCTATCCAAATGGAAATGTAAATACACAGAATGTGAGGTATTGGAGTGACGCAAATCCTCACCTGTTTCGTGAAACACATACCCAATTTCCCCAGAAGCTGAATGTTTGGGCAGGTATCCTGGGAAACCACATCGTTGGGCCTCTTTTTTTAGATACTAATTTAACTGGTGAGGTTTATCTGGAGCTGTTGCAAAACGCAATAGAACCGTTAATCCTTGAAATTGTGGAAGATAATCCAGATGAATTCGGCAATTTGGAAATAACATTACAACAGGATGGTGCTCCTCCACACTATTACGGTGCAGTAAGACGGTATTTGGATGAGGAGTATCGTGGTAGATGGATTGGACGACAAGGTTCAACGGAATGGTCAGCTCGATCACCGGACCTCACACCTTTGGATTTTTTTTCTGTGGGGGTATCTTGAATCGAAGGTTCACGCCACTGAACCTGACAATATTGACGTTTTGAGACAACGCATTGTTGCAGAATGTGAGGCTGTTTCTGCAGACAGATTTGCAAAAGTACGAGAAGAGTTTAAAAATAGGATATTTCACTGTCAGGAAGTGAATGGAGGTCACTTCGAGCAATTTCTTTAAGTAGATACTGATTCTTAAATCTGTAATTAATATCATACTGAATGGAATTTAAATTTTAATGTTTACTAATGAGCCATTGAAACTGCCATAAACACAAACAAAATTAATATCATTGAATAGATTTTTTCGATACCTTTCAAAAGAGGTGTCGTTTGCCGTAGGGTTCCATTTAAAATTATTGGTCACAATGGCCTTGTGACGTCATCTTTGACGATTTCGTCATCTATCATCACTAGTAGGGAAGTTTACAACCTTTAATATTCAGTTTCCAAATTTCACTTGTTTATGTACAATCGTTCCAAAATAAGTGGTGGAGCTTTTAAAGCAGTTTCATATATAATAAATTGATTCAATTACCTGATAAAATATCTCAAGTATAATTTGTAGAAATCCGTTATTTATTTATTACGCTTGATTTCAACCTATTATATATCAAAACACTGCTGTCTGGGGACTAGCTACTGGATTAGACAGGTTTTTCATAAAGCAAAAAGCACTGCTGAGATTGAAATTCGATTTGGATTATAGAACTCCCTGTAGAGAGACATTCCATCAAAATAAAATATTGACAGTTACAACATTATTCATTTTGAAAACATCAACTATATTCATGAAAATAAAGGTCTCCTACAAATGAGAGCAGAAATGCATAATTATAATATAAGGAGTGAAAATATGATCACAACCCGAGAACTTACTCACGTAAAATTTTAAAAATCTCTTTAATTTGTTGGTATTCGCATTTCTAGCCTACTGTCAAATGATATGATGACATTGTCACCTCATACTTTTGAAAAAATTAAACTTTTTTTTAGGTCCTGTCTCGGTGGAGTGTTGCCATGTCTTTTTTATATTTTATATTGGATTTTTAAATTTATTCATTATTCATAGTTAATATTTGTATTATGTTCGAGTACCTATATTTTTTTTCAAATGACAATGTGATGATATAATAATTTCCTACTACTTTCGTGTTATAATACGCGAATTAAATATCTGCTACCGATTCTTTAATATTGTCCATTTTAACACGGATTTTCGTTTCGACAGATTTTGGCTAATAAAAACACGTACTTTTCATTATGAAATGAATTTTCGACCTATAGAAACAAGTACTTACGGATAATCAAGTGGTATGTTTCTTCATACTTGTTTGACATTTAATTTTAATTGTCATTCAATCACAAAGCGTCAAATGTACCTATAAGTATGTCGAGCAGTGAAGAGTTATCTTGTACACCACCAGAAAATCTTGTTTTTATTTCATTATCTATTGGTCGTAGGAAAAATATTGTATGCAACGATCATGTAATGGCTATTAATATACTCGCACATAATTTACGACACTCGCCTTCGGCTCATGTCGTAACTTGCTCGTGCTCTTGTATAAATAGCTATCATCACATGAGCGTTGCATAATATATCATCATTGTGAAATATCTTTCAATCATATTTCATATAGACCTAGAGTATATTTGTGAGTATGTAAATACCTATACAACTATGACTTGTCCCATCTACATAATATGTAGCAAAAAGGGAACAAAATTTGGAGAAGAATTGGATTATCCCTACACGCTTTTATTTTTTATGTTATTTGACTGAAATCAAAAGAATGAATTATAACCAGAGTGATTTCCTTTCGGTTCGATTTAGTTACAGAATTCCATAAGGATATCACAAAGTGAAAAATTTACATTCAAATGACTTCTGAGAATACAGAATTCCACTCAGCCAATGAACAAATCCACATAAGGATATAGACAGTACTTTCAAGTTTCAATCTCAATAAACCTTCGGAAAATAATAACGAAAAGCATCTAGTCAAGATAATATCTTGGTTATCAACAAATGGATTACTAGCAAATTTATTTGATATTAAGTTGTACTTATGCCGACGTGTAACTTGAAATAATTGAAATATCTGGATAATTTTCATAATAATATCAGCTGACCAATATCATGTCCTTACTGTTCTCAGTTCAATTTGTCGAGTTCTGATAAATACTTATTTTAAATAACTTTTTCAATCATCCACCTGAAATGTAGTAGACGATGACCTAAAATATATTGTTTCAATTATTTTACTTTATTTCAAACTGGTAATGGTTTTGGCCACATCGTTGATTTTGTTATTTCCCAATAGAAATATCACATAAATTTTTTTTATTTTCTATAGCATCAAAAGGACAAAAAAGCAAATGGGGTACACAGGAATAAAAAGGAGAATCTTCTTTGAGGAGATAATAAGAATGCAGTTTCATTATTATTATTATATTAGTTATCAATCATTGCAACAGCAAGAGTCATCCCAAAAACCAGTTCTTCATATTTTGCTCTGATATTTGGGGAAAAACCTGAAAAGTTCTAATTTATTGATTAAATAAGTTTATAATGATTCTTAGAAATTTTTAGGACAAAAAAACTTTTTAACAAAAAATTAAACCGACGAAATACGGAACTGAAAAGTAAAAAATAAAATAAACCTTCTTAGTCTCAATAACTAGGCTCCTAAACTAATGTAAGTAACTAATTTTGAGTCGGCGCCAAACAAAAAAGCAAATGAATTAGGTAATGCGTAGAATGATGGCATCGAGTTGGGCGGTAATATTCTGATAATTTTTTTGAAGTAATTTAATGATCTTCGTTGATTGTTTGTTTGGCGCCGACTCAAAATTAGTTACTTACATTAGTTTAGGAGCCTAGTTATTGAGACTAAGAAGGTTTATTTTATTTTTTACTTTTCCGTTCCGTATTTCGTCGGTTGAATTTTTTGTTAAAAAGTTCTTAATTTTCAATTTTTTGTGGCTGAAATCTACTAATTACTAACTGCTTGTTTTTTTATTACTTCCAAAATAATTACTTACCCACCTTACTTCAACTATTACCAGTTAAATAATAGGATTATCTACTTTTACTATTTGTTGTAATATAAATTATTTTTGTTGTTCTGGTTAATTTATTTTATTACTTTGTATATCATTCCATCCTCTCGTAGAATATAATGATTGTGATAATTACACTAGCGATCTGTCATTGTCAACTACATATGTATGCCAATGTTCACAAGTGAAAAATCAATAATCCCCTATTTTTCTACCCGTAAGGGTGTATAATTCCATTCGAAATTCAAATATGATCAACTATGAGGTACACCCTATCTGATAAAAGAAGAATCTCCAAATCGAAGACCCAGAAAGTTATGCCTGATAGAATCGGTTAACGGACCAGAATTCAGAGGGTGAGTGATTAATATCCTTCATTTTGCTACCCTTAGGGGTGGATTTCATCTTTTAAATTCGGATGGGACCAATTTCGAAGTACAGCCTATCCACTGAAAATAATTATCGGAATCGGACGCCTCAGTAGAAAGTTATGCGTGATCATACATAAATAAAAATATACACGTCGACTAGAGAACCTCCTCCTTTTCGATTTCGTCGGTTAAAAAACAAGCGTTTTATAACAAAAAAATATTTAGGAAATAATTGCGTTTTCAATTATTTTTTATAGATATTCGAAATTTCGTATATGGGCCTGAAATTAAATTGTTAATCACTTTTTCAAATAACTTGTTTCGCTATTTTTGAAAATAACCTCAGTTTTTGTGTGTTACTGTTTTCAAATCGCGTTGATGTTGGTGGTTGTCCACGCAGGAGTCTTTAATATTTGTTGCTCTTCATTTGACGGAGCTTTTGTTTCACACCTACCAGACGAATTGGACCATCCTGTGGATGATGTTACGTGCGTGTCAAACCATGTTTCGTCGAGATATTTTATTGGACGAACTATATACAGTTTTTACAATTTCCTTAGAATCGACATGTAAATGCGTTCTCTTCACCGGAACACTAGAAGAAGCACCATCAATGTTTATCCACGAACGCCACATAATATTTGGTTGAATGATATAGCGTAAAACAACTGAATGCTTCTTGTGAGAAATGAAGACTGACAAATTTTATTACAAAAAGGTATTTAAATTTTAGTACCTGATATGCCTTTTTACAATTATTACAATACGGCCCTTTCAACTAATATTGGCTAATGCAAAGTATTTATTGACGAATTTGGCATAGGGGAGACTGTGTATGGAAGAGCCGATGTAATATTTTCTAACTTACCGATATTTTATCATAGATTGATTTTACTCTTTACTTGGTTACACTGAATAGCTGTCACCCACAGAAATTTCACGGTTCTACGGAAACGAATAGCGTCGCAGGACTGCATCGAAAATTGGTAAGCCAAAAAGTAAGTTTTTTTGCGTTTATTTATATATTTTCAAGAAGAAGAGTATTGCATAAATTGATAAAATGGATATGTTGTATTGTTATGCATATATTCGCTTTTTTTGCACAAATAATATCAGATTAACGTTTTGGCAGAATAACTTTAATTTCAGGTTATCGTTTAAACAGGCAATGTTTTGAAAGAGCCAGGCTGTCTATGCTTTGAAAGAGCCGGCTCTTTCATGACACGAACATTGGCTCTTCCAATACACCACTTAGGTAGTTTAACATTTCTGTTTTTCTGATATCTACGTATTCAATATTGTTTATCTTCCAGAGTAGAGAAACATGTCTTCGCAAGCATCAACAACTGAAAAACGGCAAAAGCCCACAACTGCAGTAATAGAAGAGGCTGTTAGAGAACTGGTTGATGGCAATCAGTCCATGAATGAAATAGCATTAGCGTGTGGAATATCAAGAGCCTATTTGTCGAAAATTATTAGGTAGTCTAGGAATACTGGTGAGCAGTATGTCCATCGCCCAAATATAGGTAACAAACGCATTTTTTCTAAAGCTCAAGAAGATCTATTGGTTTCATACCTAAAAACTGCATCCAAAATGTACCACGCTTCGGCGAAAAAACAAAGAAGAGAATTCGCTTTTCAGTATGCAGAGGCAAATGATATCTGTCCAGAAAAATGGACGGTTGACAAAATTGCATCTATGAAATGGCTCCATGGCTTCATGAGAAGGATTTATCAGTCAGAAAACCTGAGAGCACTTCTCTGTCCAGAGCGACAAGTTTCTACAAAACAAATGATAGCACATTCTTTGAAAAGCTGACTAGCATTTACGAAAAGTATAACTTTCCACCACACATGATTTTTAACACAGATGAATCAGGGTGCAGTACCTTTCCACCTCCTCCTGAAATTAAAGCTGAAAAAAGCTCAAAATGAATTGGACAAGTAACTTCAGAAGAACGTGGTACGCTCGTGATTACTATTTTGTTTTATTGATGCTGCAGGTGGTAACTGTATTTTCGCACGAGTAATTTATAAGGACCACATGTTGAGTAATTGGACTTCTGGAGGATTGGGTTCATCTCATGTTTCAAACTGGATGACTGAAAATAATTTCGTGAAGGTAACGGAACATTTCGCATGCCATGTAAAACCATCTGAAGAAAATCCAGCCCTACTTATATTGGCCTACTTATATGCCTCCCATGTTATTCTTCGTGTGATAGAATTTGCCAAACAAAATTTTATAAAAATGCTAACATTTCCACCACATTGCAGCCACGTTACGATGTATGGGCCGTTTAAAATGAGTTACTAAATACCTATGAATGAGTGCATGCTCTCATATCCTGGCAAAACTGTCACCATCTGTCGAATTGCGCAGTTTGTTAGAGATGCTTATTTATCGGCTTTCAGCATGTCGAATGTCACTCAAGAATTCATCAAAAGTGGCATTTACCCTTTAAATTCTAAAATATTTTTCGATGACGATTTACTTACATCGTAGGTGACTGATCCAGTTTCTTTAGATGATGCCACGCCAGAAAATATGATACCCACAATACCAGAATGCTCATAGAATTCCAAATGTTCAACCCACAAACAGATAGTTTGACGAAAAACAACACATTGTCTTAACGTTTAGTAAAGCCATCAACATCACTACAACAAATTTTTATCCCCGAAATTGTAAGGACTTTTCTAAAATCAGGACCGACCGGGTGACAATGGCCATGCCTATATCTCCTCCACTTATCAACCGATTTGAATGAAATTTTGTACATAGATATGAGACACAATTTCGAAGTGACAGACGTATGGAAACAAAATGGACGACATCCGGTTTCACCAGAATAGCCACCAACTTCAATTTTTCAAATGTACCATGTGATGTTTTTCGGATTCTATGGCTCAAATTACATAAGATAGTGTTGCCAAATTTTTATTTTACAATTGAAAAAAAAAGATCTCAATTTTTTTCAGCCCAGAAGGCCTTGATCAGGTTGAAATCTATACTAATTTACATCAGTAACTCATAGTCATTTCATCGATAAGATCAATAACAAATCCTACAGCAGGAATTAACCCATTTTTAACGAAAAAATCATTATTTTCAAATCGTACCTACCGAGGGCCATCTTGCCATTCGATAGGGAATTAAATTACCAATTCAACGATATACATCATGTACCATTTTCTTTTTGTTCAAAACGTAGAGAGCCATCTAACAAAATGAAATCAATCTGGAAAAATCTTTCAAACTTTACTTGAGAATGGTAACAATGAATTACCAAAATAATCGACTAGAAAAAATGTAATGATCATCAACCCATTACAGAAAACATAACTTTAATATAATCAAACTGTTTGAATAAATCTAACGACTGAAACAGTGAAACTTTCAACGTACAAATTATTACTCACAATACCATTATCCTGTTTTCAATAGAAGAGTTTCACAACTATCGAAAAGTCATTTTATTCATTAATGACCAATGATATGTTGAAGGTTGCCCGTTTTCCCTAACACATAGACTAGTTCTATTTATTGTACACCTCATCACATTTATCAGTTCGTGAGCAGGAATTTCCTGAAATGCGCGCTCAACTCTATCTCTCAAGTCCTTCAAAGAAGTTGGTCTCCTCGAGTATACTTTGAATTTTATGTGACCTCGTAAATAAAAATCAATAGAGGTTAAATCGGGCGATCTGGCTGGCCATCTGATTGGACCATTTGTTCCAATCCATCTCTGCCCATAGGTATCACTATGATATTGCCGAACAGTATTAGCATTATGAGGTCCTGCTGAAACATATTTTCCCTGATGTTCTCAGGTAAATCGTTGATATTATGTTGAATCTCGTTCTCTAAGAATTGTAGATATCTATCAAAGGCCCGTTTAAAAGAATTGGTCCAATGATTCTTGTCCCTATGATTCTTACCCAGACGTAAAATCCAAATCTCTTTTGAAAATTACCTTCTTCAGCAACCTTGGATTTTCTTGAGCCCAATACCTTGTATTATTCCTACTGAACATACCATTATTCGTAAACCTAGACTCATCTGTGAACAGTATCTTTTCATTTTCATATTAATGCTGATGCAAACTGTATTTATTTATAGGAGCGATATTTATGTTTTTTAAATACTTTTCTGGCACTTTCCCGGCAGGTCGAGAAAAATGAACATATGCTAAAACATTAGTTTCCGCTTCTTCACTGACGATGAAGTGGATGTGATTTTGATCAGTTGGTTCTTTCGTTAGCATCATTTCCGAATTCCTGAAATAGGTCCTCGATGGGTGCCGTCTTAACGGATAACGAACAGCCTATAGCATACTAGCATTGACATCGTTCTTCTGACATACTCCGTATATCAATGTCATATCGATTTGTTCGTTTCGAGAATAACGATTATTATTTTCCATCTCAAAAAAACTTTTTACAAACGAAATGAGATGACAAGTAATATTGGTATTTCACTTTTGACATGACATTGATCACCTACTGTTTTTCATGATTCCACGGCTACCTTTTATTTCATCAAACCTAAACGGATAACTCATTTGAATTTGTAGGCATCGAATAAAATATTGCACAAATTTAATAATTGATCGTCTTTAGTTTTAAACAAATAGAACGTGGTAAATAATGTATATCGTTGAATTGGCAATCAAATTATCTATCGAATGGCAAGATGGCCCTCGGTACCATTTGAAAAAAAAAATGTTTTCATTGATAATACGTTCAGAAAATTCCAATTCCTGCTGTAGGAATTGTTATTGATCTTATCAATGAAATAACTAATACTATGAGTTACTGATGTAAATTAAAATAGATTTTAACCTGATCAAGGCTTCCAAGATAAAAAAAAAATGTTTTTTTTTCAATTGTAAAATAAGAATTTGGCAACACCGCCGTATGTAATTTGAGCTGTAGAATCCGGAAAACATCAACTAGACAAGGTGGTCCATTTGAAAAATCGAATTTGGTGGCAATTCTTGCGAAACTGGAAGTCGGCCATTCTGTTTCCATATGTCTGTGACTTTGTAATTGTGTCTCATATCTATGTACAGAATTTCATCCAAATCGGTTGATAAGTGAAGGAGATATAGGCATGGCCCCAGTCCCACTGTCACCCGGTATAAATAATTTAAAATCTAACACTCGTAAAATAGCAACAGCTATAATTTCAAATTTTCCTGAGAAAAATAAAATCGAGGAAAAAAAAATATCAAGAAGATGAAAACAAAACAAAGTATTAGGCAGTTGAATACCAAAAAACAGTATGATTCCAGTGACTCTAGTGGTAGCATGTCTTTGCATAATGATACATTATTAACAAGCTGAGATGATGATATTAATATATCAGAATTAAAAAACAGAAAGATAATTCATAAGATAGAAATTATTATATTGTGTAATGGACACTAATGCTAAGAGCATAGAAGAATGGTACCAGTGCAAGATATGTGAAGGATGGGCACATGAGTATTGTGGCCACAAAGGAGTGATCAATTTCTTCTGTCAAAAATGTTCTTAATCGTATATGAGTTTATTTTTTTGTGTTATATCAGAGTTTGACGTTATATTTTGGGACTGATTTTATGAGGATATTGGTGTTGATTAAGATAATGTAAAATCATTATTGAGACTGATCAAAAGCTGTAATTTCCATAGAATTATGTGAGTTTAATTTCATTGTGAGTTTTTTGAAGTTTATCAACAGAATTTTATTGTTGATTAAACTGTTTTGTTTGTATAAAGTAGGAATTGGCTCTTTCATAGAACATGGTGGCTCTTTTATTGACATTTTTTCATGAAAGAGCCGTTTTTCCTTTTTTTTTAGTTGCTATATTACAGATTATTAGCATTGTTATCTATTTTATTTCATAATTGTCACTTCGAAGTGACAATTATCACTTCAAAGTGACAATTGTCAGTTCAAAGTGGCAATTCCAAATGTTTGAAAAAATATTTTGTTGTTGGCCCTTCTACGCCTTTGTATAAGTTGAACACGGAATAAGATACCATACGTCTATCAGCTTGTCGAAATACCAATTAATTTACAGAATCCTGTACAAACATTATCGGACATACCAGACGCCGGCAGTAAAAGATACACCCTAGCAGCAGCAGGAATTCCACGACGACTCGAATTAGCTTGATATTGTTTGATATATGATTCGATTCATATATCACCGAGTGTGCCGTGACATTCAGTATTACAATATAACGGCCTGACTAATCACCGTGAACGAACAGTCTTTGAAGGAACATCAAGAGTGCTCGGGATATACGGAATCATGGATCAACTTGAGCTGGACACGAGATGTGGATTTTGAAACAATAGACTGTCGGGATGTGCGAGTGGGGAAGAGTGGCGAGACCCTTCTGCGGACTGAGTGGTATTGTGATTAGGGAGTTATAAATTATCAAATTATTGATTTGGTTGGGTCGCCGTGGACGACGCTGTTTTTGCATTTTCAAGAATAGGGATCGATGCTTTTAATGGACCCCTGACGGTGTTCATTTTTCATAGTCCGAATGAGTTCGTAAAAGCATCATTACCACCATCTACATCCTGTGATCATCTAGAACCCCCTCTTCATTTCAATGCATAATTCAAGGCGATTTTCTTTTGTTTCCACGGAATTGGCGGGAATATTGGAAATTTCAACATCTCTAAGGGAACTGTCTGGCTTGTTGGATGACCTAGTTTTCGACAACATATGGAGAGAAGACGCCGACTTAGAGCAAAGTTGCTTGATTTTTAATTCAATAATATAATACCTATGAAGTAGAATATTGAAGAATCCAGACAGACCTCCCCCCCCGAAAATGTTATAGAGATACAACACACAAAATCCCTACATGAAGGGCCAAAAGTGGCGTCTGGGTCATTTTCGATCTGCGGGGCATCTCGACGGTCATCGCAGCGGCACACAGTGGATTTTTTGTAGAAAAACTCTGGATAACAAAATTTTTCATTTGTTTTGAGAATAAAAACATTTCTGTTGACTTTTCACTCACTTTGTAATGGTAAATACTCCAAAAACGTTTACGTATCCAAATTGGGGGGGGGGGAGAGGGACTCCAAGTCAATCTCTACGAAAACAATATCTATGTAGTTGACTTTATTCCAAAGTGTAATCATTTCGGAAGTTTATTCTTCCATCATTAGCACGCATACAAAGAGTTTAACAAATGGTCACCATAAATAAAACAACAAACAATTGGACAAACAACAAGTTTCGTCATCTACACATCTACATATATGTTATTATCATATTATCTCTTAATTTGTGTATAACGATTAGAATAAAAGCCATCGTATTCATACGAGGCATGGTGACAGACTCCTAAATATACGATGGCTTTTGTTTTCTCCTTTCAATTATTACACAAAGATTCAGATGACGAAATTAGTCCTCAGTTCTTTTGTTTGTTATTTTATTCCAGAATACACTTTGCGAATGAAGAAAATATATTATTTTCGTGAAGATTCACTTGGAGCCCCCCCCCTATTAATTCTACCTATTTTCTATTCACTCCACTTTGAGTACTATGTACTACTTCTACCATTTTTTCAAGTATCCGTTTGCCTGGACTAAACTGAGTACTTGCCAAGAGCTCGGTCCGACTGGTCATGTTGACGAAAGTTTATCGATATCTGAATTCGAGCGAAGTAGACCACGGCCAGTACCTGGATGGGAGACCGCCTGTCAGGGAATATTTAGAAAGTCCGTATGACTGCCGCGTAGTAGCATATATACAGCTGCAGGTACTGTATCAATGAACAAGAGATATCGCGAGAGATAGGATCTCTTTCGTACTGGGACGTTATGATGGTGGTCCCAAATTCATGGATGTTGAGCTCAGTTGATAATCCCTACCTCTGGTTGGCAAGACCAGAAGATTCGGAAGAATTTTTGGTTGAAGGCGTTGGTGATTAGCTCTAGTCGCAGACATAGGGTGACAGTAAATAAATTTATTTAAAAAAAAGTACTCGACATGAAAAACAACCAACTTCACCGGGAAAATGCTAGTGTTCCTTCAGAGGAATGTCCATTTCTGCCTTGCACAAAGGTGGGTAGTATACAACGTGCTTTTCAACCAACAAAAAAACAGGGAGGTTCTCTAGTCGACGGGTATATTTTTTTTTATTTCTTTATGTGAAATGGGAGCAACTTTGAGGTATACCCTATCCAATAAGAAAATAATAATCGAAATCGGACTACTCTGTGAAAAGTTATGCTTGGTCAATAACTTTTTACAGAGTAATCCGATTTCGATTATAATTTTTTTATTGGATAGGGTAAATCTCGAAGTTAGTCACATTTGAATTTGTAAAATAGTGTATACAAATGGAGGATTTACTTTCACCTGTTAACCTATTCTACCACGCATAACTTTGGACTGGATTATCCGATTCAGATAATTCTAAATCGGATTATTTATTGAAAGGGGTATACTTCGAAGTTGGTCTCGTTTGACGTTGGAAATAATCCACCCCTAAGGACATAAAAATAGGGGATGATTGATTCTTCACCTGTGAACGATGCTATCGAAACTTGGCACACATATGTAGTTCTGATCACACTACAACATATAATGGAGACCTGGAGACCAGTTGGTAGTGATTGATGGATTTTAGCCACAAAATTTTTCAAATTGAAACTTTATAACAAAATTTTAATTATTTTTCCAAACTTGTCCACGAAGATAAGATTTTGAAAATAATCGTATCAGCATCCTCTTCACCAAATCCAATATCAACATTCAATAAATTATGGTCGGCATCAGAGCTTGCCATCAAATTTTAAGGAGCAATGTCTGTGATAACAGTGTAGATTAAATTAGATTAGATTCATACGGGGCTCAAGGGCTAGGAGCCACTTCACTGCGACCTTTGCAGATCTATTGTGTATGCCCTCATGTTATGTTAGAGTTCCCTGTCTAGACCCGCCCCTGTTACTAGACTCCATAGGCCAGACCTTGAATCGTCCATATATTGGGGGATTGTGGTTTTTCCTCCCCTATCGTTGAAAACCTTAGTCTTGTAAGGCCTTCACAGTAGTACAGTATATGCGCTGAGGTTTTCTTCTCCTCCTGGCAGAATCTACATGTGGTTGTGTCTGCCAGCCCGATGTTATTCATGTGTTTGTTGAGTCTACAGTGCCCTGTCAGGAGCCCAACCATGATCCTGGCTTAGCAGGTACTCTGTAAATTCTGGCGATGGTACCTTGATGAACTCTTTGGCTTGTCTCAGGTTGGCGCCTTGTTCCACCATTCTTGAGATTTCTCTTTCAACCAATTATTGGTTTGTGTTGTTCGCAACGCTTTCGATGTGCCACAAAAAGGTTCTGGGCCAATTGGGACACGTCATGCTCCGTCTCGGGCCGATGAATCTGCCTCTTTGTTGCCTTTGTAGCCTGTGTGGTCTGGCACCCTTTTATAGGGTTTCCAAGCAGTCCCAGACAAGTTTGGAGTTAATTTACATGGAGCTGATTGCTTCAATAGCCGCTTGACTGTCAGAGTATATGGCAATTACAGTGTAACGAGATAATCTATATGCTGCCCATCGACAAGTTTCAAATAATGCGGAAAATTTGCGCATATTTCATAAAGATCGGAAATCTATCTCAAATTTTTATTGTCCAGTTCAGGTATGCATTCACCTAGCAGAATATTCCAGATATTTTCACATATTTCACGAACTAGTTGAACTGCTGTTGACCCACCAACACTATTATATATTGCAGTTCTTTCAGGGTAAATCCGCTTCCGAGGTATCTGAAACAAAAAATATAATATTCATTCATACCACACAGTACATTTTCTTTTCTATTTCTTCATTAACGAAAACACTGTTAACCATACTTTGAGTTTTTTATATTTTTCAGTGTAAGAAATAATGGCCCAATGGAAAACAATTAGGGACGACTGCAAAAGAATGAAAAAATATTGCATGATGACAAAAAGCTGGACCTGGAAAGCTCAGATTTCAATATGGAACCCGGAAAATATATCAAGCTCCCCATGATGATAAAACAAGCACTGATAAACCCAATGGAAGTTACCCAGTTTCGGTGAGACTAGGCAGGATAGTATTCAGAGATTACTCAGATAGTATGCTACCCACACATATCCCCTTCATCAAATAAAAATATGTAAGGCGATATTGAGCAGTTACTTATTTCTTTCATGGGCAATGAGAGTCAAATAGCACCAACCAGTGATGTTGAAGGCATGTATTTTTTCTATATTTCTATGCTGCCACCATAAAAACATTAAATAGTTCTGATTACCTTCAGTGTCAAATCGACATAATGCTGCTTCTGCGAAAACTTTCAGTATTTCATCATCTATTTTCAGTTATAGAGTGATGCTTAGTTTGATTTGTAATGTCGCGAATTGAACACAAAATAAAGATAATAAAAACCAAAAACTTTGTTTTGTTTATCATAATTGCACATCCCATATAAATAAATAAATAATAATAATAATACATCGTCTTTATTCACCATATGATACAAAACTAATAGTAAAAGTAAACTGAAAGGTACACGCCTTAATGGAAAACATGGTGAATAGGTGGAGTGTCTGCCATGCTGCTTTTAAACTCAACCTTTACAAATAGTAAAAATAATAAGAATGTATAGATGAGAAGAGAAAAAAAGGATAGTAAGCTATGGTCATGGTGTGGAAAAGTAGGAATATATTAATCATGGATATGCAGTTTCAGGCTTTTTTTGAAATTATTAATTGTATAAGACCTAAATTCACTGGGTAGCATATTGTAGTATTTTGGTGCAAAATAAAAAAAACTGCGAGTGAAGATAAATGATTTATATTTGGGGATGACTAAAATTGATCTATTGCGTGTAGCAAACCCATTTATATTTGAAAAAGTTTTGAGTTTTTTTGCAAGATAATCCGGTCATTTCCTAAATATAATGTCTCCCAATAATTCATGAGATATAGGTGTTGATGGAATTACTGGATCTACTATGAGGCGTGAAAATGAGCAGTAAAATACCCCTTCATTATATCTTAGACTCTTCATTGATTTAGTTTTTTCTCAAGTAATCAAACATAGATGACCAAATTTGGCAACATCAGTGTCGTTATTTTTGTCGTTAATATATATTTGCTAACTGCAGCGCACTGAATTCAACGCATCGCATACGCGCTTCATTTTTTCGTCAACGTGATCCGACCCTTATGGTTCGTTTCGGCTGATCAGACGCCATTGGAGATAATACTCCACCTAAAAAAGCTATGGCCTAGCGAAACACGTGTAGTGGTTTTGTAAACACAATTTAGTGAAAATAATTTAAGTATCTTAACTTTTAAAGTATAAGATATGAAAATGGGCAAAAATTTAATTTTTTAGGAAACGTGGGTCATGATCCATTGCTTAATTTTGAGGAAAAAAACCCAAGATCAATCAAAAACCGTTACATTAGGTAATGCATGGATAGAAATGAAGGAGGATTGTTGCAATTGAAAATTCTGAAAGTTGCCCCATAAAAAATAAAAAAAAAACCCTCTAAAATGGGGCTAAATCCAATATATGTACAAGAAAGAATATGATGAAGTGAACCGAAAGACAAAATAAGTTACTGTTCTGATTTATTTTGAGGATTATATTTTTACTAATAGGAAATATTTTAGGTCTTGCGCCTGAAAATATAATTGTTATTTGTATTACACTTTATTTGAGTTATATATGTGAGATATATATTTGCTTGGTTTGGTTTTCCGTCATTAAGTATTTTCAAAAACAACAATCGCATAAAAAATATCAGAAATTCCACTCTCCCAATATACACTCTGCCCATTCTCTTTTTCTTCAGAGATTTAGCTGTGTTCTATCTTTTTAGTCAACAAACATTTATTTTCTGTGGCGACGGTGGATACCCGCCATTGTCATGACATGCAGCGGTTGAAAGGTTACGTGTGTAGTGTAGTTCATCAGGGGATATTGACATCTCTCATTAATATATTTTTTTTTATTGCTGCCCCTTTTTACCCATTTAAAGCACGCCTCAGCGTGTTTAAATCGAACTTTAAAAAACGCGCGTTTTTTAAAGGTAACCATGACAACATCAACAAATCGAGAAACGTGAAGTCTAAATGACAAATTTTTGATTATTGATCTGACAGGAGTACCTTGTAACGTCAAGTAAAATATTACTCACAATTCGTTCATTTATATGTGCTCCTCCATCCATTTGATTAATTTTTCATATTCTTTTTTATATATATCACTGGATTTTCGCGGTATTAACCGCGATTCTGCCTCACTATTCAACAAATCGATATTAGAATAATTCATTTTTGAGCTCTAGTGACAACAAATATTGATCTTTGGTAACAAATTGCAAATGAATGTTTTTCTCATTTCCATGACAACGAAAGGTATACTGATGTCACATCACGAATTCAACCTTCTTGCATTATTAGTTCTTATTTCTATTTTTTGTAGTAATAATACCAGTATATATGATTTCAAAGTGCACCAATAAAAAAAAATAACGTAAAGTATTCGTGGATAACTGGTCTTAAAAACACTTGCTCTATTTCGAGCACTCCGGCTGCGCCGTCGTGCTCGAAAAATCGCGCGTGTTTTAAAGCCCTTTTTATCCACTTATACTTTAATATACTATTATATAGATTCCTATGAGAGAGAGAAAAAATAAATTTTCCATTCATAAGTTATAGAAGTGTAAGTTCCCTACGTCTTGTGTATCGCCTTTACGATATCATTTGGTAGTCCTTTGGAATTTCCCGTAATAGTTTCGATTCCAAAAGAACTGTTCATTGAGGGGATGGCCAAACATGCTGGCTCAATACTGAATTCACTCTACTTCTACTAGTATCTATTTTAATTTTTAAACATGGTTCGTGCACGTCCTTTCGAAGAGAAAACTGAAGCAATCTACATTTTTGGTGAGTGCCGTGGAAAATACTATGCAAAGGAGATAATTTTTAATAAAAAATTCCCTGATCATCCAATAACTCGGAAGTATTTGAGGGAACTGGTTGAATTCAACAGAACTGGCAGTGTTCATAGGGCCAGTGGAGCTGGTTGAAAATCAATTTCGGAGGAGACGTAAGTGTGTGCGCAGTTATTCTAGAAAACCATATTGTAGGTCCTTTATTTCTGGAAGTGAACTTAAACGGTAATTTATACCTGGATATGCCACAAGAAACGATCGATCCACTCATACTTCAGATACTAGAAGAAAATGAGAACGAGTTCTAGGAACACATCACTTTCCAGCAAGACGAGGCCTCTTCTCACTTCCAACGTCAAGTTCGAGAGTATCTGGATGTAACCCCTATGGGATGAATTGGACGTCGTGAACCTAACGAATGACCAGCACGATCACCAGACCTCACACCTTGTTACTTCTTTCTGACTCTTTGGAAGAACTGAAACAACGAGTAACACGGGTGTGTGCTGGTATACCTGCAGATATGTTACATAATGTTCGGGAATAATTTTCGAATTGAATATTTTATTGTCAAGAAGCATTAGGCGTACATTTCGAACCCCTACTCCGTTAATTAACAACAATTTTGCTTCTGATTCTCAATAAATAAAAATCCTACATAATAGTTTGGTTTTCGTTATACTTGACATTTCAAATGCATATTGTGGAAAAACGTATAAACGAAATAAAAAAAAGGTTGAAAAGAGAATTGAATTACCTTTTCAACGATGTGCGACCCTCCATTGGAAAATTAGTCACTGTAATCCATTTATTTACTATTCATTTTTTACTTACATTGTTTGACCATTCCATATATAATTTTACAAATAATAACCATCCAATGACTAACACCTGCTGTAGTAAAAATCTGGAAAACCACTTGAGACTCTCTTTGGTTTACTACTGAGTAATTTGAAAAATTCGGCCAACTTTTTATGATGAATCCATTCAAATATCACGTTAAACCTGTGAGATTTGAAAAGCCAACTTTGAATTTGCTGGAATGTCATGAAAAATAATACTTCCACTATAACAAACGTGAGGTTGAAAAAATTGTAAAAATAAAATTGAGAAATTCAATCCCTCATTATTTGCTTCATATAGGTACTTACAATTTTTGAAATGGTGTTTAAACTTTCATTATCTGATATTCAACTGAATAATTATTCCTGGTACCAATATATTTCCAACCAAAGTAATACTCCATAACATGCAATATTATATAAGTAAAAAATAACAAATGGTGAAATTCCGAATGAACTTTTTTTTCTCAAGTGGCAGCGAATATCATACGTGAGTACTCCAGATCAATTCACAGATAAAACTTTACCCACACCTACGAGCTGGTAGATGCAGCAGACCAAGGAAAAAATGACATCTCGATTCTCAAAACCGCTAACAAAGGATCTGTCTTTTCTCCACGCATCGCGGCTTGTACAATCAGTAAAAGCCTTCTACAATATCTGGTATAATATCTAACGACAGAAGTTGATGTTGAATGGTTTCCTCCAGAAGTCATTTGTTTCGCTTCGACGACGATTTGCGATTCTTCAGGATAGCGCGACATTTTAATATACAAAACAACAATGGGAATAATGAAGGCAGATTGTTGGGATCGTGATTGTTGATCACTTGCTTTTTTATATTTCGAGATTTCCGTGATCATGGCCCATTCCCCAATAATAGAAGCGCAGAGAATACGAATTTATGAAAATATATTTGTAATAGTCCTAATATTTGTAAATTATAATACGAGGTGCGTTCAATAAACGAAGAAGAATAAACACGTTAAGATTTTCAAATTTCATAGTTATCCTATATCGGAATTCCTACGTGGATCTCGGAATTCAAGTTGAGGTTTCAGAATTTTTGCTCAGATCGCGGAATTCGTAATAACATTTCGAAATATTTCGAATGAGGAAATTCAAAAGAATGAAAATATACGGGGTGTTCCATTCTAGAAATATGGTTTCAGCTTATTACACCGTCAGTAGTTGGTCCAGAATAATCTCTATGGATTTCGAGAATAAAAAAATTTCATTCTAAAAATACCCGACGGCGCGGCCAATCGAAAAGGTAGATTTGATAATTTATTTATTGATTCTGAAATTTCCATAAATAAAGCTAATATTTATTTTATATATAGTTCAACTATGAAATCGAGAAATGATAAAATACGATGATGAGGAGTATACAGAGTAAACAAAAACCATGAATTTTGTGAGTACCCACATCTTAGAGAAAAACTTCCCCAATAAAAGTTGTGGAGCTCATGGAGCTTTATCAAAAGACTTATAGTTTGCTGATATTGGTATGGAATGGAGAGATTGAGAATTTTTCAATTTTTCAACAGCCGCTATTTTGAATCTCCTGAACGGATTCCGCCAATCTTCAAAATTTATCGAGACATTGATGGAAAATATTTTTTTCGACAAATTTCATCCCATTCAGTTGAAAAATGTGGCTTCTACTCTGTTGACAAATTCCCTTATAAATATATATATATATATATATATATATATATATATATATATATATATATATATGAAAGGGTAGTTTTTGCTGACTAGTTAGGATATAAATTAGTTAATGGTGGGGAATGCAGCAATATCAAAAAGAAAACTCTTGTAAGTTTGTCCAAGCTTTCGGAATTGTTTTATTCCATCATCAGGAAACTACAATTATTGAAAAATATTACATATGAGAGATTATCATTAAGTGAATTGATAATACTTACAACTTGAATGAGAATGGATGACACGATGTTCAGTAAAAAATATTTTTTGTCTTTCGACATTATGGTAATAAATAATGAGAAATTTGAAACAGAGGAATGAACGAATGTTCAATTACCACACTTATATGTTAATGATTATACATAACACATGTTGAAATCACTCCACCCAATAATGTGAATGAATCTAATGCTACCCCTACCCTACCCGTTTACACCTCACTTCCGTACATCAAGGAGATTACACCCAAACTCACTAGACTTTTGTGCTCGGCAAGCAATTGTAATATTGCCCACAAAACAATTTCAACACTAAAGTCAATCTTCTCTAAGGTTGAAGATAAGACACCAGTCACATCAATGTCAAAAATCATATATAGTATTCCGTGTCAAGATTGTGATAGGCAGTATATTGGCCATACTTCAAGAACATTGAACAATCGGATCACCTCACACAAAAGTGATATCAGGCATATCCAGAAAAATGTGCGTTAGCACTTCATGTTAACCACACGATCATCACATGGACTATGGGTCAGTAAGTGTATTAGCAAGCGAGTCCCATTGGGCAAAAAGGGTCTTCCTAGAAATGGCGTTCATAGCTCAATATAATAACTGTATAAACAAAATTTGATATCACTTGAGAGAGATTTATGCTTATTTACTGTCACTAGACATAAACCCAACTAGATCAAACTCTGTTACAACTACATTATAATCTGAACATTTTATCCATAGTATACTTTATTTTCCTCATAGCAATATAAATATCATATTGTTCATGTCCAACATTCATCAAAGCCTAATAACAGGAATTAGTAAACTACACCAGTTGGTACCACTGTCGCAGTTGGCACCCTGGATGACATAAATATTACTTGACATGCGTCAATGTCAATGTCACATGCAACCGTCTAATGTGAATTTAATTTCTAACCTGTCAGTTTTGATTCCAACCACATGGTTGAAGAGATTTTAACATGTGTTATGTATAATTATTAACATATAAGTGTGGTAATTGAACATTAGTTCATTTCTCTGTTTTACATTTCTCATTATTTATTACCATAATGTCGAAAGACCAAAAATTTTTTTTACTGAACTTCGTGTCATCCATTCTCATTCAAGTTGTGAGTATTATCAATTCACTTAATGATAACTCTCATATGTAATATTTTTTAATAATTGTAATTCTCTGATGATGGAATGAAACAATTCCGAAAGCTTGGACAAACTTACTATATATTATTTATTACTTGGCTCTAGTTATACACACCTGAGAATTTCGAGTTTTGAGGTTGGTCGAAGATCCAAAATAGGATCGACACCAGGAATGAACAATTAAATTTAATTAGGTTGTATACGATAATGTTTGCATACATCACAATAACCCCCATCATCATCTTCGTCACCAACATGGAACTGAATTTAAAGATGTGAATCACCGGTTTCTAACATGGACTGGTAGCTCACACGGCAGAGCGTTCGACTAGAAATCGAAAGGTACCAGGTTCGATTCCTGGCCGATCCACATTTTTATTTTTCAGTTTTAAGTTGTCATTTTCCTGTCTGAATGCCGAAAAAATTATTTTCATAGATAATAATTACAGACGTTAATTTCCACTATATATTATATATTACTTGGCTCTAGTTATACACACCTGAGAATTTCGAGTTTAGAAGTTGCATGCAATCGCATGCAGATAGCATTAACTGCAATCAGAAGCTGATGCGCAAAGGAGGGACTCTATGTAATTCGTTGTAAAACTGTGCTGGATCCATTCACAAAGAGATGAAAGTACTAACTCAAAGCCCCAACCCTGAATGGAACTCAACCAACTTTTTCCAAGGAAGTCGTATACATGTGCGTTATAATCGACCAAAGACTAACATGGAATAGTCATATCATTAACATTCTTTCGAAGGCTACAGCGGCAACCTGAATGTGCCGCAGAGTTTTTGGCAAGACTGGTTATATCAAACAATCATCAAACTCGTGGTCACTTATGCCTTATTAGTATGGTAGACAAAAACCCAACCGTACTCGGCACAAATAAAGCTACAGAAAGTGCTGAAAATAGCTTGTCTGGGAATCACAGGGGCAATATTCACGTGACCCACTGAAGAATTAGAGATAATGATGAATCTTCTGTCACTGCACTCGTGTGTAATTGATAAAGCGGTAGTGAGTCATAACCAACGGGCCTCAACTAAAAAGGAATGCATGGTATACTGATGGTTCCAGGATAGACTCTAAGAAACCCAGGGCAAAGCCCCAAGAAGATTTCGAGCAGCAACCAATGCTATATGTTATATTTGAACATCATTTCATGGGGTGTTTCTCAACTCGTTGGGCAAATGTGAGATCCGATGGAATGGAGCGCATCTGGTAGCACTACTTCCTAATTGGAATCCTCAAAGCTATTTTTCCAAGAGCAAGATACACCGTTTGCCGACTAGTGCTATTTTCGCACTCTATCGAACTATTTCCCGTAGGATTATATGGAGTGGACACAGTCGTTGCAACAACACATGTATGAAATAAATTTGGGATTTCTTTAGATATGAAAGACGTTCCACTATCCGTGTTATGCCTGGACAAGGGCAGGCGAGTAGAAATCCAGAATCATCATCTATAATCGTAAGGAAATACTTATTAGGATATCTGTGTGCGATTGAGTTTAATGATTCATCGATGGAAGAAGTGGAACTGATTGATATTGATTTGTTTGAAAATATGATCGAGCGTTCATAAAATCAGATGGAGAATTATCTGCGCTCACTATCTTACATTGTTCAAGATAACCTCTTGGGGGGGAATCATGTTGGAAAGTGAAACATACTCAATTGAATATTGAATGGAAAAAGTCTTCTGAAAATTGAAAAATCTTCTATAAAACTAAATTAATGCGAGTCAGGCTAGACGACGGAAGGAAAACAAATGGTGGAGGGACGACACAGCCTGAGCACCAACTGCTCAATACAGAGTGGACTCCGGGTACTGATTAGGTCCCCAAATTACCCAATCGGCAGACACTTGTTAGTACTTCAGGGTTGAGCTCACTTAAAAAAGTGGAACTGGAGCACTTATACCCAAACACCAAATTACATTTGATATCCAGCGAATCTACATCATGATCTCGTGTTCACCCGGTATGTGGAAAATTACGTTCGAAACAAAGGAAATCGCTTGACTCAATCGTTTCAATTGACCCTCTAAGGACAATTCGAAATAAATCTGCTAGGCAACAGTTAAATCGTGCAATAAAATTGATAAAATGTATAATACTGAAAACGAATTACCATAAACTGAATTATTCCTTTTCGTAAAAGTATTAATGATTTAGTTTAAAATCTCCCCCTGTTTAATTTATATTTTGTGCCTGACTTTCGCCGATACCAACTTAACGAATTAAAACTATGAACGCGATACCATAATTCACCATCTATCGCATAAATTATTTCATTTCAACGTTTTTAGATCTCGACTAGGCTCATTAATGCCTCCTGTATATTTTCGACTTTATTTACTAACACGAACATTGAAATCGCCACGACAATCCCCGGATATTGATAGAAAGGGTTAAAATATTACATCGAAACATGGCATCATATATAACGAATGGTAGTAGTTTGGCGAACTGTTTTGTGAGCAGAATGAAGTAGAGTAAAATTTGCATGGTCAATATGCGTTAGATACAATTTTTTTTTTAATACCCAGATTGATTTGGTTCTTTTCTATCTTGCCACGATTGCCACATCCAGATTTTTTGTGGCAACCGCTCCACTTCTCAAAGGATCAAATATCTGGTTTTTTTCTCAGAGGGATGGGGGGAATCCTTTATGGACACTTTTCGGTGTATATATATATTTTTTTGATATGATGATACAATCAAATGTATAGACAAACTAAACGCCACATGTTCCAACGAAAACGGAACGAAATTTGGCCCAAAAATACTTCTCGCCAATACTTCGGCTGAAATTAATGATGGACCAAATCGGTCAGTAGTTTCAAAGTAACGGCTGTTGAAAGACTGAAACAAAAATCTCAATATTTCATTTTTATACCAATTATGGCATATAATAATGGCCATAACATTCGGTGGAAAGTTTGTCGCAAGATGCACACACAAATAGAAAATCGCTATAAATTACCATTGATGTTTCTCAATTATTTTGTATTTTCCTTTCATGTGAGATTATTTCCCTTATGTCAATCAGCTTCATATGTATGTTAGATGAGAACGTTATTGGATGTTCAGATTTTTGTTGTAGATATAAATAATTATTAGTTATTTATTAGTGATATTATGATCGAAACATAAATCAGTACATCTGTATCCTTCTGTGCTTCTGTTCAATAGCCGGGGTCTGAATTCGTTTTCATATCTTAATGGAATTGTATAATTTAAATCAGGAAATCACTTTTTTATACTCCTTTTTTAGATTGGAAACAGATTACATAGAAATATTAGGAAGCCTTCAGGGAGAATTGAATCCTCATCGAAATATATATATATATATATATATATATATATATATATATATATATATATATATAATACAAATTTGGAAGAGATATTATGAGAGACATAAAATTTATAATATAATTTTTCATATATTTTTTTTTTTTTATTTTTTTTTTCAACAGAACAAAAGAGTTCCAATCATAGAGTCGCACAGAAATTACAAGATTTATCATTACATTAGGAATGTTAAGCTAGATCGAACTGAAGATAATTATTAACAAATAAAAATTGAGTTTACAGTTTACCCTATATAGTGCATAGTATGTCTCTTCAAGAAAATCTAATTTTTGACAGGGGTAAGTGAAATAGGTCAATACTAGAAAAGGTGTTATTGTATATTTGTTGCATACGTGATATTGGGGCGTTCAAGGAGTAATTACTAGTTACTTGAGCCAACTTGAACAAATCATTATTGCGCATGGAGTAAACATTTGCCTTGAAAGATAGTTTTTCCATACGATATTCTGAATCAATTTCATTATTCAACAATTTACTAAGAAAAATTACGTAGGCAATTTTTCGTCTGCTTTCTAAGTCATCGAATTTATATATTTTTAGGCTAGACGTATATGGAGGAAAACTTTGGTTTACTCTAAATTTGGAGTTAAGGAAGCGTACGAACCTCTTTTGAACTTGTTCTATTCTATTTATGTATTTTTGATAAAGAGGATTCCACACTATTGTTGCATACTCCAGGTGACTTCGAACAATGGAATTATATAAAAGTATGCAAGTTTCGGGTTTTCTAAGGTCTTTGCAGTTCCTGACTGAGAAGCCAAGATTTCTCAGAGCCTTTTTAACCACATAGTCAATGTGATTTTCAAACGACAATTTTTGATCGAGAATGACGCCTAGATCCTTTATTTGTTGAAATTTTTTCAGAGGTGAACCATCTATTTCGTAGATGTAATCAAAATAAATTTTTTTTCGGGAAAAAGAGCATTTATTAGCATTAAGGTGTAACTTATTTGAATGACAAAAGTCAGATAAACGATCAATATCTTGTTGGAGAGAAACTTGCTGTATTTTCTGTTCTATCGGAGAATACATTTTCAAGTCATCGGAGTATAATAAATTATGACTATGTTGAAAGCAAGAGCCAATATCATTTATGAAAATTGAGAACATCAGCGGTTCCAAATGTGATCCCTGTGGGACACCGGAAGTTACTCGTGTAATTTCAGATACATTGTCATAAAGTCTCACAATATGACACCTATTACGTAGATAGGATGATATCCACCTCAGGAGGTTGCCGTGCACAGCTTGATGAGCAAGGTACTATGGTGGACCTTGTCAAAAGCCTTAGGGAAGTCTGTGTACACGGCATCCACCTGAAGGTTTCCCTCCATATATTCCAGCGTTCCTTGTACTAACGGCAAGAGCCCTGTCACACAGGAACACTGCCGATAAAACCCGTGTTGAAAATGTGTTAGGCGATTTTTTGCCATGAAAAAAAGTTCGTCTGTTATTATTCCCTCGAATAGTTTTCCAAATATACATAGAAGTGATATTCATCTGTAATTTTCAATTAGACTCTGGTTTCCGCTTTTATGTACTGGAACCATGTTGGCTAATTTCCAATTTTTGGGGAAAGTCCCCGTTTTCAGTGAGTGATTGAAGATTATGTACAGTGGCTCGATTAGTGACTCCACACAGGATTTTATGAGAATAGGAGGAATATTATCGGGGCCGCAGCTTTTTGATATGTCAAGTTTTTTTATTTGTTGCCATATTTTCTCTTTACTTATTGAGTCAATACATATTGTACTGTGTGCCGAGTTCAGATCTGGGATAATATTCGATGGAGTATTATCACTTTCATAAACTGAGGAGAAAAACACGGAGAAGCCATTGCAGATATCCTGGGAACTTTCGAGTTTTTGTTCCTTCAGTGACATGCTCAATGGTACTCTTTGTTTATTTTTTTTGTTAGAAATATATGACCAGAATTTTTTCACATCTGTGGCCATATTATTTTCTAATTCAATAATGTATTTGGAGTAGTCTGTTTTTTTATCTCTTATCGCAATATTGAAAAATTCAAGTAATCTTCTTCGTTTTTGTATATTTTCCATTTTTTGTGCAATTTAGATTTGTTTTTTATCAGTTTCTCTATATTATATGAAAACCAGGTTGGATAGTTTTTGTTTGTCATTTTTGATTGTACGTGTCTCGTAATAATTTCATTAATTTCTTTATAAAAAAGGCCAACCATGACATCAACATTCGGGTTATGTATTAGAAAATTCCAGTCTATACTTCCAATTCTCTCGTTTATGATGTCATAGTTAGCTTTCCGGAAGAGCTTACTTTGATGGGATATTTTTCCTGCAAGGACAATATCGGGAATTTTTGAATTTATTTCCAGTGCGGGATGGTGAGAGTCCTCCTTCACCAGCGCTGGGATGCAATGCATTACATTCACATCATCAAGATTTGCGAAACATAGATCTAAGATCCTATTGTTATGATTGGTAATGTAATTGAATTGTTCGACATCCAATCGATGATTTCCTCGTCTATACTGTTGGTTGGTGTACCATTGTAAAAATTATCTTTATTATGTAGTGCCCAATTCATATCGGGGGCGGTTATAGTCGCCAATGATGAAATAAAAATCATTGTGAATATTATCCACTATTTCACTTACCCTGTTCAAGTAGTTTCTTACTATTCAACTATTCTTGCATGTGGGGGAATATAAGTACAGCAAAAATTAACACTTCAACAATTTTACAGCTGAATTTTGACCCATAGGTCCTCAACAATACACTGGCCTGCCCACTCAATTTTCACTATAACATTAAAATTATTCCTAACTGCGATGAACTGTCCACCTCCGTCCTTTTTTCCACTTACAGTTGGATCTCTATCTTTACGGTAAACGGTATATATATTAATGGTGTGCGGTGCGCGCGTAAAGTGAGGAAACATGAAAGTACCTTTGTGTGGGACTAGTATAGAGCAGCGATTTCGTGAGTCGATCGTGTCGTTTTTTTTTTCTGGCGTAGATCCAGGTCAAACATGTTAGGTTTCTTTGAGTATGCCACCGGGCAGGTACTTTACGACATTTTTTGGTATAAAAGTTTTAAATCAATAAAAAGTAAAAAAAATGTATTTTTTAGGAAAACTGATTTTTTTGTGTCCACCGCCATATACCTACGATAAAAAATTGATGAAAACTGTTGAAAGTTTAAGGCGAAGAGATATCAAATTTCAACTTCACTGGTAGTCGCAAAATACAAAATTATTGAATTCCTTTGAAATTGTATATGAACAAACAGTCTCTTTCAATACATTTGGCAGAATATTTGTTTCAAACTACTGCAGAGTACTTAAACGAGAACAAAACATCAACAATTGCTGGATGATTTAAATTAACAAAATAGTAGTTTCATTTCATAAACATCACTCAGAAAGTCTCAAAGATCTATTTAGTTATCAGGAAGAGGCAGGATGGTTTCGCATGCAATATATGAAACAAAATTTACCAAAGAAATATTGGTGAAATCAGTTGATACATATGTCTTAACTTTACTTATTCACTTTTTGTTGTTCGAACTGTGACTTACATAAAAGTAATATATTTATTCAAATTAGACACTAGCTCTACCATACAATTTTTATCAATAAGCATAGTAGTGCAAACTTATTTTCTTCTTGCCTTTTGGCAGTTCATTGTTTTATAGGTTGTGATACCACTTAGTGATTTATTTAAAATATGGAAGAAATCTGTTTAATTTTTTTTTATCGTCCTTCAAATATTGTCTAGTTTGCCATTGCTGCCTAATGGAAACACTTCAAAAATTGTTATAAAATTGGTTCTCCTACTATATAAAATCAAGGACAAACAAATCCAGGAATTAAACGACCTAAGGATCAAATTAGCAACAACAACAAATAAACCATCATCGGAGCTTCCTCCAACTGAAGGCGGTTTTTACCAACCCTTCTTAAGGTAAACGTAGATTCAAATTACAATATATTTTCTTATCTAATATGCTTCAATTTTCCTGCAATTGTATGTATCAGCTTAGAATATGGTACACTAGCGATATACCAACACCAATTATAAATACACCAATTAACGTATGGTCTCTAGTATTTTCATATGATAAGCCAATCCCTGATTTCGTGCGAAAATCATTAAGTATTTATTGTTCAGATGAAAATTGTAACAATCGAAAATGTGCTTGTGTTGAAGAAGGCCTCAAATGTTCCTGTAATAACATTATTAAAGATTTTGAGGCAGATATGAACGAAATTCACGAATTAAAATGGTATTAATGTAGCGCATGAATAAAGTTTTTACTTCAATTAAATTAAAAATGTCTAATAAACTTACTAATTAGGTGGATAGTTAATAACACTGATTGATATTTATAGACAGATATTCATATATCTACCTACCTACCATTTGGATATTTTGAATTTTTCTTTTCAAAACAACTTAAGCAGCCCCTAGACGCTCTATATTATTATTGTCCAATAAATTGTGCAATATTAAAAAGAGACTATTTAATATTTATTGTACAACCTCTTAATATTAAGAACATATGATCAATATGAAATATTGAACAATAATATCATCTAGAGGAAGGCTTTTGATCACTACTTGTTTTGTACCTATTGATATGAGTTAAACTACCACACTTCGACCAGGACAGTCAGATCGTTGAAGTCGGCAGAATCGCTAAAGCCCAGCGCGCAAGATTATGAATTTGACCCGTAAAAAAATCGCTGACTCAATACTATACACGGGGCATAACATTTTTTTTTTCTAAACACTTTTTTTTTCTATTTGCTTCAATTTGTACGCAGGATGTATTTAAAAAATTTGATAAAATAAACTTTTTTATCGATATCCTAGAATTACGCTACTGGAAATAACAAGTCTGAGATTTTTATTATTTTAAGAACTTGAAAAAAATCGGGTTTACGTGGGACGTTGTTTGAAGCGCTATTGTGTCTACTTTCATCTAAAATAAAAAATAGACATTAAAAAACATGTTTCATTGAAAAAACTATTTTTTGGGATTTTCCGAAATGAAAAAGTTCTCGACCACCAAAAAATTTCGTAAAAAATGATTTCATGTACACGATTACCTGATGAAAGAAGTCTGGTTGGGTTCTATGCCAGTTTTTTTTCTCGAAAACTAAGCGACGTTTCCATCAGTGTGCATGGGTCAGAACCAATAGTCCTCGTGCCTGCAAAGTGAGCAGGTGATAGAAGATTGTTATTTGTATTTTATTCAAATGGTTATTGATAAGTAATAATAAGTATCACTTACTCGTGACGTGCCTGACGGGTGAGATTTGTTTATATACTTTCGATTAGGCTATATGCTGCTAATTGAATTGATTTTCCTGTTTGGAAGCCGTGGTGACATTCGCAAAGTGTTTCAAATTTTGATAGGAAATTGTATAATCCACTGGACACTACTTTTTCGATAACTTTCTAGAATACGCTCAATATCAATATTGGCCTATAATTATGTATGTTCTCAAGGTCATTCTTTTTATGAAGAGGTAAGATCGTAGCTAACTTCAAAATGGAGGGAAATGTACCAGATATCACTTACTCGTCAGGCAAGTCAGCGTGCAAGTGATACTTTGGCAATTATTTAAGTAATAACCATTCACATAACATACAAATAATCTTCCATCACATACTTACTTTGCGGGCAAGCACTGAAGATGACCTTATAGGTCGAAAGCGCTCTGCGATAATAAAAATAATATACTGCACGAAATACAAACTTAAGACTATAAGTACATTTCAGATCAAGGTCGAAAATTATCTCTCGGATTCGAGAGGAATTGAGGCTGGCGTTCCTCAGGGGGCAGTGCTGTCTCCCTCATTATACGCTCTTTACACGTCTGATATACCGAGAAGTGAACATGTGAAAATCTCCTTATTCGCTGACGATACGGCTTTGCTTTCCTCTTCAGCCAATCATTCGATGGGTGTCGTTTATTTGCAGAATGCATTGAACGACCTCCAGCAGTGGTACCTGGAGTGGAAAATAAAGATGAATCCTGACAAAACGCAGGCGATTTCGATGAGTCGGAAAAGAAACAACCCGGAGAGGGAAGTGTCTATCTCTGGAAGGGAGATAGAATGGTCAGAGCAGGTCAAGTACCTGGGAGTTACGGTGGATCGCCGGCTCACCTGGAGACCACACGTCAAAATTGTCAAGAACAAAATTTCCAAGAAAACCTGTTCGTTGTATCCCCTGATAAACAGAAAAAGCAAACTTTCTCTCAAGAGCAAAGTCATGATTTATAAAATGATATTCAGGCCTGTCATTTTGTATGCCTCAGCCGCCTGGGGCAAAACCTGCAGAACTAGCATTCGTGTCCTTGAACGGGCCCAAATGAAGGTTCTGCGGATGATAACGAACGCTCCGTGGTACGTGCGGAACAATCGGACCCTCGAAGACTCAAATCTACCTTCCATCAGAAGTATCATTAGAGATCGCAATCAGAAAGTATTTGATTGCGCAATAACCCACGAGAACCCCCTCGTTAGGGAAGCCACTGATTACAACATAGACGAACCCTCGCGCTTTAAATGTCTCAGGCGCTCTCTGGAGTGATGGGCTACTTACCAATCCATACTGGGTAGTGAAAGCTGCATCCTCTTTAGATATATAGATAGATATATTTTTCAAAATTTAGATATGAAAATTCCTTTCTCAGCTATTTTTGAGGAACACCATCATGGCAAGGGCTAGAGCCTGGTCTCTAGTCCTTGTTCAGTCAAAATTTCATATTAGTGAATGGCTGTTGCTCACTTATTTGAGTCCAAAGAGTAAGAGCCTTCAGGCTACACTCGTCTTTAGTAATAGTGATAGAAGACCTCAACAAGACTATAAGTATTAATATAATTTTGTATATGTATATTATGTGTTGTCGATGGGATAGATGGATGAAGAGTAGATAAAATGTCAAACTAAAGCACTTAGGGAGTTGATAGTGAGTCAATTCAAATAGTTTATTGGAATAGACCTGAATCAATAAAAAAAGTGATAAAATAAAAACTTAAAAAAATCTAACGTACGAAAAAATAAATTAAAAAACGAAAAATAAAATAACCTCAAGTAACTAATTGTGAGTCGGCGCCAAATGAACAAACAAGCAACTAAATTACGTAAAGCGTAAAATAATTGCAGCGGGATACGCGGCGGCGGCGGCGCGGCGCATCCCTACACCGGATTTTGCCGAGCGTTCCCGAAGTTAATATCAGCGAGACAGTTACTCAAACGGGCACACACGTGAGGGCACACGTCGATGCGAGTGGTCTTGCGGAAAGCGCATTTTTTGAATTTTTTTGTTTATCGCTGAAAATTTCATGTTGCATTTTTATTTTATTTTCATTATTTCTTGGTAGTAATTTAATGATCTCCGTTGATTGTTTGTTTGGCTAAAACGGGGAGACATGAAAATAAAGGGGCTAGTTGAAAATGAACGCAGCTGATTGAATTAACAGGTGCCTCTGCTTAACGGCATATTTAAAAAGCATAATTCAAGACAGTCAGTTAGAGCACATCAACCAGTAGTGATATCGTTGATTTTTTTTTCTGGGGAATAGTTAAGCACGTGGAATTCTACAAGAAGTAAGGCAAAAAACGATGTATTTTTTTCTATGAATACTGTTTATTCCCTAGATATACTGAGAACTATTAGTTTCATAACAAGCTACCTAAAAATGGTCACTTTATATTTTTTTTCGAAAAGTGGTGGGAGCTGGATTTCTTTAAATTGTTGTGAGAGTTTCCTTTGACACGAATTTCCATCAGAGTGGTTGTTATCATCGAAAAACTTCATAATTTGAACCTGACAGTATGAAGTAGCCCCATTTTACGGTACATTAGTTTATGAGATTATTTATGAGGACTAAAAGAGGTTATTTTATTTTTCGCTTTTTGGTTTCTTTTTTCGCCAGTTTAATTTTTTGTTAAAATATTTTTATTTTTAAATATTTTAAGGCTAAAATCTACTAATTACTACCTTGCTGATTTTTGATAAATTTTGAAATACTGACTTATCTACCTCACTTTAAGTATCAAATGTTATATACTATAAATATACCAAACAAGAGGTAGCTGCTGTGAACTGTTCAGGACTTTCCTCGACTGTTTTTCGTCTCCTTCATGAGAATAACTCCCAATCTCCATTATCTTGTAGGGTCATCAGAACAACAAATGTGTGCCAAGTTTCAACGGAATTGGTTCATAGGTGAAAAATAAATCATCCCCCATTTTTGTACTCTTAGGGAAGGTTTCTTATTTCATATTTGGGACAAACTTCAAGGTATAGATTATTCAATAAAAAATAATCATTCAAATCAGATAACTCAGTACAAAGTTCTGCGTGGTAGAATCGGTTGAAAGGTAAAAATTCTGAGGGTGAACAATCAATCTTCAATTTATCTTCACTCAAATTCAAATGGGGTCAACTTCGACTATATATACATATATATATATTAATATATATAAGACAGCACTGGTGTCGACAATATCTCAACAAAACTTCTCAAGGCAGTAGTAACAGCATCCATAGCTGTACACCTGACAAATCTAATAAATTTTTCAATATCTTCTGGTAGAAAAAGGAAACATTCACAATTGAATATTGAATAGAAAGATTTTCTGTGAACTGAAAAATCCACGATGAAAATGAAGTTATTTTTTGTGATAAAAGAAAACAACTACTTTCCCGGGTAAAACCACGCTGATCATATTTTCAAACAAATAAATCTTCTGGTAGTTTTCCTCTACTTTGAAGCTAGCAACTATCATACCCGTTCAGGAAAATAATGACCTTGAGAATATAGATAATTATAGGCCAATTTCCATATTGAGTGTAGTCTCGAATGTTATTGAAAGAGGAGTGTCCAATGGAATATACAATTTCTTATCTACATTTGAAATACTTTCGGAATATCAATACGGCTTCCAAACAGGAAAATCAGCTCAATGAGCAGCACGTAGTATATAAATATACAAATCTAGATAGAGAAAAACAAGTCTCAGGACAAGTTATATAACTTGAGATTTAGAGGATTATTTCTATATTGGATTAATGATTACCTTCGAAATGTTTGCAAAAGCGAGGAATTTTTTTTCTAGCAAACATATTCTGAACGTAGCTGTTCCGCACGGTTCAATACTTGGACCGTTGATATTTTTATTGTTCGTCAACGATATGCTTCAACATACGGATGCAGAACTGTTAGCCCTATTTGCAGACGATACTCAATTAGTGGTCACAGCTTCCACCCGAAAATATCTAATTTTGTCTGCTAAACAAATGATGGAATGTTTCAATCGTTGGTTCGAGCATAATTACCTAATTTCACATATTTCCAAAATAAAACGTATATATTTTACTTTTTGAAATAGGCTGAATAATTCACAAATCGATCTGAATGGAACAAATATCGTTTCCACTGAATGAACAGAATTTTCAGGTATACATGCAGATCAACACATGTCACCGACCATATCAATATACTCAGTAAATAACTGAACAAATCCAGATTCGCAGTTTTTAGGGAAATTCTGTAAACAGTGAAGTAACGGCATAGAAAAAATTATTCGCACTATATTTAACTTACCTCCGAGAGAGTCGTTTAGATGCTACTCCATTCTTCACAAAATTCTAACATTCCATATGTGTACATTTTAAAATGTCTATTGGTTCTTGAAGAAAATCACAAATCGAAAACACTACCATAACTACTCTACTAGGAATGATAATCTATATGAGTTTCTAATTATGACTGGAATAGGAAATCAAATAACAATCTTAATAAAAATGCAAATTTTAACTTTTTAATTTTATCTTTTGAGTTAGGAACCTTTCAGAATGAATATATCAGATGTAGTTCAATGTCCCCCGTGAATTTTGCAGGGAAAAAAGTTGTTTTCTGTTGGATGTTAAAAAAAATTACCCTTTTTGACTTATTTTTATTGTGGACTTTTCAATTCACCTAAAAATATTTCTATTCAATATTAAATTAAGAATGTTTCTCTTTTCAACAAGAATACCCACAAGAGGTTATGTTGAACGACGGAAGATAGTGACTAAAGTTTGCCTTTGAGTGGCAGATGATTGTTCATCTGATTTTATGACCCTGTTCATATTTTCAAACAAATCAAGAACACTTTCAATTATCCAAAATGTCATAAAAAAGTAGGAGAAAAAAATATATATACCTCATGTTGAAAATATCTCCTCTTTGCACGACAAAAATAAAAAACTTCTTTGGAGTTACTTTCCAATTTTATATAAAAAATTCACCGAAAAAACTGCAAGACAGAAGTGTATTAGAAAAAAATGATATATGAGCATGAGAGACACACCAAAAAATAGAACATTCTCAATTCCAATGTTCTACTTGAGCATGAGAGGGAAAGCAATCACAATAATGATTTCACTAACCCTGTCGTTCTTGATGAATGATGAATCTTAGTACATTTTCGACTTTCTCACACTGTTTCCTCCCTTCCAGATAACTTTCCATAAGTTGATAGGCTATACCTCTGAAACCTGATACTTTGAACAATATAATAATCTATTTTCATAAAAAATTACTTTGCCGTATCGAACATTGCAAGATCAAAAACGGTAATACCGAACATCTTCAGAATTAACAACGTTATATAATGAGCCAAGGAAACGCTTATACAACTACCTTTTGATCAAGGTAAGGTATATCCTTATACCTTCCAAAAAATAGCGAATTCGAAACTGTAATTCACGAAAGCAGATCAGTGATTTCATCCTGTTCTGGTTTCGTTCGGTTGTGATAAAATTCAATTTTGATTAAGTTCGTTTTTGATATGGTTAGTTTCTGATAATGTTATGTTTTGATTCTTCCCTTTTGATTATTTTATATTCTGATGAACTCCCTTTCTTGAGAATTTCAATTCTTCACAAAATATGGTTTCAAGAATTACGGTTCTTACGAATTATATTTATGATATTCTTATAGTACTCGTCTTCTCGTTTCTGATGATTTTTCATTATGATGCGATATTGTGATACACTTTTTCCTTCCTTTTCAAGTCTCACCATTTATCTTTCCTGAATTTTCCTATCATTTCTTACATTATGACATACTTATGTTGAAAAGGGAAACATTCTCAATTGAATATTGATAGAAAGATTTTTCTGTGAATTGAAAAATCCACGATTAAAATGAAGTTATTTTTTGTGAATGTCTAACAGAAAACAACTACTTCCCCGCCTGAAGCCACGCTGGACATTGAACTACATCTGATAGATATTCTGAAAAAGCCGTAAATCAAAAGAAAAAATCTGAAATTGAAAATTTGCATTTTCATTCAGATAGTTATTTGATTTTCTATTCCAGTCTCAATTAAGAACTCATAAAGATGAATGAGGCAAAGAAGAATGTTTTCCAAAAGAGAGTACTCACCAGAAATCATTCGTAACATTGACGCAGGAGAGACATCGCATTCACTAGGTCTTCAATACATTTTTGTCGACGAAAATCTATTTCACGCTTCCACGATCATCAGGAAGACCGGAAGAAATGGAAAACACATTTTCAAGAAACAATCTCACTTTGCAAAGATGGAAAAAGTTAGAATCATTTCTTTTGGAGAGACACTTTGAAATTAGCGTTTTCTGACATTAAAACCTGTCATGGGGTATGATAGATTGATTTGTTGAAAATATAAACAGGATGTTCATAAAATTAGATGTGAAATCATCTGCGACTGAAAGATAAACTTCAGTCACTATCTTCCATCGTCAAGATAACCTCTTGTGGGGTATTCATGTTGAAAAGGGAAACATTCTCAATTGAATATTGATAGAAATATTTTTCTGTGAATTGAAAAATCCACGATTAAAATGAAGTTATTTTGTGAATCTCTAACAGAAAACAACAACTTCCCCGGGTAAAGCCACGCTGGACATTGAACTACATCTGATAGATATTCTGAAAATGCCCTAACTCAAAAGAAAAAATCTGAAATTGAAAATTTGTATTTTCATTCAGATAGTTATTTGATTTTCTATTCCAGTCTCAATTAAGAACTCATAAAGATGAATGAGGCAAAGAAGAATTTTTTCCAAAAGAGAGTACTCACCAGAAATCATTCGTAACATTGACGCAGAACATCGCATTCACTAGGTCTTCAATACATTTTTGTCGACGAAAATTTATTTCACTCTTCCACGATCATCAGGAAGACCGGAAGAAATGGAAAACACATTTTCAAGAAGCAATCTCACTTTGCAAAGATGGAAAAAGTTAGAATCATTTCTTTTGGAGAGACACTTTGAAACTAGCGTTTTCTGACATTAAAACCTGTCATGGGGTATGATAGATTGATTTGTTGAAAATATAAACAAGATGTTCATAAAATCAGATGTGGAATCATCTGCGACTGAAAGATAAACTTTAGTCACTATCTTCCATCGTCAAGATAACGTCTTGTGGGGTATTCATGTTGAAAAGGGAAACATTCTCAATTGAATATTGATAGAAAGATTTTTCTGTGAATTGAAAAATCCACGATTAAAATGAAGTTATTTTTTGTGAATGTTTAGCCGGGGAAGTAGTTGTTTTCTGTTAGACATTCACAAAAAATTACTTTCTATCAATATTCAATTGAGAATGTTTCCCTTTTCAACATGAATACCCTACAAGAGGTTATTTCGACGATGGAAGATAGTGACTAAAGTTCATCTTTCAGTCGCAGATGATTCCACATCTGATTTTATGAACATCCTGTTTATATTTTCAACAAATCGACATACTTATATCCTGTCATTTTATGTTATTTCATTGTTTATTCTGATACTTTGTGGCCTACCATTGAAGGATGCATTTCCGATACTCGACACATTATTGTTGAATTCAAAAAAAATGTGTTGAATATGTAGAATGAGTTCACAATTAATACAAAATCCTGTTTTCCCTTTTTCTGCTCCTTTTTCCTTATTCCTATTATTTTTGAACCACTCTGTTCCTACATCGCATATGTATTTTCCAAAGACTCTACCCATAACATAATTCAAATTTGAAAGCAACGCAAAATTTCATAGTGGGTAATCACTATGGGAGGCGCCGTACTATAAATATGAAAAGGATAAATACAATTTCAAAGTGAAATCATATTCGGAGCACATAACCGACACAATACGATACAAGCGAAAAATATCCAGTGTGTCTTTTTGTTTTATAACCTCCCTGGAGCTTTGTGCTGGCTAAAATATAGAACGAGATAGAGATATTATCATAAAAGGGTTTTTCTTTACCTTTGATGTGAATTTTTAATGCCTTTCGCTCATCGGTTATAGCAAATTATGTTACTGTTTTACGCTTTGGAAGTATATGCATAGAAAATATCGAAAAAAGAAAATGCACGTGATGCAGTTTCGTTACTTTTTGAAGCGTTGTCATTCTTTATAGATCTCAAAGCGGTTTTCGTTCATGAAAAGAGACTTCCAAGAGTAATGTTTTCGACTTTACTTTATCGAAATTGATGATCGCGGGAAGAGAGGAAGTGTTCATAGTGTCGCAATTTCTACCATATACAAGAAAATGAAAAATGATCAGTTATAGATGAAGCGATTATTCAAAATCAGAAATATAAGTGATGGGGCGGATAATCTTTTGAACCCAAAATTCAATATATTTTTTCAATATTTTGCATAATGTCAGTTTTTCATATATAAGGTCCGATTTTTTACAACAAAAATATGACGTAGAGATTTTTGGGGCTGCTAAATACGAATAAATTGTAAAGAAAAAGAAAATTATTCTTAAGATTTTCGTTTTTTTTAATTATACAGATTGATTGATATTATTTGTATATTTATCGTCAATTTTCATATCAATGCCATCAAAGATATTTCAAAAGTTACGCTATTATAACAAATTAGTTAGTGAGCAAAACAAATGAATTGAGAAAATACAAAACTATGACTCCGGAGGATTCATGGAAACAGAGTATACACATCTTAAAAGATGTGTAGGGAATAAATTGATCATCTTGAAATTTGGGTACAATGATACAATATTTTTTGATAGTTATAAAAAAATTACGTACAATTAAGGTGATACATAGAATATCAAAACCAATAGAATATGTCATGTCAATTTACGATTAAATATAATATATGTTCCATCCCCATGCAACAATTCAGAAAATTCAATAAACGATTCTGCTTCAATTATGCACAAACTGCTTCTTGTCGTCACTTCTTCGAGTTCTTCTACACTTCTACTCGAAGTACCTGATGCTTCTGAACTCTCTTGGTCAATTTACTTTAGAGTCTACAGTAACTTGTTGCTGTTCCTGTAACATATGAGAAAAATGTTTTTTACTTCACGTATATGATCATGGATAGGAATAGCATATTCTATAGGAAATTTCGAATAATTTAAATGAATTACATTCCAAATATAATTTAACAGAAATTTCTTTAACAAATAATCTTTAAAACAAATATGAACAAACTTGGTGAAAAAATATTATAAAATTAGAAATGTCACACCTAGGAGGCTGAATCAAAATGTTTCAAATAGGCAAACAAAATTCAGTTCATATTGAGTGATTTTTTGTTGAATGAGAAACGTCTTCTAACTTTTATGCATCACAAGTAAGTCAAGTAACGTGATAATGGTGATAAAAAAAGATTAAATGGGATATGAATGTTTCATAATAACAAATGGAATCTTCAATATACACAAACAAACTCAAAAAAATAATGTATTGCTTTATTTAACGTCAGCCTATTTCTGCTACCAGGGCTAAACACCGACGCAGGTGAGCACACTCCCCCATTCAGGAATTTTGCCGAATCCTCTTTTGTTTCAGGGGTAGGGTTCTTTAACGAGTTCAACATCTATGATCTAGGGACCGCCATCTTAACTCCCCTCCGAAGGACGGCATATCTATCGTTTTATTCCGTGGTCATTGATTAGGTGCCTGCAGCTGCGAATATGCTACTTTGCTTCAGTTATTAGGGCATTTCAACGAGCACCTTCCTTGTCAGGTGGTGAGCCCTCCAAGTACTAAGCGCGCCCGATGTCGCTTGGCACATATAATCCAATTATTTTTACCACGAACTGAAAACAAATGACATGGAATCAGCTATTCCATTGTGTTTTCATTTACCTCTTAACACTTTCCAATAAAAAATGTATTTATTTCATTCTATATTATTATTAACTCGCTTTTCTTGTCTGTTTTTCTGTTCGGTACAAATTTTGCAATCGATTTTAAACTAACTTCCCGATAAGCTAGAGACTTCAAACTTCAGACATAGCTCATAACTGGATGGCAATGCGATATCAACTCGCTTTTTTGTACGTCTGTTTGTTCGTTTGTCTGTAATGATAATAATATTAGGGAGCAACCGATTTTAAACTAACTTCCCGATAAGCTAGAGACTTAAGAACTAACGGAACCCTCATACAAACTTTCACCCCTTGGGGTTTGCATTTATAAAAACACTGAAAGATATATTCATTTATCCCCTACAAAGAACCCAAATACCAATTTTTATCCCAACTTGAAAACTAACGGAACCCCCAGACAAACTTTCACCACTTATTTCACCCATTCAACCCTGAAAAACATATATCTTTTTTCTGTAACAGAAACTTCAAATACCAATTTTCATGACCCCAACTTGAAAACTAACGGAATTCCTATACAAACTTCCAATCCCAATGTAACCCCCATTCACCCCTTTAGGAGTTGAATTTCCAAGAACACGGAAACACGTATTTTTTTTGTGTAACAAAGACCCCTCAAATAACAATTTTCACTATCCCAACTTTAAAACTAATTATACAGACTTTCAACCCCATTTTACTCCTTTGGGGTTGAATTTTCAAAAACCCTGGAATTTTCTTTATTTGCGAAGAAGAACCCAAATACTAATTTCCATTACTCTGATTTCAAAACCAACTATACTTTCACTTTCACCCCCCTTCTTCACCCACCTTTTCCCCCCTTTAGGAATGGAACATCAAAAGATATGCTGTATAAATTTTTGCTATTAGGTCCAGCGGTTCGGTCTGGGCCTTGATCGTTTATCAGTCAATCAGTGAGTCAGTTAGTCAGGACATGTAATTGTATATGTACGTAATACCCCAAACACGAGGTAGAAGCTACTATGAACCGTTGAAGAGATCCCTCGACGACTATCTTTCGTCTCCATTATGTTGTAGGGTCATCAGAACTACATATGTGTGTCAAGTTTCAACAAAATCGGTTCAAAGGTATTAAACCAATAAATAATTCCCCATTTTTCTACACTTAGGGATGTGATTTTTTTTCAAATTCAAATGGGACCAACTTCTATTGAAAAAAGAATCATCAAAATCGGACCATCCTGTAAAAAGTAATGCGTGGTCATGCATAATAAAAATAAACGCGTCGACTAGGGAACCTCTTCCTTTTTTGTCGGGTAATAAAAAGTGAGAATAACTTCCCCTCATGGACGTAAAATCGATTTTTCTCGAATTATTCCAAAGGCGAATCACTTCAATTTTAATATGACCGGAGTTCAGAAAGTGATATCCAAGGTTTTCTATTCTCTCTGGAAATATAATTTGTAACTGTTCAATGTCACACGCTCGGTTCGGAAATATCACCTAGAGCTATACTGACGTTGAAATCTCGCACCTACCCTTTGTCTAGGCCTAATCTGTGAATTACCCACACTTCCGTTCCACCTCTTACTCAACACAACTTCAGCTGGTGGTAGTCTTATAGGAAAAACAGATCAGAATGGTTTCAATTCAGCTCATTAAGTATTTTACAAACCTAACTTCATGAACTGGAATAACTGTAAGCCCTAATATCCGTATATTTGGCCACTGGTGTCTTCAAATGAAAATTGTGCTTCACAAGTGTCTTGAGAAAAGATAACAACAACAGAAAAAACTGTGATCCATTGTTCTATCGCGACATTTGTTCACAATCGGGCGCACGACAGAATAAGAGCAACTAAAAAAAAACTAATTGACGTTTTGATAAGATAAGAAAATAGTTTTGAATACATCGCACTTCAACCCGGAGCTCAACACAGGGGAGTGATAGACAACGCCATTCATCAGTTGGATGCAATACTGCAATTTGCTGTTAGGATCAATTATGTACAAACTCTAAACACCTTCACACGCCAAAAATATAACCAAACCAAAAACCAACCTTCCGGAGCCGGTATGGTTCTCACAAATCACTACAATGAAAAACTAAAATGCCTGGTTGGCAGTAATTCGAAATTGATTCAAAGTTTTCCCCGAGAAAGTAAATCAAATATTAAAAATTAATAACTTAGCACTCCCTAGTGAGTTATTGTGAATTACCCAGTACTGAAATAGCGGAACCTGAGAGTGGTTCGGATGCACTTCCAACCAACTTTTTGATGCAGCCGCATCTGAATTAAAAATATCAATGATGATTGCCAACTTCCGAGTCGGATATGGCACTTAAAGAAGGAGAAATCATAAACATCGATTCGGATGAAGCTTTAAAGCTTTACATCGAGTCAAACAAGCCTTAATGCGTATCTCACTGGCACTATAAACTCAAATTCATGTGGCATGAATAACTGGCAAATGAACATACAACAGGAAAATACGATTCCACGAGAAAATCAAACTCATATCAACCAAGGTGTTGGAAGCTTAACTTACGTATACTTCGACTACTGAAAACTCTTCTCACAACTTCTTTTAAACAATTTTCGATACTAAACAAATGAAATATCGGAAGCACAGCAGGAACAAGCCCTACGGAAGTACAACAGGAACAAGCCCCACGGCCACATATCCAAAATACAAGCCCAGATTATAATTTCATTTCGTCTTTTATATCTTTTGAATTTATACAAAAACTCTGATAAGAACCTTGTGAAGAAAGTCGTTTTTTTTTTAATTCGATTGACATAAGAACAAAAAACCTGATTGCATTTTTGTCCCCGGGTTGAAAAGGATACCCCGTTTTTACATTCGCGGATTCAGCTTCTTTTGCTGCTTCAATAAAAACTGAACAAAAAGTCTTCCATCCTTTTTGTACTGTGCAAATAGGAATCAGCCCTTTCTTTTGCTTGGTTTTGTGATCTTGTAGCGTTAGGTATTCAAAACTATTTTCTAAACTAGGAATTAAATTGTTGCCCAGACCGGGACTAAAATCAAACCCTAATAATCAGAGACGTAACAAAGATCAAACTATTGATATTTTCTTCAGCCGTTCCTGGTAACGGAGCTCAAAAAGAATGCTTCGTTACATTAGCTGCGACCTTTGTTTGAAATACTGTTGTATCTTTGGATATGCTTCTTGGGATGGTTATCCTTGTTTTTCGTATATTTCAGCTTCTACTCCTTTCGCTTTCGAACCGTTTGTGTACAAGGTCTATTCTGCACTGATGAATACTACTCCTTCCCAGTGTTCCTTACCTGGTATATCGATGAAGTACTTCGTTGAGACTATTCCTGGTTACGATGGCATCACTGCAAATTCTCATAATCATAATCGGATCGGCCGTTCTTTCTTCCTCTAGTCTTTGGTATTTTATGCCGTGTGCGATTTGCTTGAGAGCGGTGATCCTTGTATTAGTCTGTGGGTTACTGGTCTTGGTTTCTCTTGTATCTGTATTGACTTCTATCGCAGCCGTGAGACTAGTTCTCATGGCTCCCTGGGACACTGAGGCATGTTAGCCTTCGTTTGTCAGTTAACAGCATCATTGATCCTGGCTACTGAGTGTTCGGCCACCAAACAACTGACACATACACCGACTGCCTAATACTTCTCTCTGTGTTCTCTCTTCCGGAAATAACTTCAGTGAACCGACCTGAGGACTACTATTACTGGGTCATCTAGATATTCGAATGAATGGAAGCCTTATTCGGATAGCCTTGGCCTTATGTTATCTCCTAGAGTGGTTACGTAGATTGCCCCTGTTGGCATGAGTATTGTCGATTGATCAGGGATTCATCCTCAAGCATTTCGTCTTTTATACAGTGCTCGTCTAAAGTCCGTTTTCCCCCTACTAATTTTTGAACCACCTGGCAACGAAATTTGGAGGACTCAAATAGGAATAAAAACCTACTTTTTCATGAAAAAATCACAGTTGAAAGTTTCAAAATGGCGGTTGAGCACCATCTTCAATAATTTTTTTAAATAGAACATCCCGTATATTATTTCATTTTAGAAATCTGCTCATGATTCTCAACAGTTTTCTCAATTACACTTTACTCCTAAATTCAATTGTTTTCAAAATATAACCATTTGAAAAGTGACATTCCGGTTTAAAATGAAGTATGGATTTTGTCACTTTCGGTAAAACTATTTGCTAACTAAACGTTGTTATTAATTTGTAGTTAAATCTCTTAATGAATTCGACTTATAAGAGGCGTAAAGAGAGTTTATTTAGTATAAACAGTACCGCTTACCGGAAAATCTCGAAGCCTACGAATGTGTTCTGTAAATTCACAATCAAAACAAATTAGTTAGCTAAAAAACTATAATTTATTTTTGAATAACACTTTTATTTAACCCCAACAATGAATTCATCGAGTGTTCAATGTGACCCCCTCCCAAATCTTGACAATAAAGTGCCCTATTATAAATAGCTTCTCTCACGTTGATGAAAGTCTGTTCATCCATTTCTTCACGTGTATCTATAATTCTGCGTTCCAACTCTTCTATTGTTTGGCATTCAGTGGCGTAGATTATTGACTTCAGATATCCCCAGAGGAAAAAATCTAGAGGTGTAAGATCCTGAGATCTTGGTGGCCATTCTGTACTTCCCCTGCGACCTATCCATCGCCCAGGAAAGTTTGTATCAAGGAACATTCTAGCTATGCGATCAAAATGGGGAGGTTCCCCATCCTGCTAAAATAGGATTTCACGATTTTCAAACTCTTCCTAATTGTTCAATACAATTTGTCTTATTCGAGGTTCAATTTCATTTTCGAAAAAAATTCTGTAAAAAACTCCTGTAAGATTGCCTCTGATGAAAATCGGTCCAACAACGCGATTGCCCAAAATCCCCGCCCAAACACTCACCTTTTTAGGAAACTGGGTATGTCCCTCTCTAAATATATGCTGATTGGTAACGCTCCAATATCGTACATTCTGTTTGTTGACTTTTCCATTGAGAAAAAACTTGCATTCGTCTGCGAAACATACACGTTTCAGGAAACCCCGTTCTCCTTCAATTGTTCTTGTTAACCACTCACAAAATTCAACCCTCCGGTCTGGATCATCCTCCGTAAGAGCATGCAGGATTTTCATTTTATAGGAATGAAACTTCTTCTTTTAAGGACTCTTTGGACACTTTTTGAAGTTACTCTACAGGATTTAGCAACTATAGACGTCGAGTCAGATTGATTACCATTTCAGCAACAATTTCTACCTTTTTTTCTTCTGCAAGAGGCGGTTTTCCTGATGTTGGAGCATCTTTCAGCGTACCAGTTGCTTGGAGCTTATTTGAAAGTTTGCGCAAATAGGATTCTCGGGAAATCTATCATTGAACATACGGACTGATAGATGATAATTTCTTCCAGCTTCTCCAAATATCAAAACTGCTTCAAATTTATCGTCTTAACTACGAGCCATGATAACACTTTTCATAAAAGGATTTAGGCGCTCAACGGACTATTTGACAGCAGTTCAGTTTGACAGTAAACAAGATGTTACCGCTACAACGATTTTTTCCAATGCAAACTTGATTGAAAGCAACGTTAGTGCTTGGTTGGGTTTGAAATGACCAAAATGTCACTTTTCAAACTTAATATTTCGAAAACAATTGAATTTAGGAGTAAAGTGTATTAGAGAAAACTTTTGAGAATTATAAGCAGATTTCGAAAATGGAATGATATACGGGGTGGTGTTCCATTTTAAAAAAATATTGAAGATGGGGCTCAGCCGCCATTTTGAAATTTTTAGCGGTGATTTTTTCCGAATTTTGTTGTGATATACTAGGTGGTTCAAAAATTAGTAAGTGGGGAATGGACTTTGGACGAGCACTGTATATCTGTCCAGTAATCTCCAAGGTTTTTGAGAGGAATGATGTCAGGCTAATGGGTCTTTACGACTTCCGTGACTGATTTGTCACTCTCTTTGGCTAGCTAAATCACCTTCAATTCTCGCCATGCAGTTGTTATGCATCTCCAAACACACCGGTTTTGAAAATATTCCAGAGGGATCAATTAATCCACAGCCATCTGAAGGAGAAATGCATGAATCCCATTCACCACTGGACATTTCAAAGGTTGGAAATGACTTACCAGGATATTGCAAAATACAGTTATACATAGAGATATGATGAGATACCACAACACATATTTTTCGAAACATTGCGATGGTTTTCGATGAAAATTAGGGAAATTATTTTCTTGGAACATTCCGAAAATATTCAAACTTCAGCCGTCAAATCTCTACTTAGCGACTTTTTCACAAGCTTTTATTTATTTTCACTTGTTAGTTCGTTCGTTTGTTAGTTTGGGTCAAATCTTGCAAGTGAATTGTGACCGACTTCTAGTCGTCCGATTTATTTGAAATTTGGCAGGTGTTCATAATTCCGGTGACAGAGCATTATGGAATTTTCATTAGAGGAAAAAACAAAATGGTGGCTCCAAGATGGCGGACGAGATATGTATTTATGGTTCGATTTTATTCAAAATTGGTATGTGGGGGTTTTTGGGGTCGGAAATTATGAATTTTATGTCAAAATCAATGGATTCAAGATGGCGGACGAGTTTTGTGATTATGGTTCGAGTTTATCCAAAATTGGTATGTGGGGGTTTTCAGGTTCGAGGATTATGCATTTTTCGTCAAAATCTATAAATTCAAGATGGCGACTTGGCGAACGATTTTTGTGATTATGGTCAGATTCTATTAAAAATTGGTGTGTGGGAGTTTTTGGAGTCGGAGATCATTATTTCTTTCAGCTCAAAACTCACAGGGAAGAGACCTTGTAATAACGATGCTCTATTAGAAATGAACAGATCAAGGCGAGCTAACTGAAAAGCAAAAAATAATATAACTAATAAAAAACCTTTTTGAAGACAAGCTATCATGTAAGCCGTGTACTAAAACGTATAAAATATGTTTGAGTCATCGCTGACAATGATTTAATTATTTTTTGTTGAATTATTTGGTTTAAAAAAGCGCGGATTATAATGAAATCATTACTTCGACAAGTTGTTACTAACCAACCAATCATTGTCCAATGGAATTAATTGGTACCTACTTTTATGAACACTTCGCGCGACAAGCTTTTTGAAATCAAATAATGCAACAAAAAATAATTAAATCATTGTCATCGATGACTTAAACTTATTTTGTATGTCTTAGTACACGGCTTAAATGAAAGTTTGTCTTTAAAAAGATTTTTCACTAGTCATTTCATTATTGTTGTGAAAATGAAGAATGCTTCATTCAGGTTGTTAGTATAAATACAATGATAAAAATTTAAAAATACTTGAATTTTGAATGATCCGGCATCATACACTGCTCATACAAATCTGAAGCTGGAGGAAATCTAGAGGATAACGTGAGTAATGTAAGTGATGATTTCTCATCTATCGTCAACTTTGTTTCAGATTATAATAGTTCAGAAAACGTGAGAAAAATATATAATAATTGTAACAACATGTTAGAGTCAGGAATAATATCAACGACAATGAATAAAACTAATCAAAGTTCCTCAATGAAAATCAATCATCAAGCATAGGTTGAAAATTGATATCGAAATATATTGTTGTGATGACCTCGTTCATTATATTCAGGTACCGTTTTTGTTCTGTACATTCATTCATTTTTGTAAATGTATAGGTACATCTTTCCGAAGTTCAAAAGTTATCGAAAACAGTCCCAATTATTGATTTTTTCTCAGCTTGAACAGACTGCTGTTCAACCACAAATTAATTTAGGCAAACAATAAATTGCTCGAGAGAAATAACCAGTTCCATTTTTTATCATAATTATGGAACACCCTATTCATATTTAAGTCTCTTCCTATATGAGTTATCAAATTATTATCAGTCCGATCAAGCTTGATTATCATAGGCATATATTCAGATCAGGATAATTGACTATTGGATTTCAGATATTTGAATTGCCAATAAATAATCAAAAAAATTAAAATTCAATTAAATTTACTGACCAGAATCAAATCGTTATTCTCAGTAATTTTATTTGAACTAGAGTAAGATACAACGTATCATTGATCAATGTCACCAACAAAACTTTTTATATACTCCGCCAACCCCAAACCCAATGAAATGTGCAACCCCTCGCCGCTAATTGAATCCTCAAATACACGAACCGACCCCTGAAAAAAGATTTTCCAAACAAAACATTCCTTCTATTACATCGGAGGCTTTTCAAATTGATCTTTTTATCTCTGTCCCGGTATAAAATCACTATAAAACAACCCTTGGTATTGGTCATTGAGTTCGAGGGCCCATTGAAGCCACTGATAACAAGTAACAATATCCGAAACATACCCCAAAACCACCCTCGGGACACTGGGGTATCACCGAATAAAAATACACTCGATAAAAGGTTAAACGGTGTAAAAAAAGCAAATTTGTCCGCAATTTCCACAGCTTGCTGTATGTCAAAATGGGGTAGCGATGCGAGGAAGTGGTTTCTAGTTCGATGGGGTGAAATATCGGCTTCATCGGATTTGTTGGTTTTCTCAATACCATTGCGATATGCTTATGAATATAAGTATTTTGCAATATGTTCAGACGTAGGAATGTGTTAGGAAAATTGAAATTGTTAACACTTTCTTTTTCCCGGATATCTTGAGTGATATTTTCTATCAACATCGATATCCACTTGATACCATTCACAGAATTGAAAATATAATTGAGTAGCCCACTTGCTAATGAATTTACAATATTACAGAGATATCGACATCCAAGTCTCACCCAATGATTCGACTTCAGATGTATGGCATGAATTATACGATTTGAGAGATTTTATGATTTCTATAATTTTCCTTTTGTTCACTGGATCTAGAGAAAATGAGTTTGTAGTTGTATTCCTACGTTAGCAAAGTATTCATTGAATTTAACTGCAATATTTTGTCGTAATTTTTTTTTCACATCATTCTTGTTGATATTTTTAACCACATTCCACTTTTTGGTATCACACAGTTTTTTTTTTCTTTTTTCTTTGGAAGTGATTTTTTTTTACATTTATTCATCAGCTTATTCACAAAGTTCCTATATCTAAAGAATTCTTATTTTACTATTTACTATATTTATCGAATTTACAAGACTTTTATTTTTGAATTGTTTTCTATAGAATTCAAGAGAATCCCTATAAGAGTGTTCTAATGGAGCTCTTTCATTGAGTCAAAATTATCCCAATTGATAGATTATGAATCTAACTTGAGATTTCCATTGTTAAGGAATTTATTATTGTTATATTCACATTTTTACTCATTGTTTTCAATATTTCATAATGGGAAGCCCGTAACTGTTGCTTTGTAATCTGTAATTTATGTTTCCAATACAGGCGACTTAACGTTTTCTTCAATATCTTTTGTACTCCGAAGAAAAATGTGATCAATGCAGTTTTTGGAATTTCCCTATAATCCAGTAAATTCATTTGTTAGTAAAACATAGTTGAACTGAGTTAAATATCTGAGTACTCTGAAATAACATATTTTTCATGTAGTAGGTTCAAATTCATATCACCCAGTATTATGTGATATGTTACTATTATATTTTTGAACAATATTTTTTTTTCATTTGTTGGTGTCTTAAACAATGTTTCTTCATTTTCAAGAGTGACTGATATCTGCATGGCTTTACAGTTTTCGATTAGGACATATTGATATGTACATGTAACGATTTTCTAATGTAGACCGTAACGCTATAATTTTTATTTATTTATCCCTCATCATAGATTGAATCATATTCGCCAAAAATTGAGAAGACCATAATTTTGTATTTTGAATGAGCTATACAGTCGAATTTGAAGTTCTGTGCTCAAGAAATATATACAATTCATCGTTTTTCATTATACTTCAATATTCTGAATTCCTTAGATTGACTGCCTTCTTATAAAAATGCGTCGAGGTCATTTTTATTGCACTAATCCATGGTTTCAATTGGTTCATAGTTGATATCACTTATATATTGATCCATTTGGATTTGATATTACACATAAGTAGTAGTATAAAATCATGAAAAACTTTCATTGAGTATTGTATAAACATATTGAAAACTACATTCGGAATCAGTTTTATTGAAAAGTGTATAGAAGTAAATGAGACAGTAAGATACACATTAGATACAAATATTTTTCATGAAAATAATATAACTTCAAACTGGATCTGATTATACTGAGGAAAAAAAAAATACGTATACACTTTTTGTAAATCAGACCGGTCAGTACTTCTATTATTATTACTATTATTGAAATCACTGCTCAAACAAATATGATTTTGATCCTCATTGATATTATCTTCATTTGTGATGCTAGAATAGTTTTTTTTTTTTTCATGGAATGAAGTGATAATTATTCTAGCTCTACTTGTGGATGGATAATAACATGTTCAAAACTCCTCACGCAGATTTCCTTCATTTTTATTATAATATTCACCCAACTCCATCTCTATTTGCGATGCCAATCCATCAAATGACCTGAAAATCGGTTCAATTGTTTCTAATCTTTTTTGTATTTGATAATTGATCTCTCCATTTGATTTTTGCGTGTCGATTGATGTGAGGAATGTTTTGAATCATGTCAGAGAACCTCTGAATTGACCTCTATTTATTTTTATTTATTCGGAAATTTCCATTTTGAGAATGTAGGAACAGTGAATTGACTGATAATAGAAATTCAGCTATTTTTCATGGACTACAATAGCGAATCTTCAAGAAATACAACTGTCAATGCAAATTACAAATGACATAAATTGTTTGCAATCTATTCAAAACTCAATGGTACTACTCATCAAAATATCCAGATAGTATCTCAAAAGGAATCTTCAGATATACAAAATGAAAAGACGTCAGTGCACCTCTCTGATTCACTTCCCAAAGCTGGATTCTTTACAACATTTTTAGATATTAGTGCCATGGTAGATGGTATAAAATGGTTAGAAATGGACTGTATAACTTTTCAATTGAATTGTTATTCAAATATGAATAATTGATTTTTTTTGTACACGCTCCACAAAATGCCCACTTTGAATACTGAATAGAATCTGCAAAATGCCACTTTACCGGACTAGGCCGGTAAAGTCGTCATGGCAACACTTTATCGGACCATTTTTGTTTATAATTAACGTTTCAGGGGACGCAATGAACTATAGATTAATTGATATTTCGTAGTGACAGCACACTTTTCTTTGAAATATTCTCTTGGAATGTTTATTTCATGAAAAATGAACAATAATTTTGACAAGTATTTGACAAATGTGTCATTGATAAACAATCGCTTGCCTTGTTACACTACCGTATGGATGGTGATTGAAAATGTATGCACGGCGAAGAAATATGTGTGGCATTTCTGTTCTGTTTATTTGGAAAGCTAATACAAAAAAAATTTGTATGCAACACGTACGCAAATGGCTTTAGCGGACATCATTTTCATATTCCGATTCGTCCGTATTTTTAATGCAAAAGAGCATACTTTATTGAGAAACTCGTTAAAAAAAGTACTAATTTTATTTAGCCACACTGTTCTACTAAGCAACAATTTTATTATTGATCATTATAATCGCCTCTCGTATAGACATCTCTGTTGGACAAACATCTGTCAGATAGACGATTCTAACCATAAATTCAATATTTTCATCGTATCCAAGCAGTTTTTTATTTGTTCTCCACTGACAAAAAAACTTGACTTGAATGGTAATAGATTCGATGTAGCTTCAGAAACTACTTTTAAAATATCATTACAATCATCCTGATGCGTTTTGCAAAATGAAAAAATTATTGTTTGTTTACTCGTAGTTATATGATGTTTTGTTGTAAGCAACGTAAAATTCACATTCAATGTTGCATTGCTTTATTAAACTCTTTAAATCATTTATACATCTGACAGATGTCTATGTGACGGATGTAGTATACGAGGGACGACTATAATGATTCATGATGATTTTTATTTTATTAATTAATGCTCTTCATTGAAAATACGGAAAAGCATCGTGTTCAATGCGTAAGAAAAGTGAGTTTTCTTTTCTATCTCGCGAAAATTTTATTTCCACTCAATTGAAAATTATCACTCTTCTCAACTAATCTACAATGCTTTTCGTACAATTTAATTGTTATTCCTAAATTTCTATGACAACTGTATACAGGATGAATAATTATAAAATTGGACTGAAGCAATTTAATCATGGAGAAAAAGCGCTGTTAATTACAATCAATGCTTTTTGGAATATTCATATTTTTGAGATGAATGATACAGTTTTGCTTGAATACACCAGATACCGAAACCCGTGAGAAATTGTACCACAGAAAGAAGCAGGGGCCGCTTTTGTCATTCCACGGGAATCTGAACAAGTTCAGCCAAGCATGGAAAGGAAATATGGATTTTCGATATTTCTTCGAATTAATTCTATGATATGAAAAATATCGATAACGCATCTATTCTGAAAGATATTGCTGTAAAATGCATAGCATTCTGACCTGACAACCGTTTACCTGTTTCCAACTTTCTCAATTCGTTCTTTCCTTAATTTTTCTAAGAGAAGCAGCTCACAAATGAACAAGACCTGTATCTCAAAGTGATTGGTAATGAGAACAATATTTGAACTCCATTTATTTCAACTTTCCGTGTCGCCGCGTCTTTGGTTTTGTTCAGGATGAAATATTGACAAATATTGACCATGTCGCTTTTTTAAAGATTTACGAACGACCAAATTTCGCTACAAATTATTCGCCCTTGTAACTATAACAATCCCAACAAAAGTTGTAGCCAGGGGCCCACAGTTCGTTCCTTAAATATCCGTCGAAGTATTCACATCTATCACACAAAAAAAACGTCAGATCATTCATCACCAGCTAACACTTGAGCTCCGCTATATTTTTCATGAGCTTTCCCATCTCAATGAAGGTTTAATCACATGGATAAATTGCCATCCTCGAAATATTTAAATGAACTCTCGAACATCTAGCAATCGATGGTGAAAACAATAAATTTCACTTCTCGATAAAGACCCTTAAGCGTTCCAGAGCTTTTTGCTACCACTTGAGGAAAGCAAAAGGGGTAGCTGGAGTTATATATTTCTTGCAAGAAAATTAACGGAGTCATAGATCTTTCGCAGACAAAAACATCTGAACAGTGAATTACAGCTTGTATTTGGGGGCTTCGATTTCAGAGAGCGACTGCGATTTTTGAATATTATATTGCTCAAATCATAATAGTTACTGTACAAGTTCAATTAAGAGTCCGAGTTTACTCATATGTAACGAGTGTTCTCATCAACTACCGCGGATGTTTGATTTCGAGGAAGTTCTTTTCAATACAGGTTCATGTTGAGTTCTTAGTTTTTATTATATATATATATATATATATATATATATATGGGGATATTTTCGTGACTGTTCGATAATTTATGTAGAAATTAGTGGAAAGCAGTCAATGGTAGACCAATTAATACGATTTCTTCGTTTTTATGTCGAGCTTTCGAAATTTTTTATTTTCTTCTTCAAGACGTAATAACATGAAATTCAGAAAAAATAATACACAAAAAGAAATATCGGTGTTACAATATAACTAAAAAGTAAACTCTTTAGGGTTTATCCAAGCTTTCGGAAATGTTTCAAAAACAACAATGTAATATCAAATAATAGTTCTTTTTAACATTACCGCCATATAGTAACAACAGTTGGTACTAATCCAACAGTTGGAACCACTGTAACTATTGCCAAGTGACACCCGTCAGGTGTCGTTGACTTGAATATAATTGCGGGATTTATTCCTAACCTGTCAGTTCCACTTGTGACACCACATAGAGTACACATTTATATTTATATAATTTTTAACAATGCTAATGTGGTTGTAGTAACTTTGAACTTCGTTTTATTCCTTGATCCACGCTTTTTTCTTTTGTATCACTATGTTAGATGAATATGTTTAACATCATCGAAACCACCCTCAACAAACTTGTAAGTTGCAAAATGTTTCGCACTTGAATAAGTATTACTATTTATCCTTTTCATCTATTGTAGTCTCCCTGATGATGGTAATACCATTTCCGAAAGCTTGGATAATCCATAAAGAGTTTACTTTTTCATTGCTGCTTACCCCAATATCCCTAGCTTTGTATATATATATATATATATATATATCGAGAATGAGAGAAATCTGTTACGAATCCAAAAAAGCACACCATCCGTCTACAGCCTGTTTCATGGTTTCCCAATCATCAGGACAGCTTGTGGTCTCTTTCAAATTCGCATCAGATTTCTCGTTGGTTCATAGCCTTAGGCCAATACAAACATGTGAAATGCATCAGACTATTGATAGTGACATCTATAATCTGTGCGGTGAAGCTTAAACCTAATATCGTGGAATTTTAATATCACGAGATTTCGTGCACATTAACAGGTCACCAACAAATTGTCAGATAGGCCTACCCACGATATCAATAGTCGTACTCCTCATGCGTTTAATGCAAACAAATATCGAGAATGAGAGAAATCTGTTACGAATCCAAAAAAGCACACCATCCGTCTACAGCCTGTTTCATGGTTTTCCAATCATCAGGACGGCTTGTGGTCTCTTTCAAATTCGCATCAGATTTCTCGTTGGTTCATAGCCTTAGGCCAATACAAACATGTGAAATGCATCAGACTATTGATAGTGACCTGTTAATGTGCACGAAATCTCGTGATATTAAAATTCCACGATATTAGGTTTAAGCTTCACCGCACAGATTATAGATGTCACTATCAATAGTCTGATGCATTTCACATATATATATATATATATATATAATATATATATATATATATATTTATTCTAGGTATTTTTTGGAATATCGTGTGGATCCATACGTGTTTTTCTGAGAGTTTCCATCTTTCACTTTTATACCTACCCATTTTCTTTATGTATGAATTTTTCATATTTATCTTGAATATATCGATATTTTTCATATCATCAAATTGATATTAACACTATGTCATACAGTTTTCATAGAGTGAATTGACTCATTGATTATTCGTTCACATCGTAATAGTTTGTGTTCCATATTGGCAATCACCCCACAAGCACACAAAAGCAAATCCAGCATATTAATTTTGAAAGGATAAGAGGGAATCAAAGCATGTTTGAACCAGAATCTCTACATGTTACTTATTATAATCAAAGTAACTCTGTTCCCACTCGTGGTGTTTTTTTTTCTCTAAGGGTAAGATTGGGATAACTTCTGGTATATTTTCATATGTCTTCACTTCTACCGGAGTTGCCATTTTTGCACAACTGTCGACCTACTTGTAAACCCAGATACCATAGTCAGTTTTCACCCAACCAAATTTCGCACTGTATTACTTTCACTATTTTCGATATGACTTAATTGATTTTGGATTTTGTATTAACATTATCTTCTATTTCTTCAAGTGAGCTTTTGCTGTCCAAACTAAATAATAATTGTAATTCATTTCAGCTCAAACCAACTCAATGAGGTTCAGATCTGGATGATATGGAGGCAGTCGCAATTCCTCGTGACGTTTTGTATTAAAAAGTTGATCGTTTCATATCTTTTGTGCCTTGGTTTATGGATTTTTATTGGGCTGAAAAGTTGTGGTTTCAACATATTATTATTATTATTTGACAATGATGTTGGCGATATTTCCAGTTGTTTGATATAGTATAGGGCGCTCTCATTTACCACAACACTCTTTGATTTTGAATTGGGAATGAGTTTCTCCGAAACCCACTTGTACTATTTGATTTCCATCTAATATAGGCAATAGGAACAAACCCATTTTCGCACTATGATAAGATGCGGTCCTTAGCCTATTGGTTTTTGGAAAGCATTCTAGAGATTCATCGCTCCATCCCTTACCGTGAGTTTGTGATGAGTAAATGCTCGTCTCGTCCATGTATATTATAGCGATCTTCTCGGTACTGCCGCATCCTTCTAAGAAATTCAATTCTAAACAGTCTAATGGGCTGACGTTCCATTATTATTCGTCGATTATTCCTAAAGTTCCTCCATCGAAAACGAATTTTGTAGATTTATTTACGCAAACTCGATAGCCAATATCTTCTATGAATTTTTTATAAACTATTTTTGATATAGGAACCGCCTATTCTGTTATGTGATGTTAAACAATCGTTCTTCGCTAAATTTCCAAATCTACATCATCAAGTTTGAACTTTTCTGTGTTTTTTTTGTCACGGGTTGAAAATTTTGTGGAGTGGCCCGTTTAAACTTCCTTTTTAATTCGTCGAATATTCCTAATGGAAACGCTCGTTGCTGCCGCAAGACGTTCTTGAATCTGTAGAAGAATTTTTAGTATGAAAATCTACCCAAAACTATAGCTGTTTTATCGATACACCACAGAAATATTTTGCTAATTACCTCACGACTTTGTCCAGTTTTTACTTAATAAATATCAAGTTTCTTATTTCTTCTGCAGACTGTACTTAGGCGATGTAAACACCACCAATGCACCGCTAAAACTGAGTTCTCGAGCGTTATGCTACTGCTACAAACCACAGAAGCCAAGCTAAAATTGTCGACCTGTAAAAACAGCAAGAAGACCTTCATCACTTTAAAACTGTCCCACATGATTTTCATTTGATTGGTTCAAGTAAGGCGGGTTCAATTAGTTCAAAAATATTTAAAAATATGTTTTTCATGTTTCTGTATGCCTAACACTAAATTTAGCATCAATTTGATCTTGTCCAGACATGAGTCACACTCATATATATCCGGATATTTGGGTTATATAAGAAGAGTCAAAACGCCAATAATCAACCAAAACATGATTCCATAAGCAAAATGAAGGGGAACGGGTTATCACGAAATACGTATTCAGCTCCACGATTCAACATCAATGCATTCACCAACCATGATAATATCGTAATAAACGAATACCCCGACTGCGAATATAATTTTCTTGAGCGAAAACTACGCTCTTATGGAATCCGTTCGCAAAACGAAAAGAATATTTTCCTTTTGATTAAACATCGACGAAATATTTCAGTAAAACTGCTACCAATGTTGAATTTCCTTTTGATCTTTCGAGCCATAACCGCTTTTCATCGGAAATTACAGACAGCATTTGAAATATTCTCCACAAAAAGCTTTCGGGTGGAAATCATGAGGCATAACAGTCGACTATGGATTGCTTTTTGCCAATGATGTTCCCCCAATTCAGGATTGAGTGGAATCGGTAATATTTCCAATCCTTTGCCTGTCACCTGTTATTTCCGGTCTAGATACAGTTCGTCGTATTTCAAAATTTCACTTTTCCGACCATTTCAAGGGTTTTCCTTCCCAAATAGTCGAATCAATGAAATGGAAAATATATATATATATATATATATATATATATATGAGTCAGAATAAGACCGCTAGGTATGTCCTAAAATTCATCCCTTCTGAAAAAATTTGAAACTTGAAACACTTATCAAGGTTTATGAACGTGCTAATTTCAAGTTATAATTTTTTATTTTCGTAATCCAGTGGCGTAGTTACGATGGTATGTGGTAATATGTTCCTTCATATTTTCTTGGAACAAGTGAATGGACAAATGAGTGTTTGACATCATTTTGGCTCAACGATACTCAACCTAAAAGTCAAAACATTCCATGTGCCTAAAGTTATGTCCTTAGTAGAGACATAATTTCCCATGTGCAATAATCGCATAATGCTTATTTCTTACCACATATGTGTAAACCTCCTGAACTTTTTTAATGTTGGGAGAATCGGAAACATAGTACGGGTGAGTCAGAATGAGACCGATAACTCCATTTGTTCATTCATCATATTATTTTATCGAATCGATGTCGTGAATTCACTGATATGTTACCATACTTTCTTGCATATGATTGTTTTGACAGATCAACTGAAAAACGAACCCAACCTCAAATTCATAATACTCCACAAGTAAGATCTGAAATTATTTTTGCGAAAAATTGAAGATAAGTACTCTTAATTTGTTGAAGTTTATGTTGGAGTATCATTATCAAAGCCATTTCTGATTGAATTACCTAGGAAAATATTATCCAATCAACATGATTCTGATGAAGAAAAACAATTATCGTGTATCAATATCTACTCAAATGATAGAAACGGTTAGTGGGTACACTTCATAGAAACAAACAAATAATGTGGTATCAATATGACGGAGCACCGACCCATTTCCAACGAATCGTTGGTCAATCTTGATCAAACATTCCATGATCGGTGGATTGGTAGACGTGGTCCCATACATTGGCCTGCACGTTCTCCGGATTTATATTCACTAGCTTTTTTTTGCAGGGTTACCTCAAATCTCTTGTGTATGAAACACCTGTAGAATCTGTGGAATATTTAACGGCTAGAATTTTAGCAGCATGTACGTTAATACAGGATACACCAGGAATATTCCAAAGCATGCGACAGTCGATGCCAATTGTGTATTGAAAAAAATGGTGATCCATTTGAACATTTGCTTTAATGCTCCTTGTTTGTTTCTATACAGGTTGATTCAAAAGTACTTTGACAAGCTTCAGGAGGTGATTCCTCACAATATTTCAATATGAATTGTCCAAATAAATATATGTCCGGAAACACAGGGTGTTGAAGTTATATTTTTATTTTCGTTTTTTCAAATAACTTTCGAAATACTGACCTTGATTGAATGAAAATAGGTATTGAGAGATTTTTTGAGGTGTCGAATTCGAACCTGATGTTATTATTGCTCTTACTCGTAGGGGGCGCCACCTACACGTTTTTTTCTTTTTTGAAGATTCACAACTTTTTCAGTGAAAAAATCAATTTTACTATCATATCTACGTAAAAGAGCTACACTTGTTACAAGTCGCTATAAGCAACCGTTTTCTAGATATTTTGACTTGCAAAATTCATGATGCGTGTTGAAGTTATTACCATTATACCGCATTTTTCACAAGAATGCTTAGCAAATGAATTTGACGTTTAAGAAAGTAGTTTTGGTTTTTTGTAGGGGGTGCCACCTATTCTATTAATTTTTACTGGTTTGAAATAGTCATTTTTCTATCAAGGGTGCAAAATCTGTATTTGTTTCAATTAAATTTGCAAGAAATATCAACATTTTATTTCAAGAAATTTTGAATAAGTAGAATAGAATAAAATAAAGGAAACCAAATTGTACTCAAATGAATTGTTCAAAGTGTCCACCTTCAGCGAAGATACAGGCATTCAGTCTTCTAGTCATTTAATCTCGTACCCACTCAAAAATTATTGGTGTGTTTCTTATTGTTTCACAGGCGTCCACTATTCGGTTTCTTAGATCTTCCTCGTTCGCTACTGGAGTTTAATAAACTAGTTTATTCGAATGTCCCCGAAAATAAAAATCTAGCGGGTTTATATCTGGGGACCTTGGTGCCCTCGCCTGGTTAGGTTCTTCTACACCCCTACCGATCCATTCATTTGGATAGACAGTGTTAAGGAATTCCCTGGCTACAACGTTGAAATGGGCCTGAGCCCCATCATGCATGAACCACATGCGGATACGAATTTCTAATGGTACATTCTGGAGTAGTCCCGAGAATTCATTTTTTTTAAAGTCTCTGTAAGTTGCGCCATTCAGTCAGAAAGGAAGAAAGAAGGAACCTATCCAATAATTATCAATTATTGCGCCCATACATTCACAGAAAATTGATACTGATAATGTCTTTCACTAACTGCGTGCGGATTTACCAGATCCCGAACATCGTTGTTATGAAAGTTTGTGATAGCATTTCGGGAGAAGTTTGCCTTGTCCGTGAAGAGTACATATCTTAAAACTTGACGATTTCTAGCCAATTTTCTCAAAAACCACTGACACATAGTAATGCGTTGGGGAATGTCTCGTGGCAAAAGAGCTTGTACCCTTTGAATATGGTATGGATGAAATTGTTGATCGTGGATAATTCTCCAAACTGTGGACTGAGCAGAATTGGGAGCTTCAGCAATTATTCTTTTACTAGTTTCTGGATTCTCCTCGAGGGCGTTCAAAACAGCTTCTTCCAATAATATCAGCTGCCCTCTTGAAGCTTCATGTTTCTGCCAAACGACGGTGGAGACTGCTGAATGTTGGAGCTGAAAGCAGTACTCGATTAGGAAATCGCTCCTGGTAAATACGTTTTGCTTTGCGCGCATAGCCATCCGCAAGGCCATGAACGATATGCATATCGGCTAAATGAGCATTATTGTTTAAATAATCCATTTTTTCAAAATTAGTGTTTTAAAACTTACAGAAACTTCAACAAAACAACAAAACGGTTAACTGTCACATAATATGTACTCACCAAAACTACTTACTTAAACGACAAATTCAGTTCCTAAGCATTCTTGTGAAAAATGCAAAATAATGGTACTTCAACATGCATCGATTATCAAATAATCGACTTGAAATATCTAGAAAACGGTTACTTATAGCGACTTGTAACAAGGGTACCTTTTTTACGTAGTCAAAAAGAAAAAACATGTAGGTGGCGCCCCCTACGGGTAAGAGCAATAATAACATCAGGTTCGAATTCGACACCTCAAAAAACCTCTCAATACCAATTTTCGTTTAATTAGGGTCAGTATTTCAAGTTATTTGAAAAAACGAAAATAACAATAAAACTTTAACACACTGTATCTTGGAAACAAAGTTTGTCAAAGTACTTTTTGAATCACCCTGTATAGAATACTCACTTAACCGTTTCTATCATTCAAGTAAATATTATTACACAATAATTGTTTTCTTCATCAGAAACATGTTGATTGGATGATATTTTCCTAGCTAATTCAATCAGAAATGGCTTTGATAATGATACTCCAACAAATTAAGAGTACCTACTTAACTTCAGTTTTTCGCAAACATTATTTCAGACCTCAACTCTTATCTAAGTGGAGTATTATGAATTTGAGGTTGGGTTTGTTTGTCAGTTGATGTGTCAAAACAATCATATGCAAGAATGTATGGTAACATATCAGTGAATCCGCGACATCGATTCGATCAAACAATATGATGAATGAAAAAATGGAGTTATCGATCCCATTCTGACTCACCCGTACTATGTTTCCGATTCTCCCTACATTAAAAAATGTTCATGGAATGTAATGACTTTCAGGATTAGTATCAATGAGCCGAACTGATTTCAAACGCTCATTTGTCCATTCACTTGTCCCAAGAAAATATGAAGGAACATATGACCACATACCATCGAAACTACGCAACTGGTATACGAAAATGAAAAATCCTAACGTCAAATTAGCACGTTGATAAACCTTGATTAGTGTACCAAGTTTCAAAATTTTTTCCGTCAGGAATTTTGGAGAAAACAAATTAAATCTTAATTTTTTTCGTACTTTCGACACCCTTTTTAGGACATTGATAGCAATTTTTCACCTCGAAATGAGGTGAGGAATCTGTAGTCGGAGTTTGTCGGTCGGTCTTTTTCATCTACAACAAACTGAAAATCGATAATATTAATTCTCAATAAATTCATATTTTGTGTTTGCCCTGTGTACTCCTTTTAATTTGAGATTCCATGATTAGTTTTGAAGGTCAGTTCAGAACGTCATGGATTTTTCTCGTCTACAAAATCAAACTACATAAATAATCATTAGTTATCAATTTTTCCTCGATATGGAGATTGAAACCCAAGTAAGTATTTATCCTTCTGTCTTCTGTTCAATAACTGAGTAGGTGTGATTCGGATCTGATTTTTCAAAATGTTTATATCTTCATGGAATTATATAGTTGAATCCTCACCAACTCATATTTTATTATCAAATCCACACAATTCCATGTATACTCTCGATGTTATGATGAAATACTCTGAAACTGATTTCAATTACAATTACTAAACATGCTAATAAAAAAAAAGCCGCGCCGACTCAAAATTTGTTACTCACATTCGTTTAGGAGCTCAATTATCAGTAAGACTTAGAAGGCTTATTTTATTTTTTGCTTTTCAGTTTTTTTTCGTCGGTTTATTTTTTTGTTAAAAAGATAACTATGTACTCAATTGACTCCAGGGACCCATTATGTTGTAGTGTCATCAGAACTACCTATATGTGTGCCAAGTTCCAACAGAATCGGTTCCCAGATGAAAAATTATTAATCTCCCTAGGGGTGGATTATCCCTTTCCCAAATCCGGCAATGACCAATTCTGAAGTATACCTTGTCCATTAAAAAATGAATCATCTGAATCGGATAACCTAGTAAAAAGTTATGAGTGGTAGAATCGGTTAACAGGTAAAAATTCAGTGGATGAATGATAAATATCCCCTATTTTTTCACCTTTAAGGGTGACATTTTTTTCCAAATTCAAATGGGACCAACTTGGAAGTATACCATATCCAATAAAAAAAGAATCATCAAAATCGAACTGCTCTGTGGAAAGTTATGCGTGATTATACATAGATATACATATATATATATATATATATATATATATATATATATATATATATATATATGGACATCATTCTGGTGATGTTATCAATCAATCGAAAAACATGGATGCCGTCCTTCTAGTGCCGAAAGTTGTAATTACTCCGGTATGTACTATCATAGAATAGTTTACGAGTGTCTCAAAGACATCGCAATATCTTACATAAATATATAATAGTTTAAAAACCAAAGAACACGCTTTAATAGAAAACGAAACTGAAAAGTAGAAAATAATTTTGAATGAGTTTGAAATAAGAATACAGTGATTAACAACAAATTCATTTCATCGTAAAAAAGCGTGGGGTGCCTAATGTCAATTGTTGTTTATATTTCACGGACAGATATTGGTAAAAGTAGAATCATTATGAAAATATCTTAAAAAGCCCCCCGCTTTCTTACGATGAAATGAATTTGTTGTTAATCACTGTATTCTTATTTCAAACTCATTTAAAATTATTTTCTACTTTTCAGTTCAGTTTTCTATCAAAGCGTGTTCTTTAGTTTTTAAACTATTATTTTTTATTCAACTTTTTAGTTTTGTTTCCTATCAAAGCGTGTTTCTCAGTTTTTCAAACTATTATTATTATTATTTAATTTTTTAACAATTATTCTCCAATTTTGAATAGAATCGGACCATAATCACAAAACTCGTCCGTTATTTTGGAGGCGCCATCTTGAATCCTTCAATTTTGACAAAATTATCATAATCTGCGACCCCAAAAACCCCCACATACCAATTTCGAATAGAATTGGACCATAATCACAAAACTCGTCCGCCATTTTGGAGCCGCCATCTGGAATTTTCCAGTTTTGACAAAAGAATCATAATCTCTGACCACAAAAACCCTCAGATACCAATTTTGAATCGAATCGGACCATAATCACAAAACTCGTACGCCATATTGGAGCCGCCATTTTGTTTTTTTCTCGAACAAAAATTTCCTAATGCATTGTCACCGGAATTATGTACACCTGCCAAATTTCAAATCATTCGTACGTCTGGAAGTTGGTCAAAATCGCGCCCAAAGAGTCGGTTACAAACAAACATACAAGTGAAGCTAATATAAAGCGTGTAAAAAGTTGTAACGTAGTCGCTGTGACCACAAGTAGCCAGTATGGTTATACGAACGTCGTAATGCTATCAAAACAGAAAAAGATATACAATGAGTGCATAAGCATTCCGCAACTGACATTTACAATAGAGGTTATGTTGAAAAGGGAAACATTCTCAATTGAATATTGATAGAAAGATTTTTCTGTGAATTGAAAAATCCACGATTAAAAAGAAATTATTTTTTGTGAATGTCTAACAGAAAACAACTACTTCCCCGGCTAAAGGTTATGTTGATGTTGAACAGTTATAATTAAATATTTTTTATTTATCACTCATCAGATCATTCAATGCAGTGTGTGGAATTTTGGGAACTAATGCCCAGTTCCTCAATTTTTCTTTAAAGACAAAACATTTTTCCAAGTGTGCTTCATCCATACTTGCTCATCCATACTTTCTCCTTCAAACGCACTTTCCACAGTGATATTCTCTGTGGTCGGTTCTGAACTTGTTCCAGGTACATTTTCATCTGGGACTGGTTGAACTTAATTTTTCTGCAGTGTCCCGATAGACTGATTGATTATTTCAGATGGTAATTTTGGGGAAGGCACTCCTTCCCCTTTGCATTTTTTTTAATTTTTCTATACGCTCCAATTCTCTTGTAAGGCAGATTGGATTTTGTTTTGGCATTCTAATTATTCATACGGAACTGAATATTCTACATACATAACACAATATACCTAACCCACAAAAATAATCTAACCATAGATACATAATGTAATCATGTAATCATTACGACCAAAGTTCATCAGTCGATAAAACTACATTACATGAGTACAATATGTAGTCGTAGAAACGTTTCGAAAATCTATTCATTAGAACCACATATGTTCATTATCATAATAACCTCACAGCAACTGCTCTTAGTTCTACTTAACGACGCATACAATGTATTCACATACAAACCACTGTACAACTTCATCTCGAGAATTATTTGTTGTACTCTCGTTATATCTACTACACGACATCATAGCAACGCCTAAAAGTTATAAAACACACATTAACTTTTTGGTTCTGAAACATTACAAATACGTCCTCCTCCTCGAGACGGTATGAGAAGTTATTATGTTAATTTTATGACTCTGTGCTACTTTGGGTATTTTATTGTATTTTGTAGAAACTAGCCGACGGGGGAAACTCAGAATTCCTTTATTTATTTGTTTTTAATACCAACTGATGATCCTATAATGGGACAGGTACATCCACTTTGCATCCATTATCCTTCATAATAGAAGTAAGCAAATTTTAATTATGGGGTATTATTATTATATTATTATATTTTGTAATAATGTCCGATTCTTAGCGTGTATCTCGGGAATTTCCATATTAATATTTTATTTCGACCTGACAATTTACTATAGTAATTGTGCTCTAATATTTACCTCAATTCCCTAATAATAACAAGTGGTGAGGGAATAGGTATTAGTATTATTATATATTCATTTATTTTATAGTCATTTATATATTCTCATAACTTGTGCTCAAGTAAATCCGTGTTTACAGTATAAAAGTTCGTAATAAGTATCATTGAATTTCCATCTTATATTTTGGTAAGAAATGTAACGCCTATGGTTTATGCTTATTTTATACCTAAGACCACGAAGTCGTGCTGCCAGTGAAAAAGGGACAGAGTATAGGTTCAAAACTGTCTTGTTGAGCCAATTTTTCACTTTCAATTAGAGTTCGCCAAATTATGCGCCCTTACCTTTCCAAAGGCTGAAATGACGTCGATTTTACGTATAATGATTGTTTTGGTGTAATAGTGGCTCACGGGAAATGGTATATTCAGAGTTTATTGACTCTACAGAATCAGAAATTGTTTTATGAAAAAAGGACTTACATTTCTCCATATCGAAATTATATGTCAAACTCCTGCAATGGCTTATCTGAAGGAACGCTAGGTCAATCTTCAGAGAACCGAAAATTTCCATGTACTCGGCATTCCCTGAAGCTCATCGAAAGTTAGATTTCATTTTCTCCGCCAGAGATCAAAGTGCACGCGGCGCGGCAGCGATGCAGAGCCTCCCGCCTGGTGTAACCTCGATCCTTGGACTTTTCATCGCTGGCCCGGAGGAATTACACATTGTTCGGCCGGCAATACGCCACAACATAAAGCAAAACTTAATTTGGTAATCCGTACGCGCGTCCAGACAAGTTAACTAGCCTCCCGCACCTCGAGACGTAGTCCGACCCACCAGCGGGCCGCTGTTTGCCAAATTGAATTATTTATGCCTTTGGTCAACCGGTACCTATACAGCATAATAGAAAACAAAGTTAATTACTCCCACGAATGGCCGTTTTGCTCTTTCGGTTAAGAAGCAAGCGTGCTCCAGCTACTGTGTGAATGATGTTGAATTAGGGATTGTAACATTCAATTTATGAATTATTAGCGAGGGCTGTGCTTGCCGCGCCGCGGTAGACGTTCGTTTGTTTCTCTATTTCCACGTTTATTTGGTAAAATTCATATTAGATTAGACCGCTAACTAGATTTTAAGTAAATGTTGGCTCGGTGGATGGGGTATTTCGGTTATTCCGGTGGTTGGTGGTAATAAATGCGGAAAGGTGAAAGGGAGAAAAAGGAAGTCCCTTTGTTTCCTAATCTGCCGGGAAGGTAGTGCGTAATTCCTGGACGGAAGTAGAGTCAATAATTCAGTACACAACAACGTAAAATAACACGATGAACGATGTATGAAAGAATATCATGTTCGGGAGTCGAGTGTACCTATGATTTATTTCATTTCTGATCATTCTCTGCTCATTTCTGATTAGGTACTTACACTTGGCAACTATTTTTTTCAAAATATAACATCCTCAGAAACAATACTCCAGTAACCCCTCCATTATTTACTTCACTCCGATATGCTCATTTCGATAACTAGGTTATCATCATAAGTAGGTAAACTATACTAAATAAATTGTTAAACGTTATTACAATATTTACCTGGTGTTTCTAATTGGATTATTTTATACTTATTACTATTGCTTAAATTACTAATAGGATTTAGGTGGTTCTATGGGACTTGAAGTAAACCTGGTCGAATACACCGGCCCTCCGCCTATCGCCATTAAGTACATTTTTATTATGGTTTTTGTAGATAACTATACTCTCCAGGCAATCCAATTTCTTAGTGTCGTTGACCGGTTTGGTCATTCTCAAATTATGAATAATAATTATGTGGTCAGATTTGATCATATGGTCCGCTGCACTTGACTTATTCTCTCTTCGGTAGCCACATGTTCGAGGGACCTTTTGGAAATTGACCGTTTTGTCTTACCGTAATAGACTCTGTCAGAATTTTGACAGTTAAATTTCATAAATTCCCGACTTATCTAGCACATCACATTTGTCCTTCGGGTTTCCTAATAACGTTTGCAAGATATTTCTATTGATATAAACTGCTTGGAGATTTACATCACGGAGTCTAGAGTTAGGACCTCTCGAGAGTTTTAGATTGAAAGGGATTCTCAGGAATCTTTTGCTTTCCGTTGTTTTTCTCAGAGTGGTGGTTCCATTCTCTAAAAGTGTGAAATGCTTTTTTCCTGGGGTAGTATATAATGTCTGGTGTATATTCTACTTCCTCGATCTTACTGATTCCATTTTGAAAACGATCAGCATTCAATGGAAAGTTTACGGCTATGTGTATTAGAACGTTAAAACTAGCCATATTGTGTTGAATGTGGTGTTTTGAATCGGCTGGGATGAACTGTTGGTGGGCTGAGGATGTCTATTTCTAAACGCTCTCTATTTCGGATGATCAGAGTGTCAAGGTGTCAAGGAGGTTAGGAACACATCTATGTTTTGACTTTTCTTGTCGAAAATACAAAACACATCACCCACATACTGAAGTCATATTTTTGGAAAATATTGACTCTGAAGTTTCAGATTTGCCATGAATAGTGACACACAATTGCCCATGGCGCGACGTTCGGGATACATTTCTTGATACATAGCCAGAGAACTGGTGCTATTTCTCAAACACTTCGAATACACCACAACAACATATCCACTTTCCATCATTAGAAAACTCCATAGTTTTTGGTTCAACGTGCAAATAATCCACCCCTCAGATTTGAATTCGTTGATTTGTAATATGTCACTCACTTTCTTTCATTCCATGGCCCACTACATACTTCATGAAGTTTGAGACTTTCCATTTGCATTTGAAATAGGTTCGTTTGGGAATATGTAGAAGACTTTCCAGACATACAAAAGAATTGCCTATTGTCTAAGAAGCAAAATGCTTCTCAGCTCTTTGACATAAAAAAAATGTATAAAGTAAATGTATCAATTGTTGTTCCTTGTTATTCCTCTGCTTTTTCCTTTTCATCACATTTTATCCTCGCAACTCAAGTCAAATACTCTTTCAAAAACGAACAAAAATAAAATCAGGACCGTATTCCGGAGGGGAGGATTTTCATTGTTCCAACCTTGATGATGGAATTTATGGGCAGAAATATAGAAACAAAAACCAGGTAAGATACATATCTGAACTCGGTAAGATAAGAACTACTTGAATTCATTAACAAAAATACAGGTCCGTATTCGAAAAAATTTAATTGAGGGCGGCTCCCGAAGAACGAAACGTCGTATTGAAAATCAAAACACAGAATATGAAGCAAATTTGAAACAGAGAAGAAAGTTTCTAGAACACATTTCCATATTCTGAAAAATAGAGGCTCCAGCGCAAAGAAGAGAAAACGGGCCATTTTTGTTTTCCCCGTATATTTCAAAAATGGTTAGTGATATTTTCGATTTGGGAACATCGTTCCATTGTTCACTATAATTGGCAACTTTTCTCTTATTTAACCAACTTCGTATCATTTACCGTTTTCGAAATGCTAATAGTGGTACGACATAAAAAATACGGACTGTATAGTCATCACTATACAGGGTGTTATGTAATAAGTATCCGATATTTTACAGGACGATTACTCAGTTATTTATAAGGTGAAAAGTTCATATAAGCATGGGTCCGCAAGGCCTTTATTGTTGATATACAAGGTGTTAAATATTCATTTTAATTTTGATTTGTCGTGGATAATTTTTAAAATAATGTTGATATTTGGACAAAAATTGGTATTTGGGGATTTTTTAATAAGATAAATTCAAATTTCTTCTTAGTTTGGCCTTTAATTGTGGGCCTACAGGTCTTTGTCTCTTTTGGGGAGTCACAACTTTGTCGTGCATGTATGTATCACATTTTCTAGGAGAAAAATCGATTCCTCTATCATTTTTACGTGAAATAGGTAACTTTATCAAAAGTTGTTACAAGCAGCCGTTTTCGAGATATTTTGATTTAAATTAATCAATGCATGTGTTTGTCAAAAAGTGAAACAATTTTGAAAACTTTTTTTTATTCAACGTAGAAACATTTCAAACGCTTATTTTCAAACGACAATAAACAACGGAAGACTGGATATAAATATAAATCAAAATCACAATAAATGTTCGAAGTGTCCACCTTCTGCCTGTATGCACGCATCCAATCTTATTCTCATTGATTCGCGCACTCTTTGAAAAATTCCTGGAGTATTTTGAATCGTTCTACAAGAGTTAAGTATTCTATTACTAACTGTCGGGCAAATACACAGCAAAGTCATGGTAGGGCATCGAAACCGGACCCTGACGGCTGACCTTCTGAACCTGAACAGAACGAAGGCTCGTATAATAATAGGTCTGTTGACTGGACACTGCGGCCTAAGAAAACACCTAAACACTATGGGAGTACGCAGGGAAACCGTGGAGTGTAGGCTATGTGATGAAGAGGAGGAAACAGCCTCTCATATTATCTTCGACTGTGACGCCCTAAGTAGTAGGCGACACAGAACCTTTGGAGAGATCAGCCCGGAAACAGGCATGAATTCCGAGGAACCTTATCAACAGGCTTCTAAACCTAATTAAAGGCACAACCCTGTTTGAATGAGGAACCACTGACGACAGATATTTTGATGATGATGATACAATAGACCCCAGCTGGTCGCAGTGTCAAGGGAAGCCAAGTGCCAACCCTGTCTCTGACTCGTCAGCTTTAACAACCAACCAACCAACCATTCTATTACTTGATTCTTCTTCATTTTGGATCGGTGTTTGGTAAATTAGGATTTTAGATGTCCCCACAGCAAAAAAATCCAAACTGGTGAGGTCTGGTGACCTAGGGAAACCATGGTTGAGGCTCTCCTCGATCTATCCAACGCACACAGGTGAGAATGACCAAATAGCTGGCCAAAGTAATTTTTCTGAAGATATCCCAATTGAACAATAACTTGTTGCACTATCAATAGGACGGGTAAGACTATCTTTTGGTGAGCAAAATTTGACTTCGAGCACTTTATCTAGTTACCTGTGTGTTTTCAAATAAAGTCGTTTTCTTGACTGATCGTCATAAAGAGTCTTTCGAGAACTATTTGCTGTGTGTGTAAAATTTGCTGCAGGGTTAAAAGTGTTTCATTTATCATGGATTCCGTTCAAGAAGGTAATACATGTTTATTTGCATAAAACATTTATTTCATCTATCCAGTCAAAAATAACACGATTCAAAGTTAGTATGACAAAAAATATATTCCATCTACTATCTTTGGAATGAAAGTACCATATCAATCAAGATCAAACGGCATATTTGGTATCATATGAAAGCTCATTTCAAAAGCTCACAATTGCTATTGAATTCAGCTGCGCATACCTGCGCTTTCCAGCAAAAAATATGTTAGATCTATTTGACTCGTGATAAGTGTATACGCGCCAAGCGCTAACTTGAAAAAAATCCCCATAATTTGGGAAGAAATTCTGTTTTTTTTTTTCAATTTGAATGTGAGAAGTTATTGTTGGGTTATCGATTGCCTTTGAGTTTTGCCCCCCCCCCCCAATGACGAGATTCACCCCGTGGGGGGTGGGACAAAAATCAATATCTTTGATATTTTACAAATTCCGTGGCTTATTTCAAAATTTACAACAAAAATGATTCTAAACAAAATCAATTTTCCTGGGTTTTCTAAAAAATCCAAATAGGTTCCCCGTTTCTTAGTATCTCGCGACCTCAACTGATCTATTTATTAAAGTAGGCACATTGTATATTTTCATGACAAGATAGCTCAGTATAGTATACTGGTAATTAAATTTAGGACTCCGTTATATTGAGTCTATGTTATTGTACAGGGTGTGCCATCAGAAATTGTCCACTATCCTAAAGTAATCTGCTTCCAGTTCAGTCTCTTTCATCTTGAATCTGAGTCCACATAAATATTCATTATTGTATCACATGACGTACCAAATGTTTCATTTTGTGAAAATATTGAATAATATAAATTATGCAGTGTCTGTCAAATAGTTCGTCAAGTCGAACACATTAAATAATATTTTTTTCGTCGACCCTCTTGAAGCGGCCATCTTGAGTTTATGAGTTTTGACAAAAAATTCATAATCTCCGACCCCAGAAACCCATATATACTCATTTTTGATAAAATCGGGCCTTAATTACAAAACTCGTTCGCCATCTTGGAGCCGCCATCTTGAATTTATGGATTTTTATGAAAAATTCATAATCTCCGTCCCCAAAAACCCCTACATACCAATTTTGAATGGAATCGGAACATAATCACAGAATTGGTCCATGCACCATCTTCGAGCCGCAATTCTACTTTTTTCTCTAATAAAGATTTTATAAGACATTGTCTCCAAAATTATATGCACTTGCCAAAATTAGTCAAGCGGACGATTAGAAATGTGTCAAAATTAACTTACAAATTTTGAACCGGAGAGACAGGCCATGCGAACGAAGCAAGTTAAATAAAAGCTTGTGAAAAGCGTGTTGATACTATAAACGTGGCAATATGTGATCATTTAGTACCTTTTATGCAATTAATCAATTGATTAGTGTTATTCTACATGTAAACTATCAAGAAAAATAATATTTCGTCTGTATATAATTTTTGGCCAGCCATTCCTTCATTTTCACCTGTGTGCAACGGTTGCCGAAAGTTTGATCTTAAAAATTTTCGCGCTTGGATGCCAAAATGTGCTGGGGCACCGTTATGCATAAACCACATTTCATTTCGTAGTCTAAGCGGCACATCTTCCAGTAAAACAGGCAAATCTTCTTCAAGAAAATGACGATATCTCTCTCCGTTTAATCTTCCCGGAATAAAGAATGGACCTATAAAATTATCTCCAAGTATTCCTGCTCACACTTTAAGAGAGAACTATTCTTGAAAATGTGATTGTGGGGGTTTTCCTCTGAACACAAATGATTGTTGTGAAAATTGCGTATAGCGTTGCGTGAGGAATTCGATTTTCAAATAAAGGATTTTGAATGAGGCAATGGAGAAACCAACGACAAAAGTTTATACGTAACGGAAAGTCACGAAGGAGTAGGGCCTGAACTCTTCGAATATGGTGGGGATATAACAAATTATCAATAAAAAACTTCCATACCAGAACATGAGAAATGTTTAACGTCAGCGCTTTTTTTCTGGAGCTTGTTTCCGGGTGTTCTTCTACAAGATTAAGAACTGCTTCCTCGGTTTCTGGGGTTCTTACCGTCCTATGTGCATCCGACAGATGACTAAATTTCTCAAAACTTCCTGTTTCCCTTAACCGAGCGTGAATTCTTGAAAACGTTTTTGAAGTAGGAGTTAGCAAGTCCGTATGTAAAATGTGTGTCAGCATACTCTGCATTGGTGAAGTTTACCATTTTTCAACAAATAATCACAATAATATTAAATAAAACTATTCAAGTATGCGTCAAGATATTATTTTTGACATGACAGCACAAAAAAAACATTGGAATAAACTTACTAGCCTACTTTATTCTTCTATTTTCAAAGAGTTCGCGAATCAATGAGAAGAAGATTGGATGCATCGATTAATTTAAATCAAAATATTTCGAAAACGGCTGCTTGCAGCGACTTTTGGAAAGCCTTTTTCACGTAAAAATGATAGAGGAATCGATTTCTCTTCTAGAAAATGTGTTACATACATGCACGACAAAGTTGTGACTCCCCAAAAGAGACAAAGACCTGTAGGCGGCGCCCCCTAAAAATAAGGGCCAAACTAAAATCAAATTTGAATTTCTCATATTAAAAAATCCCCAAATTCCAATTTTCGTCAGAATATCGCCATTATTTTAAAAATTATTTTTCTACACCTTGTATATCAAAAATGGAGGCCTTGCGGATCCATGCTAATATGAACTTTTCACCTTATAGATAACATAGGAATGCCCTGTAAAATAGAATAGAATAGAATAGAACTTTATTGATCCATAAAAAACCAGGTACATGGTATTGGATAAGTCAAGAATTATGATAAATTTAATATGTAAATGTATAAAAAATAGGATACGATACAATGAAATAAATAAATAAAATAAAATAATGCACAAGATACGAATGTCAACTCACTGCTACAAGAACACATGACCCAAAATATAATATGTACACCGATATATATATATAAAAAAAAATATTCGAGAGGTGAGAAATTAGACTATGGCTACCAACTAATTCTAATTAATAGGTTCCAATATGTGGGAATCATCAACGTACTCTTGTAATGTATAATAAGCTTTTGAATATAACAGATGTTTGAGGTTTGTTTTGAACCTATTGAAAGCAATGCAACTTTTGATGAAGACACGGAGCTTATTGTATATTTTGCTGCTAGCATAAGTTGGAGATTTTTCAAAAGTGGATGTTTTGTGGATCGTGGTCAATAAATTAGCGCCATTTCTTGTTTTTTATTGGTGATGACTATTATTTTTTTCTAATTTATGTTCATTCTTTTTAATATATAAGCAACACTTGAGTATAAAAATGCAGCAAACGGCCAGTACACTTATTACATAACACCCTGTATATGTCTCCAATCGATTCTAGAGGGGAAAATAAATACTGGATTCTCAATTTACCCATGCATAATAAATAATTCTGCCGTATTTAAGCAAAAATATCTGTAACGAGTTATAACCGACTCATATCAAACGGATAATTTTTTATTCAATTCAGCAATGAATCAAATCAAAAAGTTTGAATGAATGAGTAAAATCAAAATTCCAATATCAATTTGATAATTTTAACCACCGTTGCCCTATATCCCCCATGCGAGTCACCCCATGACCAAAATCAAATTGAACTCCGAACAAAGTCAAACCAAACCGTGTACCTGAATACAAATCGAAACAAATGAAGTGCGAAATGAAACAAGAATATCAACATTCATATCAATCAAACAAAACAAAACACGCTCGAAAATGTTTCAATCGCAGCTCACTAGACATTACACAAAACGGAATAAATCAAACAGCATTCCATTCATTTCGAGCTTCAATCAATCTAGCTCGTCCATTGAAATCTAGAACTCATTGACGCTAACAAAACAGTAAAAACAAACGAGCAACGTTCGTCCAATAGCCGTTAACAATACCCGATTAATCTTGAAACAAATGAATGACAAGTGACAGTAGAGCATCGCTGAAACCCGAAACGATTCGAATTTGTTTGGATATCAACGCCGAATACCTCCTTCTCTCTTGCTGATTCTCTTTTTACATCTATTACGACACGATGGAAATGACATTCGAACAAGCTTTTAAAGCCGGATACTGCTATAAAATACCCCATTTTCCAATAAACAGATATCAATACCTACCTGTTGATTCGTGGGGTGGAAAAAATCCGATAAAAATAACGCGGAGACGAGCTGTGCGACGCGACGGCACGCTGCTGCATGACTATGCAAATTGGTCGTGCGGAAAAAAGTTCCAACCGAATGAATATTGAAGGAAAAGCGGATGATTAAATCATTGGAAAATTGAGAGAATGACTATTGACTGATTGATTTTAGAAAATTGAAGATTATTCGGTTAAACATGGGAAGTTTGTGAAGGCGGTTCAAAGAAATGCATATTGAAAAATTAAACCATGGGACAATATTGCATTTTTTTACACGCTTTATATTAGCTTCACTTGTATGTTTGTTTGTAACCGACTCCAACGCAAATAGCGAGGTGAATACCCCCCCACCCCTGTCAGCTGGTAATAAAGCAGATAATAGCGCAGGAAATGCACTCAGCGCATTCACAAAAAAAGAAATCGAAGATATGGATTGGAGAATGATGCTTCTAGCCACACGAGAAGTGAAATTCAGTGTAATAATAGGGGATGAAATTACATCACCCCTATATACAATCATGAAAGAGAACCTCAGAAAGACAAATCAAAAGGCAAACGATGCTATATTCGAGAGAGAATATATTTATAAAAATGGAATGGAACTTTCCTCCGACCTAGATACCTACTCCCAAGAAGAAAGCTCTTCTGAGGAGGAAAGTAAAGCGGAAGAAATAAGGGAAATAGAAAACGCAACCGAACAAAAAGATGTAATAGAAATTAAAAGGGGTAATGAAGCAGAGGAACCTGAAAATCGTTCAAGTAAGGAAGCCTCGCCCTCCCTAGAACAACACGAAGATGAGTACTTCGTTCACCTTTCCAATGCGGAAAGTGACGACGAACTCAAAAATCAGCAGAAATCTGAACAATTTATAAATACAGAAAAAATCCTCAAGGAAATAGCTGAGGAAACTAAACCAACCATGATAAGTACTCCTGAACAGAAGAAAGGAGACAAAAAGCCGACGCATATACTTCCACAAGTCATAGTCCAAACAGACGGACTACATGACACGTTGGACTCAATTAATAAAGTGATGAGCGATACAAGCTCGTCGGAAGACGAGATTCAAAAGAACTCTCCCAAGAGAGTTAGAAAATGCACGGAAGAATATCTGGCTAATAGGGCAGCAATATTAGGACAGAAAACCAAAGAAAAGCCCGAAATAATCAGGTAAAGGAAAAAACAACAGAAAGCGCCGAGACAAACAGTACAGCCGGTGCAAAACAATAACCAGAACGTAATTCCGCCAATCATATTAGATGGGAAGCACATTATCGAAGAGAAAACGCACACAGAACTAATCAAACTGTGTGCAAAGAAGATAACAATAAAATACACACAGGATAATACGCTGATCCGTACGGAGTGTGTAGAAGATCTTGGAAAAATCAAAGAATTCATAAAAAGCAAGAATGTAGGCTTTTACAGTTTTACACAAAAAGCCGATAAACAGCACGCATTCGTGCTCAAAGGATTGGACAATGACCACCAAAGGATTGGACAATGACCACCAACAGCCAAAATAACCAAGTGGCTAGAGGAGGAACATTCATTAGAAATTAAAAATGTATATAATATATATAAAATGAGGAAAACGGCAAGGCCACTATACCTCGTAATCACCAGCGGAGAAACAACAATAACAACTCTTAAAAACAGATGCAAAACATTGAGTAATATCAGCATTGAATGGGAACTTAGGAAAATGGACACCACCCTGACACAATGTAGAAGGTGCCAGGGCTGGGGACATGCAGCCCTCAACTGCAATCTGAAGCCCAAGTGCCTCAAATGTGCAAAAGAGCACCTTACCGCTACCTGCAAGAAAAGCCCGGATGTTCCAGCGACATGTGCAAACTGTTCGCTGAACCATCCAGCGAATTACAAAAAATGTGAAGCATACTTGAAAAAGCTAGCAAAGAAAGAAGCCCAAAGCCCTCCACAACTCAGAGAAGGTGTAGGGACACAAGGACACCCAAGAACAAATGAAAATCCAAAAGCGCATGCCCACCCGTGGGGAGGCCAGGGTGGGAGCGCAACTCCATGGCAAAGATACCCGAGAAGACACGACGAGCCAAGAGAAGCGGAATCTGGCCCCCCACCGCAGACCCTGGCCCAAAAGGACACGCAGAAAGAGTTGATCAATCTATTGACAAATCAGACATCAATTATAACACAAATACAGAACACCTTAACGCTGCATACTCAAATCATACAACAGCTTGTCGTGATGCTGAAGGCGATAGCCCCCAGGGACGTGCGGGGAGGGTGGCAAATGCCGCCCTTCTCCCCGCCCGGCCCGGAGGGGATGTCGCCGGGGGCAGGAATGACAGACTGAACACACAAACAGACTCAAATAAAATTATCGACACAAAATAAAACTCAAAGAAACCCAAAAATTTAATACACAAATAGAACTAGATTCAAAATGCACAAAAACCACACACGCAAAACCATACTCAAAACAACCAACTCAAAACAACTGACTCAAAACTAAAACTCATTCAAAGACAACTCAAAAATACTCAAAAATTTGAAACTCAAGACTCACTCAAGTAACACGCATTCAACCCCTTCACCAGGTTTTTGTGAATTTTCCTGGAAAACTACTACAAAAACAAATTACCCAAACAACGAAATACAAAACGAAAATTACTTCAAACTCTGGCATAAACATTATGTAGGAGGCCGGAACAAACACACAAATTAACTCGCTCTTACTAGAAATTAAGCTCTGTATATATTATAACTTGTATATATCATGTAATAATAGTTCCTAGGTTAAGACGTGAATTATAACTTGACAATATTTTATAATAAATGCTATTGGATTGGATTGGACTCCTTTGGGCGCGATTTTGACCCACTTTAAACGGTCAGATTTCATTCAAACGTTGTAGATTTATCGAGGACCGATGACAATACACTAATTTGATAATATTATTCCATTTTTTAATTTGCAAAAAAATAATAAAAATAATAGTTTAAAAAAAACTAAAAAAACACGCTTTTATAAATAAACCAAACTAAAAAGTAGGAAATAAATATTAGTTTAAAAAAACTAAAAAACACGCTTTTACAGAAAACCAGACTAAAAAAAAGAAAATAAGAAAAAAATGTATTTTATTTTAAAAAAATCGTGGGGTGCATGGTATCTCCTCGTCCAACAATTACCTGTGATCTGAGACATTTCTTACTTTACTGCCCTAGGTGTGTAATGTACTATATAATTATTGATACCAAGCACCCCTCGCTTTTTTTTAAATAAAATAAAAAAATTTCTTACTTTTTATTTTTTTAATTTGGTTTTCTATAAAAGCGTGTTTTTTAGTTTTTTTAAACTAGTATTTATTCCTAAAAATGTAAGGTTTTAAGAGGCATCAATACCACCAACGGACGTATCCGAGTTGGGTCCCAAACCATATCCACTTACCTGCCTTTAAAAAGGTGGGGGCTAAATTGGGTCCCGAAAAAGATATGTTGAAAATTGAACAAAATTGGCCTTGTTGCCGCACTTTCAGATTACTAACAAAATATAGGGACGTATGTAGGAGTACAAAAAATTACCTATACAAATTCAAAACTTTATTGAATTCTTTATAACCTATAAAAACAGTACTAACTCTTTTGAACCTAAAAAGCAACCCAAAAATCCAAAAATATAATTACATAACACATATAAATGAAAAAATTACATTATTTCATATATTCTTGGCTTTAAAACGATAAGATATCGTTTTAGCAAATTCAAATTTGGCTATCTTATTTTCACGTAGTTCCTGAATTTTGCATCAATTAACTGCCTTTTTAATTTAGTTCTTTGGCTTTGTACTTTTGTAACGCTGGCAGCACTATTTATTTTTACATAGGTTTCCAGTTGAAAATCTAATAACACTTTCATAAATTGGTGAATATTTGGGTGGGCTGAACAAAAGGATGAATTGAATTGGTTATGAAAAGACTCGCAAGAATTAGTCGTGTAATGAATTGATGACGAGTGTTCAGCCCACACTTGGGGTGGAAACGTGGAATTTTCATCAATGTAATTATAGACTGCATGAATCTGAAAACTTTATAACAAGCTCATTTTGTGGTAAAATTGAGGCAAAATCAATCACCTATATCCTCTGGAGGTAATAAATAATAGTTTGAAAAAATTAAAAAACGCGCTTTTTATAAAAAACCGAACTAAAAAAAAATAAATAATAGTTTAAAAAAACTAATAAACAAGCTTTTATAGAAAACCAAACTCAAAAAATTGAAAATAAATTTTAATGAATTTGAATTAAGAATAGTGTAAATTTTTTCAATAAATATAAATTTATAATAATGTAAATAAAAAAAAAAATATTTAAAAAAAAGCGTGGGGTACTTGATCGGAATCTTGAAAAGCACCCCACGCTTTTTTTTAAATAAAATATTTTTTTTTCTTATTTACATTATCAATTTATTTTTATTGAGAATGTTCACACTATTCTTAAATCAAATTCATTAAAATTCATTTTCTGATTTTTTTGTTTGGTTTTCTATAAAAGCGAGTTTTTTAGTTTTTTCAAACTATTATTTATTTATTTTCGGTTTTTTATAAAAAGCGTGTTTTTCAGTTTTTTTGAACTATTATTTATTTTCTACTTTTCAGTTTGGTTCATTTATAAAAGCGTGTTTTTTTAATTTTTCTGAACTATTATTTGTTCTAATCTTCTATTAATTCCGTGATTACTATCAGTAACTATAATTATTTTCCAAATCAGCTGTATTAATAGTCAAATCTCGATTTTAGAAGTCATTCAAAGATTTTGACGTTGTCAATATATACAGATTTTTCAATTTTCACGAAAGAATTATAATATTCGACTCCACAAACCCCCACATACCAATCTTGAATAGAATCGGACCATAATCACAAAACTCGTCTACCATTTCGGAGCCGCCATTTGGAATTGTTCAATTTTGACATGAGAATCATAATCTCCGACCACAAAAACTCTCAGATACCAATTTTGAAGCGAATCGGACCATAATCACAAAACTCCTCCGCCATATTGGAGCCGCCATTTTGTTTTTTTTTTCACACAAAAATTTCTTGATGCATTGTCACCAGAATTATGTACACCTGCCAAATTTAAAATCATTCGAACATCTGTGGGTGAAAATCAAGTCCAAAGGAGTCGGTTACAAACAAACAAACATAGAAGTGAAGCTAATATAAAGCGTGTAAAAATGGCAACCCAAAAATATATGTCAAATATTTAGTTATTTCTGATGCTTCATTTTACTTCTTATATTCGGATGACAAACCAAGCTGTATTTTCCTATACCATGCCTGGCATAAGTGAAATTTACATCCTTTTATTTCAGAGAGAGAAAATACCTCCGTCATAGAAGAATAAATAGCATATTCAAAATATACAGTAATGTCTCGTGGATGGAAGTGTGGCATTTGGGAACATAAAGTATTTTTTTTAAATTCAAAGATGAATTTGTAGGTACTTTGTGACTTGTTAGGCGATACGCAAAATACTAATGGAATGTAATGCCATTCTTTAAACCGTGGATTGTAAAAAATTGTACAAAAAATGTTGTACAATATCGAAAGGTTCCATCAACATACCAATCTAAAACACGAAGGCTTTACGAAAAGATTCTTTGCATGTATATATCCACCTTTTCACATCACCTCTCAAGTCTTTTTGGAAATTTCTACGCGTTAATCAGTAACAGCGATTTTCCCTTTTCACTTGAAATTAGCGTACATTCCATTTTTCTAACGTACTCTCACTAACAACACTTTGAACAAGGCAACTAAACAACTAACAAATTTGAAAAGCAAATAAACTTACAAATGTACACCTTATATTAATACGAAAAATAGCTGAAATACCCACCCCCTAATCAATTACGCCCTAATTCATTACCTGAGTACAATAAAATTAAAAAAAAAATGTTTATTTTATAGCGGCAACAATGTTGTATTAAAATTCAGTTTTAACCAATTATTTTAATATTTACAGGGACCCAATTAGGCCCTTGGTCGGACCCAATTGAACCATAAGTAAATATACCTGCTAGAATTGGGACCCAACTCGGACTTTTCCCCACCGACATACGGTAATAAATCTGAAGAACTTAATAACGAATATCTAATAATAATAATAATAAATTAATTTATTGTTTTCTCCATTGTATACAAGTCATACTTAAAATATTCATAATTTTATTGTGTTCGCAAGAAAACAAAAGGCGAAGTACAATTTGGATTCCGCGAGCGTCGCCAAATTGCACTTCGACTTAACCTTAAAAAATCTTTAGAGTGAAATATGGTAAAGATAGGGAAAAAAAGGAAAAAAAGTGAAAGAAACGTGGTATGAATGTACCAATGAATTGGATAGGGGGTTGTATGGTTCTCTTAGTGCACATAATCTCTGTATTTTTTCCTGAAGGTTTGTGAAGTTCATTTCTAATATTAATATGTGCTGAATTGTGGATTTCACAGAGTTGGTAACTGAATGATCTCTCGATTTGTTCCGTTTCAGAATAAGGTGGCGTTAGAGTACCTTGGAACCTTAGCACCATGATGGATCTTCCTATTTTTCATGTTAAACCAGTAAATTTCGCTAAGTTTATGTGAGATTCTTTCATAATTGCGAATTCCATATATTATTCGCATACATGAATTTTGAATCTTGTGTAGTTTTTTATATATTGACTAGTTTAACATAAACCATAAAAGGAATCCGCGTAATTGAAAAGGGATCGGAACAATGTGTCACAAATAATATATTTCAATTTGGTGGAGAGAAAGTGTCTATTGCTATAGATAATTCTTAATGTTGAGTATGCACGTTGAACTGATCTATTGACATATTTTTCAAATCGTAAATTTTCATCCAGTACCGAAATGCCTGGCTTCATGAACCAATTCAAGTGGTTCAGCATTTATGCGAACATCAAGTGAGATTTTTACTTTATCACGATTATTCTTGGATCCAAATAACATGACATTGGATTTGCTGTCATACATATTGAGACAATGGTCCGTGCATAGGTTAACAAATGACTGGGGATCACTATTGATCTGTATACAAGTAATTTCAGTTGATTGAGTAGGAAAACTATAGTGGAGGTGAGTGTCGTCTACATATTGATGAACACTACATTCATTAATGCTTCTCAATACATTCGAAGAGTACAAGCAGTAAAATGAAGGACCCAAAATTAAACCTTGCGGTACCCCAGAATTTAGTGGTTGATACCGCCACTCAAGCTTATCCATGAGAACTTGTTGTTATCTATTCTTGATATACTTGTCTAGAGGTAAGATGGCAGTTTCAGATAGACCCATATAGTGTGAAATTGCTAACAGTTGATGGTGTCGCTTGCACGACTGAAGTCTAATAAAACTAGAACGGTACATTTTTCCCGATCTGTTTATATGATTATATCATCCACAATGTGCGGGAGAGCAGTTGTACAGCTGTAACTTGTCCTGAATCCTGATTGAGTCGAAGGTAATAAAGATGACTTTTCAGTTGGACTTCCATAGCTCGTTCTAATATTTTGGAAAGGGTCGGCAATATACTGATGGCACATAAGTCTTTGAATTCTAAAAGGTTATTTTTTGGGGATTACTTTTACAATTTCTCTACTCCATGCCACTGAGAAAATATTCTTCGTTAAGCAGTGATTTACCATATAGGTAATGTATGTGACAGTATGTGGACCTCAAAATGTTATCATTTGTATGTTAAACTCATCGCAACCGGTTGTGTTTGTTTTAATATCTAATTCAAGTCAATATTTCTCTGGGATGCCTTCGGTTCAGAAATGTTTCTCAGCATTGAGTCTATCCAAGCCACATGAAACTCCTCTTTGTCTGAGAGATCTGATGATTCTGCCCCTCCAAATATTGTTCAAAGCTTATTCTGTATCTGGGAAGACAGCTTGAAATTCTTGTTTTCCATCGAATTCACCAGTTCGTGTACTGCTGTTTCTGTTTAGTCGGACCTAGAGGCGTATTGGTCTTGTTGCAGTGGTTTTTCTACCAGTGCCCCATCTCTTTTGTGCCTATCGACTAGCCTCTCTGGTGTCTTCAGTTCAAGAGCCAGGCTGCCTCTAAGTATTTCACAGAGCCCACTATGCATTAGTTCTGTTTCTTTCTCAATGGTGCTGGGTGAATCCCGTCCAGTCCCGGTGATTCGTATTGTTAATATAAGCTCATTACCCATTGTACTTCATGAAAGGTTATCAACTTTCCAACTCTTTCCAAAGACTGTCCGTGTTTATCAGCAGATGATTGATCTATTTGTGCTTCAGGAAAGTGAACCCCAAAAAGTCTTGTTATTGTTTCCAGATTGACTTCATCCAGGATATTTGCTAGCACAAACTATAGCAGCGACTCCCAGACCATTTGGTGAGCGTGGGCATTGCAGCCGATACATAGCTTCAGCATGTTTTCGTGCAGTACTTCACCAGCTCCTCTACAGCCTTCGTGGGTGCTGGCTCATCATCATCCAAAAGGAAATAGGACGATTCGAGAACTACTTTCCTCGTCACAGTATCTTTCCTGATTCCTATCTTCAATGCTTCCATATCAATAAAATTGACTTTGGCCATCAGTCAGAAAGTATTAATGTACTGGGTTATTGACTATAAATTATCCAGCCTTATCATCGTTATATTATCCACCCTTATCATCGTTATATATTATCCACCCTTATCATCGCCTATAGAAAAAAAAATTCAATGTAAAAGTTGTGTATTTATGACTGATTTTTGATAAAATGCTATAAAAATTACAGTAGCGTGCAGATTTCAGGAGATTTTTTTTTGATGGGATACCCTGTATATTACTGATTTTTTGGAAGAATCTTATTTTTTCCTTATTTCAAAAATATACCATATGTTTCCCCTATCTTATACCGTTTTCAAGTTATTAAACGTCGGATAACTTAGACTAGTTGTTGCTGTAAATAGCTATCCTATGAAAGTTTACATTTTTAAAGTAAAATTACAACTATATTATGCTTGTTTGAAAATGACAACTATATAATGTTTGTTTAGTGACATTTTTTCAATGGAATAATACAAAATGATTTACAGTGAGGAAGAAAAAGTTCAAATATATACTTGTTATATACAAAACAACAAAAATAAACGTGCAGCAAAAAGTGCATATAAGGTTTTGTATCTAAATCATCCAACACCGTTATGAAATACATTGAAAAATATTTATCACCAGGGGAATCATACCTTCAGTTTCAGTAGAGAAAAGTGTGTAGTTCAAGAGAATAAGAAAGAACAGCTGATATACTCTTCATTTCGAAGGTAAGCCTATCGATAGTAATTCGCGATGATACATTTTTGAAACATTGTATTACTTTTTAGAAAATTCTGAATGTAGTTTAAAAAACGTAGCCGATCAATTAGGTAAAAGTTTTTCCAAAATCCAACGAAGTTTTAACAGAGGAGAAGGCTGGAATTGGCCAACTGATGATTAAAAATTTGAATGAATATCCCGATTATTCAAAAAAAATATGGACTGATGAGTCATCCTTTCCTACGGAAGGAGTTTTCAATAGGAAATATCGAAGGTCGTGGGGAAAAAAGGTCAACAGAAAAAGATTGGTAAAACGAATAAAGAAAACAGGAAGAAAAACTGTTAGCGTTTGGTACGGAATTTTTTTAAATATAATTGTTGGCCCTATATTTCATTTATGATTATATAATAACAGGAGATACATATCAAGAAAAACACATCCCAGAAGTAGAATAGTATATTAAAGTATAAGTGGATAAAAAGGGCTTTAAAACACGCGCGATTTTTCGAGCACGACGGCGCAGCCGGAGTGCTCGAAATAGAGCAAGTGTTTTTAAGACCAGTTATCCACGAATACTTTACGCTATTTTTTTTTATTGGTGCACTTTGAAATCATATATACTGGTATTATTACTACAAAAAATAGAAATAAGAACTAATAATGCAAGAAGGTTGAATTCGTGATGTGACATCAGTATACCTTTCGTTGTCATGGAAATGAGAAAAACATTCATTTGCAATTTGTTACCAAAGATCAATATTTGTTGTCACCAGAGCTCGAAAATGAATTATTCTAATATCGATTTTTTGAATAGTGAGGCAGAATCGCGGTTAATACCGCGAAAATCCAGTGATATATATGAAAAAGAATATGAAAAGTTCATCAAATGGATGGAGGAGCACATGTAAATGAACGAATTGTGAGTAATATTTTGACGTTACAAGGTACTCCTGTCAGATCAATAATCAAAAATTTGTCATTTAGACTTCACGTTTCTCGATTTGTTGATGTTGTCATGGTTACCTTTAAAGAACGCGCGTTTTTTAAAGTTCGATTTAAACACGCTGAGGCGTGCTTTAAATGGGTAAAAAGGGGCACCAATAAAAAAAAAAAATATTTTACAGAATCTTTCGGAAACCGAGCTTGCCAGTATGATTTGGATGCAATATGAGGCAACCCCGCAATGTGCCCTACCCGTTCAAGGACATTAAAATAAGGTATTCCCCATATGGATAGGAAATAATGGTAAGTATTAAATGGCCACCTTACAGTCCGGATTTGACCCCTATGGATTCAAGATTTCTTAAGGACATTGTTATTAATAATAATAATATTTAACTCATTAAAGACACGATTCGACTTGAAATAGAGAATCTGAATGTCAATATTGAAGCAATTTCCAATGCACTTATAAATATAAGAAGTCATCATCAATTATGCATTGATAATAATGGTGGACACATTGAACATCTTTTGTGACTCATCATGTTATTATAATTTCCTAAATAAATCTTTGTTGTCTATTTTTGTATAAATATATGAACTTTTTCTTCGTCACTGTTAACAATTTTCATTATTCCATCAGAGAAATGTCACTAATCAAACATAATATAGTTGTAATTTTCATAGCTTACTATAAACATGTTAACTTCCATAGGATAGGTATTGTAACGAACCTAGGCCGGACCTGTCGCCTCACATGTTGCCGTCGACAGCGATGAGATCATCCCCGGAGATGTTCGAGAACCATCCAGTCCCTCTTCCGCGTAATGCAACGGTCAATATTGGAAACAATTGGAACATGCCGTCGCCAACTGGAAGAATTCGAAACATCGAGAATGCTGTATCGGAGATAAATAGAGAGCCCTCAAGAGGGAGTGGACAGTCTGAACGAGCCCATACCATCGAGCTATACAGTGGCGTAGTAATATAAATTAAGTTGTAAATTAAGTGTGAAATAAATTAGTAGAACCAAGTTAAGTTTATTTACGTTACAATTGGTGTCGGAAGTGAGATTTTGAAAATAAACAAGTGATCGTGGAGTGGATAGTCAGAAAAATAAATTGATAGACCTTTTTGTACGCCCAAAATAGACAGTGGCCCGGTTTTCGCGAAGTGGACAATTGTGCGTGGGAATATAAACTGATACACTCTTCGCGTGAAACAGACAATAGACTGGTGGCCCGTGGAAAAGAATTCGCGAAGTGAATTTTTAACAAACTGATAAACTTTTCGGGTGAAACAGACTGATACCTCGTCAAAGACAAAATGTGTTCAAGAAAAGTGCGCCTTGCGGATTTGAAGGTAGCGGAATTGAAACAGGAATTGGAGGAAAGGGAACTGGAAACAACGGGTAAAAGCAAGTACTCCAGGAAAGACTTGCAGAAGGACTTATACAAGAAGGTGAGGACCCCGAAACATTTTATTCGAAGTTCCGGAGGTGATTTGAGTCCGATAATAGAATCCTTGAAAGAAGAGCTGCAACAAAATTCAAGAAGCCTGGAAGATAAGCTCCTAGAAACACAGAAGACTTAAAAAAACTCTGTGGTGTGGCGAATCGTCTAGAAAAGAATAGGAACCGTCGAGGTAGAGATGGACAAGATGAAGGAAACGATCAGTAAGCTGGAAAACGAATTGATAGTGCGCCCTCCACAGAGATGGTTAACAAAGATGCAATGCTGGACTTGAGTTTGAACTTGATAGAGTTCAAGAGGGTATACAAGATGTCAAGGTCATTTCTGAAATAGGAAGCTTTCCATGAAGCCGCCTCAATTCGACGGAAAACTCCATGGGAAAATTACCGCCGACAGTTTGAAGCAGCGGCCAAAGCAAATGGATGGAATGCAGGGGAAAGAACCTATAGCACTAAAACATGACATTACGTGGAGAAGCGACGAAGATTCTACAAACTCTACAAGCCCAAGAACAGGAGGACTATGATCAGCTGATTAAACATCTAGAATTACGATATGGCCAGGCCCATTTGGAACACGTATACCACTCCCAACTGAAAAATCGCTGCCAAAAATCGGGCGAATCCTTACAAGAATTCGAAACTGACATTGCACGCTTGGTTCGTTCTCGCACATCCAGCCACACCAGAAAATGTAATGGAGCGACTAGCGGTTCAAGCATTCTTGGATGGACTCCGTGACCAAGAAACCAGACAAGCGTAGATATTAGCTCGTCCAACACATCTCGTAGACGCACTGGCACGAGCGTTGGAATATGAGGCAGCAAAACAATGCTGACAAAAGCCAAAGTAAAGTTCAAACGATTGAGGAAGACTCACAGGAGCCTGCTAACTTGGAAGCTGCCATAAGAAAAGTGATGAAGGAAGTGTTGCCTGAGAAAAGACATATAAGATGCCGGAATTGTCGCAAAATTGGACATGTGCGTAGCAAATGTCCAACATTCATCGACTCCGATGCAGGAAAACTAAGAAAGGTCGATGAGAAGGGGCAATCGTCGGCATGTGTCCGGCAAGCCCCGGTTAACAACGCATATGTCGCTATGCTTCAACGACAGAACAAGGGTGTCTTCGTAGACGGTCTCATCAATAACGAGCCTTGCACCATGCTGCTAGATACAGGTGCGACTAGGACAATTCTCGGCCTTCCTTTGCCAGAACACCGGAACGGATTGAACCGACAACTTGAAGCTACGCACAGCAACAGGGAGCCAGCTACTGTATATGGCGAGCTACCGATTGAAATAATTTTGGGCAACACTAAAGTGAAAATCAGGCACTTGTAGCGGACATCGAAGACGATGCAATCATCGGAATGGACATCATGAATTCCAGAGGGTTTGAATTGGATTTCAAAGACGGCGTCCTACGTGTCAACGGAGAAGAGCTGGTACTTCATGGGAGAAGTGAAGAGTTGATCCGTGTGCTGTTGGCAGAAGATGTAAGCGTACCTGAGAGGGCTGAAACCATTCTGGAGGCTCGCCTGGACGGGAGTGCGAGCAGTGGAGACGTGGTGATGTTCGAGCCCAAACTTCATGATGAGAAAATTGGACGAGGGATTGCACTAGGGAAGACCTTGTTGCGTGCTGACAAATTTGTGCCGGTAAGGGTCATGAATGTCAATTATTTCCCAGTGACCTTGAAGAAAGGAACAATTTTGGGCACTGCTCGTCAGTTTCATCCGTGATCCGGGGCGTACGAGGTACGATTAGCCAACCCAACAACTTGCCCACAGAACTAGAGAAATTAGTTGCCATCTCTTCCAAAGACATAAAACCAGCTCAACAGCCCAAACTAAGAGATTTAGTCAAAAGTACCAAGACATCTTCGATACCGGACAAGGAAAAGGGGTCGAACTAATGTGGTCCAGCACAAGATTGATACTGGGGTGCCGACCGATCCGGCAATCAGCAAGAAGACTTCCTCTTGCCAAGAAGGCAGAGGCTGACAAAATAGTCAGCGATATGGGAAAAGAAGGAGTTATCGAACCGTCTGACAGTCCCTGGTCCTTCCAGTCGTACTGGTGAAGAAAAAGGATGGATCGACACGCTTTGTGTAGACTATCGCCAACTTAATAATGTCACGAAGAAGGACAGTTACCCTCTCCCGAGAATAGATGACACCCTAGACACGTTGGCTGGTTCCACGATTTTCTGACCCTTGATCTGAAGAGTGGATACTGGCAAGTAGAACTCGCTCAGGAAGATCGAGAAAAGACTGCTTTTACCATCGGCTCAGGATTGTGGCAGTTCACCGTTATGCCATCGGCTCTGTAATGCTCCCGCCATATTCGAAAGATTGATGGAAACAGTACTGAAGGGACTCTCATGGAACACGTGTCTAGTGTATCTCGACGACATAATTGTGGTCGGCAGATCGTTCGAGGACCACGTGAAAAACTTGGAGGAAGTATTCCTGCGATTGAGGAACTCCGATTGAAGCTGAGCCCTAAGAAATGCCACCTGTTCCAAAGAAGTACGATACCTCGGCCACGTTGTCTCTGGGGAAGGAGTAGCAGTGGATGACCAGAAGATCAAAGCTGTTAAGGATTGGCCCATCCCAAAAGACATTCACCAACTTCGAAGTTTCCTTGGTTTGTGCACATACTATCGCCGATATGTGCTGGGGTTCGCAAACATCGCTAAACCACTGACCAGGCTCACGGAAGGTCAAACAAAGTTCCAGTGGTCCGAAGAATGCCAAGACTCGTTCAGGAAGCTGAAGGGAGCTTTGATTAACGCACCTGTTCTGAGCTCACCCCTACCCAACGGAAGTTCATTTTGGATACGGACGCCAGCAACGTGGGACTTGGAGCTGTCCTATCTCAGATCCAGGAGGGGCAGGAGAAGGTCATTGGTTATTTCAGCAAGACGCTCAGCAAACCAGAGCGCAATTACTGTGTCACCAGGCGAGACTGTTAGCTGTTGTAAAGGAGTGGAGCACTTCTACAAGTACGTGATGGAAGAAGATTCCTGCTGAGAACTGACCATGCAGCTCTCAAATGGCTCTTACAGTTCAAAAATCCTGAGGGTCAAGTAGCACGTTGGATCGAGAGACTCCAAGAATTCGATTTCGAGATCGAACATCGAGCCGGAACTAGCCATAAGAATGCAGATGCCTTGTCGCGAAGACCATGTCCAGATGATTGCTCACATTGCCGACGAGCAGAAGAGAAAGAAGCAACACTTTGTAGAACCGCGGCAATGGATGACAACTGGAATGACAGCAAGATCCAGAAAGACCAAGAGAGAGACCCGACCTTGGCTTACTCGTCAGCTGGAAGAAGGGCAATCGAAGACCATCATGGCAGGAAGTCGCAGGTTACCGCCGGCTGTTAAGTCCTATTGGGCACAATGGAACTCTCTTATTCTGGACAATGGGATCCTGAAACGTGTGTTGAGGCCGATATTGGTGGGGAAGACAGACGCCAAATAATTGTTCCCAGGAACAGAAGAGAGGAAGTGCTGCGGGAAATCCATGATGGAGTCGCCGGAGGACATCTGGGAGTGACGAAGACCCTGCAGAAAGTGAGGCAACGGCTTTACTGGGCCAATTGTCAAGCTGACGTCCAGGACTGGTGCAGGAAGTGCGCTGTATGCGCTGCCAGCAATGGACCTCGAATACGCCCCAACGCCCCCATGCGTCAGTACAACGTAGGCAGCCCGTTCGAGAGAATCGCCATTGACATCGCCGGCCCGTTTCCCGTATCCGACCACGGAATAAATACATCCTTGTGGCAATGGACTACTTCAGTAAGTGGGCGGGAAGCCTATGCCCTGCCCAACCAGGAAGCCATCACCGTCGCCGACGTCTTGGTGAAAGAATGGATATGTCGATTCGGTATTCCAATGGAGCTGCACTCGGGTCAAGGCAGAAATTTCGAATCCAACCTTTTCCAAGAAATATGTCTACTGCTGAACATCCGCAAGACAAGAACCACGGCCCTACATCCGCAGTCCGATGGAATGGTGGAACGGATGAACAGGACGATCAACCGCCACTTGTCCAAGGTTGTCTCTGACCATCAAAGAGACTGGGACCAGTATCTTCATTTGTTCCTGATGGCCTATCGATCCGCAGTACACGAGTCAACCGGTCAAACTCCTGCTAGTATTATAATGGGCCGAGAACTGCGACTGCCTTGTGACCTGAAGTTTGGGATACCGCCAGGACAAGACACTGCGGGAGAGGACTACGTCAGCAAACTTCGGCAGAGAATGGACGACATCCACGAACGAGTCCGGTTGAACATCCAGAGTGCCAGCGATAAAATGAAGAAGACCTATGACATCAAGGCCGACGCTGGAGGATTTAAGGTTGATGACCTGGTTTGGCTGTACAACCCCAAACGTCGTCGTGGACTATCACCAAAGTTGCGGAACTCGTGGGAAGGCCCGTATAAAATTGTGAAAAGGATAAACGACCTTGTGTACCGAATCCATAAGCCACCCGAGGGAAACCAAGGGTCGTCCATTTCAACAGGTTGGCCCCATACGCTGGAAACCATGACCAAGTTCGCACCCTCGCCACCGGAGGATGATATGACGTTCGAGAAGCTTTATGTCCTTGTATTCAAACGGGCAGAAAGTTCTACATGGGGTTACTAGAGAGGAGTCACGAGACCTTTTCGAGGTGCCTGCTGACTACGCACTAGCGCACTGTGTGGCAGAAGATCTTCGAATGTCCAGGGGCATCGCCGTAGTGTTCTCCAAGAAATTTGGTCAACTCCAAACACTGCGGGAGCAGAATCCAGAAGTTGGTGGGGTGCTACAGTTGAAGAAAGGCCAGAGAAACATCTACTACCTAGTTACCAAGAGGCATTCCCAAGATAAACCGTCCTATGAAGATGTCTGGAAGAGTCTCACCAAACTAAGAGATACTATGGTGGACCAGAATCTGGTGGATCTAGCAATTCCAAAATTGTCCTGTGGTATTGATGGGTTGGACTGGAGAGTCATAAGAAGTATGCTGGAGGCGATATTCAGATCCAGCGGCGTCAAGATTTTGGTTTGCTGTAACCCTTTCCACGACCGATCATGAAGACCGTGGAGTGTTACTTCCATCGAACTTCACGGTGCAGATATGGGGAGTCATGCAGATATCGTCACACTCCAAGGATGAAATTTCGGGACGAAATGTCTTTAAGAAGGGGGCAATGTAACGAACCTAGGCCGGACCTGTCGCCTCACATGTTGCCGTCGACAGCGATGAGATCATCCCCGGAGATGTTCGAGAACCATCCAGTCCCTCTTCCGCGTAATGCAACGGTCAATATTGGAAACAATTGAACATGCGTCGCCAACTGGAAGAATTCGAAACATCGAGAATGCTGTATCGGAGATAAATAGAGAGCCCTCAAGAGGAGTGGACAGTATTTACATTAACAACTAGTTATTCGCCCGTGGCGTAGTAATATAAATTAAGTTGTAAATTAAGTGTGAAATAAATTAGTAGAACCAAGTTAAGTTTATTTACGTTACAGTATTTACATTAACAACTAGTTATTCGACGTTTAATAACTCAAAAACGGTATAAGATAGTGGTAACATATGGTATATTTTTTAAATCAGAAAAAAAAGTTCATTCCAAAAATTCGATAATATACAGGGCAACCAATTGAAAAAAAATATACTCTGAAATCAGCACGCTGTGTATTTTTGATAGCATTTTATAAAACAGTCATAACCACACAACGTTTACAATAATTTTTTTTCTATAAGCAATAATAACGATAATAAGGGGTGGGTAATTCATAGTGGATAATCCCCACAATAAGATATATCCACCAGATCTCAAGAGAAATTCCAATTGAGTCAGTCAAAATCGGAATAAAAAGTACTAGGGACTTAAAAAAATGGAATACGTAGCACAGTAAAAGATGACCGTGAAAGGAAAATCAGAATGAATGATGAATTGGAAATTGGGGGCAATTATCCGGGATATATTGAATCGCAAAAAGTAATGTATCTACTGGCTGCGAAGTAGAAATACTAGCTGCCAGTAAACAATTATAACATTCTGAAACCAGTTTGGTTGCAGACTGAATAACTTGACCATCATGGAAAATAAAAATAAAAGTATTTTCATTCTCATTCTCAATGCATATTCTACTCTGAAAGAATTGACTTTCAGTCTGGTAGTGAAGAGGGGCTTCATCAGTTCATTAACCCTCTACCGCATAGGAATCCATTTATGGATTCAATAATTTACCATTGTTTTTCTCTTACCCAAGTTCAGGCACATAAACGTACACATCAATAGGTGAAAATCACATCTTCAGTAGACTCTAATATATTTTTTAAATCTGACAACTCTGTTTCTGAGAGGTTGAATATTAATTTTGTGTGTGCGGTCTGTCCGAAAAAGTTTCAAGTTCATCATCAAACATCGGCTATTTATTGGTAAGTTTTTGATGCTTTGTGAATTTGTTAAGCATATTTCATACTTTCTTTTCATAATCTGAGTAATATTTGTCAAGAAAAACAACATTTAGATATCATTCATATATGGCAACATATGCATATTGTAAAAAAAATATTTTATGTGAGAGTCATATATGGCTTTGTATGTATTTTATAATTCGGATTGAATGTTTGTTTTCAGAAATGACAAGCAATTCTACAATGAATGCAAATATGTGAACAATATTTCCATTCATGGGGGCGTCGATTTGCTGGATTCTTTGTTAGTCTTGTATAGGATTCAGTTACGTACAAAAAATTGTTTAAAAAAATATTTTTCCATCTGGTGGACATGTGCGTTGTAAACGCATGGAATTTGTGGCGCCGAAAGAGTGATGACTATATACCATTATTCACTTTCAAACAAGTTGTTGCTGAATATTTGTGAAAGGTGGGCGAAAATAGTTTGCCTAAGAAACGAGGTGGACCATCATCCAGTGTTAATTCATCAAGTTCAAGTCGTGGCGGAACCCCATCAACAGAAACAGAAACATCGATACCCAAAAAATCAAGAAAAAGGCCAGTACGTACACTTTCCCACATGGAATGATAGCAGATTGATATGCTATGAAGATTGTAAATTTAGGTCTTTTGTTTCCTGTACTGAATGTAAAGTAGTTTTATGTTTGAATAAGGATAGAAACTGTTTCACATCCTTTCACTCGTAAATATGTAGGTAGTCTCAGTGCATAATAAGCCATATTTTTGTGTAATTTAGTTTCACAGTATACGAAGCCATATATGAAATTACTTGTAATTTTTTTTATTATTAGAATATAATGTTGTTTTTTGGTTTATATAATGTTTTTGTGCCTCTTCGGTCATTGTTAATGAAATTAAAAAAATATTCATTATCTAGAACATAATTCATGCAATAGAGGGTTATCGTTGAGACTATCCGTCTTTTGGAACACGTTAGGTACGTTACTGGGAAAACTACAAAGAACTAAATTGTTCAAGTTATTGAGAAAATTGAAAACAGATAAAAGCATGGAGAGTGAGAAAAAGAGACATCAATTACGTTATGAGTTCAGGTTAAAACCGAATTATTTATTATCCCTGTTAGAGTGGGTGAAACAACCATAGAAATCATAATATATATACTTACTCTAGAATGCTAGTTCCATCAAGTTCCACAGGGGAAAGCACGCCGCATAGGCAACTGTTTCACAATGTGCGCATGCTTAGCAACAGTATATATCAAGTAGAACGTTGCCAAGCTTCTAAATCTTTTGTCGATCGAGTTATAAGTCTAATATAAATCTGCAATACGAATATTCCATTGGAAAACAAATTTGTTTTTTTTTGCTCGTACGGGACTTTCTACGACTATTAGACCCATGAATAACATAAAATAATGTAGGTGAATTGTGAAATTTGTGAGAAAATGATTACAATGATGTAGCAGATTTCATTGAATAGATATAGACTGTGCAACAGCGCTTTCTCTTCCTGATGATGAATGACATTATTGGAAGTCTTTCCAGAGACGGTTTGGTCAAGTTTGTTTTGTTGTGCAATTTTCTTGTGTCGACTGTCGTTTCGTGTTTGATATTCTTCGTGTGCATTTTGCTTTTGTTGTATTCGATTTGGATATTTTTGCTTTTGAGAAACAATGAACTGTATGGTGTTGTGGTGTAATAACAAAGGGAAGATTCCTGGAATTAATTATTTTTGGTAGGTAAATGGTTTCTCTGTTCTAAACAAAGCATTTGTTTCTTTATTTAAATTTTTTATATTTTTCGTTTCTTATTTTATCTTATATTGCTTGAACTTTACCTTACCTTAAGTCTAATCATTTTCAGCTTGACAAAAAAGAGGCATGATGCTTGGATGCAGGCTTTGGGAAGGAACCCCATTGCAGAACATTTGAGTGAGAAGAATGTAATTTGTAGCAAACATTTTTATCCGGAAGATATATGCAGAGGGGGCAATAGAATCCAATTAAGATCGAATGCAGTTCCAAAACTGTATTTGCGAAAAAAATATAATATCATTCAACAAGGAAGGTAAGAAACTTATTGGTGAACAAATTCTGCTACTAGATCATTAACTAGAAATAATTCATGTTTGTAACTGCAATCCCAATGAACAATGAAGTGATCTGTAAGAAGTGGAATAATGATTGAATTCAACTACATTTCTCGGTATATATTAGAAAAGAAATATAAATGAGATGAGACATCGATTTTTTTTATTATATAAGCCGGAGAACCTCTATAGCTTATTAGATTACATTTTATTTGGTTTCAATTGAATTGTTTTATTGCAATTTAATAAATATTCAACAGTTTAAATAACATTATTAATTTTTCAGTGCATCACCTTCTGAACTGCGTCGTCAACTAAAGAATGCCAATGTTAAGAAAACTTTGGCCCAGAAAAAATTAAAAATGGCGAAAGTGAAGGTTAGACGTTTGAAAAAAAGAGTTATGAGCTTAAAAGAAGTTTTATGGAATGTGAAGACAAAAAACTTGCTTTCTGAGAATGGTGTTCACTTCATTGAAAAATCGATCACTGGAGTACCGTTATCTATATTGAAAAGATCCATAGAAGTTGCGAAGAAAAAATCTCAAGGGAAACAATATAAAAATACATTCGGGGATGACATCAAAACATTTGCTATGACATTGCAATTCCTATCATCAAAGGCATATTTATATGTTAGGAATACTTTTGATCTTGCTCTTCCAGCACCATCGACCATTAGAAAATGGCTGAGCAAGGTTAATTGTGAACCCGGATTCTGCAAGAATTCCTTCAATAGCTTGAAAGTCCTTGTTGCTGAAAATAGGCAGAAAAAGAAAGACACTTTGTGTAGTCTTATGCTTGATGAAATGGCAATAAAAAAACAAATTGAGTTGAGAGACATGAAAACATGGGGATATGAAGATTATGGGACCGGGATCAAAGTTGATTCACTCAAGTGTGCCACTGAAGCACTTGTTCTGATGGTTGTTTCATTATATGGCAAATGGAAATTACCCATAGCATATTTTCTCATACATTCAATGACTGGCTCTGATAAAGCAAACATCACATTGCATGAAGTTGGAGTGAAAGTAGTATCGGTTACTTGTGATGAACCTTCAGCTAATATCACAATGGCTGAGAAACTTGGTGGGGTTATTCGTAATTTGAATAAACTCCAAACTAATTTCAAACATCCAATGACAAATGATAAGGTGTTCATTATTTTTGATGCATGCCACATGCTCAAGTTTGAAAAAAATGCCATGTTTTATTCGGCGTTAAAGTGAGTTTGAGTGGACTGCATGAATATCTCACATCATAATTCCAGATCAATCAAATTCGGCGATTTTTTTGTCCTGATGTTCTTGTGGCCGAGGAACATTTTGATTGTAGAATTCTACCTTGTAGCACGATTGCCAATGATTGATATTTGATCAATATCAAGTTGAAATGGGGCATTTTGAACTCAATTCACATATGTATTCATTTAGAATGTAGACAGTAGTTCATTTAGTAGCAAGAATTTAGCTAATTAAATATTATTTCTGTTGAGACATTCTGATATTCTATGAAGTATGACATTATCGAATACATGTGAGTTGCAGGTTTGAATAAATATTTTCATTCAATACAAACATGTCTATCCACTCCCTCCATAAGATTGGTTGTTTATATAGTGAAAAAACAATTCAATATAGACTCGTCATTCATGAAAGTTTGCGAGTAAACATCTTGTAAAGGAGCTAAAAAGCAATAAAGTATTGAAATATTGTTTATTCATCATTAAAATTCGAACTCCCAAGTTGAAAAGGAAACATTTTCCTTTTTCAATCAAGAAATTAATAAAAAAGAAAACAAACTATGCTTTTTCATTCACTTAACTGATTTATTTTGGAATGTACTAAGAACTCAAATATATAGATGAGTTAGGGAGAATGCTTTTTAAAGAATGTAAGAATAGTACCAAAAATAAATTTTGATTAAATATCTTCAATTCAGCTTCAACAATAGCATACATAATATTTGATTGAAGCCGGCCCTGTTCAGAAATAATCTGACGCTGTGCATGCGCATTAACAGGCACTCCGATCTTTTTACAACACCCCTGTCCTATTTCAATAGCATTCTAGAGTAAGTATATATATTATGATTTCTATGGAAACAACACCATAGTTGTTGCAGCGTATTGGACAAAAAAGAACCTCATAAAGTGTTTAAGTTCACAATGAGATTACTTCAATCGATAACAATGGCCATAATTCAGTATGCAATATAATTCAGTTGTTGCTAGTAAGTATATTTATGTATTACTCATCTACTCTACGTACTTGATCAGGGCACGCATCGCAATAGCTATAGAGTCCCCTTCCCTCCCCGACCCACCTTTATCCCGTGAGGTGCTTTCCGGCGTCTCTACATCATTCGAAAACTTTTCGAGCGAATCTTAATGGCGAACTCGATACACTTGTTCCATTCTATCTCACATAGTGTTTCTTAATAGCGATCGTCTGTTGTTTTCTGGAGTGCGACTGTGGTCCCAGCCTCCCCCGATATTTCCCATTAGGAAAGCGCTCGCGACGTTCGGCTGCTTGATTTATTTTATTGCTTTTAGTAGCGTTAATGTTTATTTCTGTAAATTACAAGAAAGGGGTTTGCATATATTCCACGGTTCGACTCGATGCTGCCAAGTGTGAGCGTATGTATATGGGGATCGACTAGGTGTAGAAGGAGAACTTACACAGAGCGTTAGCAACTATGCAAATAAATTCGCCAAAGAGTATTGTGTGTCGCGGAAAGATCAAGATAAAGCGGTTGCGATGTGGGCAGAGATGAGAGTAATCGAGGAAAGTAAAGCGCATGCAAGATTGGATCGGGTATTCAATAACCTTCCGCAAACACAAAAGAATATTGTGACTCTAATACCTCTATTTCATAATTGACTTTTCTCTTGGAATCAGACAAAAAACATCAAACACATTATAAATAATATAGGTCAAACACCTAAGTATAGTTCATCCATTATCAATTGCAAAAGCATAAAAAAACAAGTTTTGAGGCGGAATCCTTTGAGCAGCAGAGGCAGAGATGATTAATTTTATTTAGATATTTGAATGCTTCACAAATATGCCATACTTTCCAACAAAACACATGACAACTATAGAATATTTTAAAACCTATTTCGATCTCAGACAAGAGACGCTACTGGCTTTTAGGTATTCAGACCTACTGAAACACGTATATAACTGGTGATTTATTACTCTCAATGTATAGACACACCTACAAGTATCATCATTGGCTTGCGGTCCGTTTTGATTGGCTGATGAAGAACTAGACAGCTGAGACTCAAACCCACGTTGACTATCGGCTCTTTTGATCTCTTTTTGATCTTACCTTCGCCGACGGCGAATGTTTACGAGTAGTACACGAGTTAGCGAATGAGCTTTTGATTTGCTCCCTATAGGAACAGCTTCTGCAATTGAAAATGGTTGAACTATAACAATTTGAATACAATTTAGAATCATCTTGGTTTTATGAACGTTTTGAGACGGTTTGATTTCGATGATTGCAGCTTACTAACTCCCGCATACCATGGACAGGTTTTGAAACACTTCTGGGGCTGGAAGATTATACTATTTAGCAGTTATCAGGGTCAGTGATCATCAATAAACGCACAATAAATATATACTTAGAATGGTCGACATGCATTATTGTTATTTAATTTAAGAACTATTTATTCATTTTTGAAGTTACAACAAATAAATAATAAATTAAAATGAAAAATCACTCCTAGGAGAAAATCGGTTTTCTCCTCCTCTTATAAGAGTAAGTGAGCTTCAGCGCTCACAAGGGACCTCGCCGATGATATGGGAGAGGCAGGAGCGTCATTGTACTCGTACCAGGTGCAGTAGGCGGTGTAGTCCCCGCTGTACGCAATATAGTTTTACCATTTTCAATTGCAGAAGCTATTTCTATAGGGAGCAAATAAAAAACTCACTTCGCTAACACGAGCGTATATGCGAAGAAACGGAACAAAAAATAATGTATACTACTCGTAAACATTCTCCGTCGGCGAGCGGTAGATCAAAAGAAGATCAAAAGAGCCGATAGTCAACTTGGGTTTGCGTGACAGCTGTTTGAGTGATCGCAAGCCAATGATAATCCTTGTAGGTGTATCTATACGTTGCGACTAATGAATCACCAGTTTCAGGAGGTCTGAGTGAATGAAAGCCAGTAGCGTATCTGGTCTGGGATCGAAATGGGTTTTGAAATATTCTATAGTTGTGATGTGTTTTGTTGGAAAATATGCCTTTTTTTTCGATCATGGGAAAATGAAATGATCATGATCCGATTGCCGTTCAATACATACTTTCTCGTTTATGGCATATTTTTTTATTTTAACGTATTTTCAAAATATTTGAATATCTAAACAAAATCAGACTGGGGCCGGGAAACTTATTTTTCATACTTCTGCAATTGATAATGGATGAACTATACCACTGTGGTTGGATAACGCATACAGATTGTAGCTTCATGGAGCGACGTTGTCGGTGGCGTAGTTACTCATATCCAATCCTTCTAGTGGAAAGTCTATGTTGACGTTGAGTTTGCTTCGGAAACGTTCGGATGAAGAGAAACGTTTCAAGTGAATAACCAAAACTTGGGGAGTTTTTCGTTATTGGTTTTATAACAGTTGTATAGAACTCCTCATAGCCATACTATATGACCGCAAATAAAACTAAAGTTCTATATTTACATTAATATCAGTCACTCTTATGAGCAGCAATAGTGAATGAAAATGTTTGCTAGAGTTTCAAAAAATTCAAAAATATGTTGTTCGTAGTTTATTGCGAGAAGTAATGGTTTGGATGCGAGAGCTCAGTTTATAGTCTAGTAGTAGAAGTGAGTTTCCTACGAAAAATCGTTGCAAGGGTACTATTCGGGATGTCATTCTGAGGAAGACATATATTTAAATTTTTTCCGCTTACGAAAGTTTTCTATTTGAAAAAAAATTAAAATGGCCTTTCTTGGTAATTGCTCAAAAACTATTGCTGAACAAATTTCGAAAAGGGGGAAATTTTCCATGAAAAGTTCCTACTCCTATCTCAATTATTTATTATTTCAATTCAACGTTGATTATAGGGCTCCGCGTCAGTGTTACGGAAGAAGTACAGCACCTTTTGAAAGAGCAATGCACGTAATATTTTTTTTTGCTAGTATTAAATATAAATTTAGAAATTCAAAAAATTATAATATTATCTGAAAACTTGAAAGAATGTAATTTTGTGGAAAAAAGTTTGCATTGAGTTCTGATAATGTTAATTGATTAGTTTTTTTGGAACCACTGATTTTATTAAAAACCCAATAATTGTTCATAGAATGACTCCATATCTTTTTTTGCCTCCTGGAGCACATTTATCGTGTTTGTTCAATTGTATCACGCTATCAAATTATTTGAGGGTTTTTTATTTTGTTAATTATAAAAAAAAATGACAAATTGATCCTAAAATTCATTGATATTTCACATTATTAACAGTTTTATGTCTGACAAAGGCATTTCACAACGTTATTAAAAAATATACGCTATTTGTTCATAAAATATTCATAAACAAATGGATATAAGTTGAATATAAAGGTTGCAAGAATTTATTATGATAAAAAAAAATAAATAAAAATGTTTTTAATAGTTTGTTATATTTTTTTTTATTTTTTCATTATTTAAATAATATATTAATAATATTTTTCTTCTTCAAAATTCACAATTGGTTATTTTCTACCGAATACCTAGGATTTTTTTTTATTTATAATGTAAATGTTTATTTACTTACCAATAAGTTATAAACAAACTTTCATTGGCATTATATTTTTTGAATGGTACAAATAATATCAAAAACAACCATATACGACAAACTTTTCAAAAAATATGTTTGTAATTTTTATAGAATGTTTTAGGAAACCTACAAAAAAAAACATTCTGAACAATTTTTATATCGTTTGTTATTTTTTGTATCATTCAAAAGAAATATACTGCCAATCATAGTTTTTCTATAACTAATTATTAAGTAAATAAACAATAACACCATTAAAAAAAATCTTATTAGGTAACAGCCAATTATGAATTTTGAAAGAATGAATAATAAAAAAATAAAAATAAAATATTACAAAAAATTTAAGGAAAAATCAGATTATTTATGTAATACACTCTTAGCAACCTTATGCACATTTTTTTTTGTAAAATATCCGACTCATCCATTCGTTTATAAATTTTGTATAAACAATTTGCGTTTTTTTTTAATAACGTTGAGAAATGCCTTTGTTAGACATTAAACCCATAATAATGAGAAAATGACAATATTTATTCAATTTCTCAGATTTTTTCAACATTAGAGATTTATAGTTAACGAAATAATAAACTTTCAAACAATTTTATAGCGTGATATTATTGAGTACACATATAAAATGTAGTCCAGGAAGCAAAAAAATTATGGATTCATTCTGTGAACAATTATTCGGTTTTTAATAAAATCTGCTGTTTCAGAAAAACTATTTAATTAACAATAGCCTCACATTATCTATCAAAACTCAATGATTTTTTTTTCCAATGGAATTACATTCTTTCAAGTGTTCAGGTGACTTTTTTGAATTTTTAAATTCATATTACATAGTATAAAAAAAAATTACGTGCATTGCTCTCTCGAGAGGTGTTGTTCTCCTGCCGTAACGCCCACGCGAAGCCCTATATTCAACATATGACAAATGTGTATGAACCAGGGCATGATAAACTATTTTCAGGTGTTTGAGACCAAGAATATTTTTTAAGTATTTAGACTCAAATACCAACCCAATAAAATGCAATTTGGTACAAAAATATTTTTTAGTCTCATCCGAGGGTTCCAAGATGGGTCGAATCGGTCTGGTATTTTCGTATTGGCGGTTGTGAAAAATCTCAATCTTTCATTTCCATGCTAATGTGGGCAAACTATGAGTCTTTTCATAGTGCTTCATGAGTTCTACAACTTTTATACGAAAAGTTTTTCTCTAAGATGTATAAACAAACGAAAAATCGCTGTAAATTACGATTGATGAGAATTAAACATTTACCCTGTATGCTCATTCTATTTGAAGAAAATTCGATCCTGTCAATCACAAACTATTCTCCCGCCAACAAAGAGATCATCATGGTTTTTCTACATTTCTCGATTTTAATGTTAAACTATACAGTGCGCCTTTTTATAGCCCCCCCTTCCGTCCCCGCCATCTGTTAACTTTCGAACAGTTCGACGTAAAACAATGGGACGAAAACCATTTTGAATGAAACACATTGTGATTGCTCGGTAGATGGTGCGGGGGGCATATTAACTTATTTTTTTAAATAGCATGGGGGGGTCGGATGGCACATCGTGGAGAAGATAATCCAATACTCTTTTCCAGTCATCTATTTTTTTTTGAATTCTTTTAATATGTTTTTTCACAATATTCATTTGAAATGTCAAGTATAATAATATACCCATTATGATTATGGTCATTCAAAAAAAAATGAATTGCGTATTGTTTGGGTCGGAAATTGTAATTATTTTATGGATTCAAAATCTCAACCCAATTAAGCTTTGAAAGGAATTCGAAAATGACGTATTATTTAAATCATGAATCTTCCTCTATTGACTGTATTATGTGTTACTCAGCGCAATTGTGATTCCGTAGAACAACCATGATTGAAAGTAAAACTGAATTACCTTCTCAACGATGTGCAACTCGACCTCTATGCCTTTAGAAATTTTCAAGTTGATGTGCTCCCAAATTTAGTACCCACTTTGGATTTTTCTAACAAATCCTATCAGCCCTTGAAAAAAATCACTATGGAATTAAAAACAAATTAAGAAAATTATTTTGTTAACTGAACCTGGATGTTTGAACCTACCAACATTCATAATAATAATAATAATAATCATCATCATCATAATGAAGGAGAAACATTCTCAATTGAAAATTGGAAAAGCAAATTTTTTCAAAGATAAAACCACAGTAAAAGTATTGTTTTTAATTTTTTATGGAAATCGATTACTTTTCCGTCACTATGGCCAACACATTGCTTTGAACTAAGGTGGAAGATAGTGATCATTGAAGATTATCTTCCAGTCGTAGATTGGTCCACATATGATGTTAGGAATATCCTGTGAACATCTGCAAAGAAATAAATATTCTTCATCTCATTGTGGAATTAGAATAATAATATCATTATATTAGTTCTATGTTAGGGTTTAGTATATTAAACTCAACATGTATCTTCATTTCAGGAAACGTACGAAGAATAGAAAACCATTGGGCAAAACCAGAACAATATCAAAGCAATGATTATTAGCAGAAAATAAGACATTTTCTGAGGAGCAATCATCAATTCGTTTAATGTGAAAATAATACTCATCTAACGTTCGAAAAATCCAAATTCACCTAAACAGATTATTGTTTCACGGGCGGCCACCTTCAACTGTCATTATATTCGAATTTATTATTATTCGAGTTCAGCGGAAGCATGCAGCCGTGAAAAAATAACACCCGAAGAATTATAGTACGTTACACCTCGGTCTCGTATGGAGTGTTCCGAAGCCATTATCACGGAAAATCTAAAAACGTCGTTGATTTTGTAGCGCTATGATTGTTTTTCAAGTCCGGTGTGTGTGATTTCAAGCATTGGCGATGCAGTCATTCCTGACTTGAAAAACCAAGGGCGGATGCAATATAATCCGTAGACAATAGAAGACAATATACAGGGTGTGAATCAACTTATTGCACTACCGCCAACAGTTCCTTGTCCAACAAAAATAAAATTATTTTTCCTCTAAGCCAGAACAAAAATGTATTACCTACCAAAACTTGTTTGGTTACCGCTGGGTTTCCGCAAATTCGATAACCTTCAATTTCATAGTGTCAATGTCTGGACAGCTCGGTTGCTAGGTGTTATTGTTTATTTCTCAAAACATATGAACGAGTTCGATTTTGGCTAAATTGTGAATATGCCGTTTGTATTTACGTTTTGCCTCCCGAACTAAAGTCCGGAGTCAAAACGCGGCCCTCTCAAATACTTTCAGATCATCAGCGCTATCTCAGGCTATTGAGACTAACGCATTTCTTGGAAGAAGCCCTCACACGCATTCACGCGCACTCACAAACACTCACAAGAAAACATGTGTTCATCGTATATAAAACTGCAGTTGTCCGAAACTTTTCTTATTTCACAGAATATAATGACACATCTTTTGTCAAGTTCATACTGTACTTACTTCGGACAGTTGTGTTTTCTTGACCAATAATTAGCTGCTTTCATTTTGGCAGTGTAAGTAACACCGGAGCTACAGCGGGGCATGGAACACAGACACACATCCGTTCATTACACTGTTTGAGAAATGCAATTGAAAATATCTACTTATCCATTTGATTCTTCCAAACAAATTATGAAAGAAAATGGAAAATTCAAAAAACGCACGGAACAGTTCTATGTTTGGTAGTAAGAACAAACTTCAGTGAACTGACAATTGATATTTCAATAATCGTTATTTGTGTTTTGATTATGATTATAATATTATAACAGTTTTTGAACATCATATTCAATTATACCTTCCGAATAAAGTTTTTTTTTAATGATTCACAACCTACCTACCTCTATATGAAGTTTGCGTAGTCAACTGTTGCCATTTCTGTGACGTGTCCGGTTACATAAAAAAACATTTACCTAAAAAAAATATGTGTACTAAATTATTATTTTATAATTGTGGTGTATTGTATGTGGTCCTGACTCCATCCACTAGTTCCGACTTTATCTACCAGTTTGGATATAACGGGATTAGGTTGTTTGTTATTTTGAATTTAAATATGTATCGCCGGTAGCCTGCAACAAATGTTAATGAGGATTATCAGACTGTCTAGTTACATTTCAAGAATGAGTTCAAAATTCCACATATTTATTCATTTTTTGCCTCTGCAATTGTCAGTGTTTTCTTACGCTCAGGTCAGGCAGTTAGAGGTTTCCAAAACAAATTTTTAACCACTGTAATTCGTCATGAAATGGCATTATACACCCATAATTCACGGGCATGCCACAAATCAGCTTACACCCTATACACCTAGGTTAGTGGCGTAACAAACATGGCTCGCATTGTGGAGGGCTCACAGAGAAGCTTCAAATTCAGAAGGAAATTGCGTTCCAATATACAAATTATGAGAAATGATAACACATTACTCAAATATCTTCCAAAATTTTCCTGTGATATCAAAATATTATGTCTATATACAAATGGGTGTACCAAACACCGTTTCATTTGATTCGACAATACCAGAGCGGGATTAAAAGTAATCGGTCTAGGCAAGAGAACAAGGCAGCTTCTCGTTCGGCGACGACTTTCCCATCCGACACAAACCTCTTACCAGCGATTCATTACATCAGTTTTTGGGATAGGTTATATTCACAGGCAGAAAAATCTGGAGAATATGCTGGATGAGAAACTAATTCGTAGCGCCATTCATATAATTTTGCTATTGAGCATCCCAAAAAACTGTGGCCGGCCATGTTGTTGGACGCCAAACCCCCTCGATATCCAGTATGCAGGACTTTGACAAAGTCAAATTATATATAACAGAGAAAGAGATAGGTTTCTATACCTTCACAAACAGCTTGGACAAGCAACACGCCTTCATATTGAAAGGGCTAGATAATGGACCAAAAATCGAAGATATTGGAAAATGGCTTCGCGAAGCATACAACCTCGAAACCATGAATAAATACAGAATGAGGAAAACGTTGAGACCACTATACCTCGTAATAACGAATGCTGAAATGACACTTAATAAATTGAAAAAACAGATCAAAACATTGAAGAAAATTCATGTTGATTGGGAAATTCGGTAAAATGACTTACTGAAACAGTGTAGGAGATGCCAGGGGTGGGGTCATGCAGCACCAAACTGCAACCTCACCCCTAGATGTCTATAATGTGCAGAAGAGCATTTCACCCACACCAGCCTAAAAAACCCGGATGCTCCCGCGAAATGTGCGAACTGCTCACAGGAACACGCAGCCAACTATAAAAAATATATAGTTCACCTTGGAAAACTCAAGGAGAAAAACGAACAAACCCGAAGAAATCCCGGAAAAGGAGAAGGATATAACAACAATACAAGAAGGCCAATGCATCCCATTGGAAGTCAGGGTGCCAACGAGTGGCGAAGACAAACACGAAACATGCCGAACAACGCGGAAACCCAACTCGGAGAGAGCGAGGGGGTGGCCTGCCCCCGCAGATACCGGCGCTTACACAAACAATGAGCCAAATACTCAATACATTACTGGACATACAAAACGCACTTGTAAACCAAACTCAAATATTGCAACACCTTGTCGCAATGCAGATGGCGGCGGCTCCGCGGGGCGTGTGGGGGCTGCTACCGAATGCAGCACAAACATGTTGAATACACAAAACAAAGACACAAAACATCACACAAAATATCTAACACAAAGAGAGCTCATCCAAACATTATTCAAACATGACTCAAACAGTACTCAAACACGAATCAAACACCAAAATCACTCAAAAACCACATTTAAAAACCCCCCCAAACATTCAAACTCAAAACCACACACAAATTACAAAACTACAAAATACTCAAAAACTCAAATCACTCAAATTACTCAAAATCAAACCACGCATACATATCCCTTACCAGGTTTTTTCTCTATTTTCCTGGGTATCTACACAAATTAAAACACAAAACAAATTACACACAAAGAGACAACCAAAAACGTTGGCTTCGGCATAAACAATATTGTAGGAGGCCTAAACAACCCCCAGCAAACTAAACATGACAGACCGAAAGACAGAGAGAACATCGTTGATATCTGCTGGGGAGGGGGGGCTCACTCCTTGCCACTGCGAAGGTAATAGCCCTTTCTGGATGTCGCTGAGAGTCCTTGAAAAGGCACTGCGGTGATATTCCGGTTCTCTCCGGGTTGGGAGACCTGCACAAACAGCCCCAACTTGTACATTTGTATATATCTAATATATAAAATTTTGGTGAAACGGTGTTTGTAATTAAACTCCTCCGAACTGGCTTGACCGATTCTCATGAAATTTTTATGATACAGCATTCAAAAATACATACAACCCTGAATTTTCACTCTTCTACGATCAACCCCTATTTTTCCATCGCGATTTTTATTTTATTTTATTTTATCCACAGATCCGCAATAGGGTTGCAAGATGGCAATCGAATATAATAATTGTAGTACGACAAATTGAGAACGGGATAACGGGATAAAGAAAAAACGGGATAACAGGACAACGGGATAACGGGAATAACGGGTCGAGCAAATATAGGTTACCGGTTCGCTATAGGCTTGCTTGCTCAATTGGGTGTACCATAACTCAGAAAAATATTAATCGGTCGAGAGCGAATATGATCACGGATTCAAAAAGTAAATTCAAATATCACAAAGAGAACTGAAGTATGAAGCGCACCTTTTCGCAATGACAATGGCTCCAAGGAGTGCATAACTGTTTTTTGAAAAGCATTGATATGTGAGGTAAAAAACCGGACATTCGCCAAAACACCCCAGCACATGTGAGTACTACCCGAAGTTTGGCTGTATGGGATACACGGAACGGAATATACTTAATTAACTGTCTGAAACATAAGAATCCGACATTACTTTCTCCACAACAGTAATTTAGTTTTTAAATAAAATAAGAAAATTATTGTTTTATTAATAAAAAGATAAAATTTATTTTATTAGTAAGGTAGACAGGGTACCGTTGTAACAAATTTGCTTTAATGCTCTTTAAGCTCGAAACTAAATGAAACGCATAAATAAAAGAATGCCCTTTTGTCTTCATATTTAATTTAGAATGAAAAGCCTACGCGCAATACTTATTAGACTACGAGTTTTTCACAATTTGTGTACAGTGTACAGTGATGTGGGGCAATGCATGTATTACAATCAGTTTTAGGGATAATAAGTCTCATTTAAGTACTTCGGTTTTTATATAATTGAGCTATGACACCATAGTAATCGGTCTTAATTAACCGAGTGAATCAGTTTACAAAATAAACATTTTTGAATGAAAGAATAGCACTTTTGTTAAACTAAATCAAATAAAATCAAGGACAAAAAACAAACTACAAATATAATTTTTAAAATAATAAAGTTTTAAAAAATCAACATACCTTTGGCTCACAATAGGTACTTTCAATCAGATTCATCGCAATTTTGGCAGATGTAATATCTCCCACCATCAGTGCATTCTAAGTGAGACCATAGCCGACTACCTGAATAGGCTTCCAAACAAACAAGACAATTAAATAAAAATCTCGTTTTCGTGTGAGGGTCATAATTTATGACTGCTGGTCTCAAAGAAATTCCACTTTTAACTCCGCCATAAGCTTCCTTATAGCGTTGAATATCGCTTACTACCCCTCTGGATGTCTTCCTGACACGTTGCTTGGGCTTCTACAATGTAAAACACGAATATTACTATTACAAGGTGAATATCTTTCAACGTTCTGCGTGGTATTTGCTAGAAAAGTAGTTGTTTTTCGCCTGTCGGTTTACCAATTGTATTTCAATTTATATTGAACCTTTTGTGAAGACGACTTTGTGTGCTTTATGCATTTCATTTCTATTGTCACTAAGTGCCGCCGGTTAAAAGTTATCTTTTCCGACGCACCTAAAGATGTTTTAATGTTTTGTTGTTCTAGCTTCGGCCAGAGCTCTCCGGATCTCTGGCTGGTGACTACTCCGTACTGATGAGGGCCAAAAGCCTGAAACCGGTATGCGGATTGTTAGGCGGACACGACATGAATTTAAACATAATCGAGCTTATCAGAAAGAAACATTTGCGAACAATATCCATTTATATGGAAGTTTGCATGGATTGTCAGGTGAATATCATTCAACGTTCTGCATGGTATTTGCTACGAAAGTAGTTGTTTTCCGCCTGTCGGTCTACCAATTGTGTTTCAAATCATATTGAACCTTTGTGAAGACGACTTTGTGTGCTTTATGCTTTTCATTTCTTATTTTTTCTCCCTTCATATGGCTTTTTCTTTGAAATATTACTATTGTTACAACCATACCCACAAAAATTGTTTCAACTGTTCCCAACCCCCAGTCTGCCAGTAAAACAATCCCACATTCAAATCCTACCTACATACACTAGAACTAACACGTGTTTACTCATATGTTAGTTTCAACAAACAAGTATTAAAAGTCATGAATTATAAACTACATTATTATCGAAGATATTCACAGAACACTGGCGATCGTGTACTAACCTGCAATCCGCGCCCCTTTCCCCTTGTACTCCTCACCGTTCCGTTGATATTCAAGTTGTTATAACCGTACCTAGTCTACCCTAGATTAGTTAAAAATCAGAATATGAGTCCTCTGACGATGGTTATCTGCAGATGATTTGGAATATCAAAATTATCTGTCAAATACGACACAACCTCTATATATATATATATATATATATATATATATATATATATATATATATACATATATATATACATATATATATACATATATATATATATATATATATAAAGATTTCGATACAGTTTTGGAAGATTTGGATAAGGTTATCATCCTATCGGAACAAATTGGTCTTGAACTTAATATTTTAGGTGCGAACTAATTCCAGTACTAGACCCAAAAACTGATTTTTAATACAAATTCCAATCAGTAGTCTCTGGTATAAACATTCTGGAAAAGTCAGATTGCAGCCTTCTTGGTGCGCCCTTGGAATAAATGCTCTTTCTGGACATATGAGAAATAAAAAGGACTCTCTGCAGTTACTCTCCACCCGTCTGAATGAACTACCAACTAACGTCTCATTCTTTCTTTCAAAAAATTGCCCCGCTATACCAAAATTGATGTATACCCTCAGATGTTCTCCATCTTGGAAAAGCCCCAATGAGCTTCAAGATTTCAACGATTTAATGCGCCACACTTCGGAAAATGTTACTAATGATTCTTTTAATGAAGATTCTTGGTTATAGGCAACACCTCCGGTGAATCTTGGAGGTCTGGGTCTCCCTTTGGCTTCTTTCCTAGCTTTACCTACTTTTCTGGCTTCCATGAAGAGTGTTTCCAATCTTATCGGTTCTATTCTCCCTTCCACTTTTTCTGATACGACTGATACGTTTCGTGATGGAGCTGTTTCTCTTTGGTTATCACAAACCAACTTAGATATGCCACCCGCTACGAGAAACATTCAGAAATCGTGGGACCGTCCACTTTTGAATATTACCTCAAAAAACAAAAACTTGGTTCGTCCAAGTCTGAATTGGAAAAGGCTCGTCTGAAAGCTGTTAGTATAAAAAAATCCGGAGCTTGGCTGAATGCTTTACCTGTGGCTTCTCTCGGAACCGTTTCAGATGACGAGTCTTTCAGGATATCTATTGGACTGAGACTGGGTTCAGATATTTGTATTCCTCATAAATGTATACGTGGTAGTGAAGTTACCCGAAAGGAACTCATGGTTTGAGCTGTAATAAAAGTGCAGGTCGTTTATTCAGACATTATCAAGTCAATGATATCAATAAATGTTATTTTGTATCGGCAGGTATTCCAGCTGTGTTAGATCCTCTTGGCACTAGTCGAGATGATGGTTAACGTCCTGATGGTATGACGCTGATATTTTGGAAATGTGGCAAACCTGTGGTGTGGGACTTGTGCTGATACAGTTGGAGCGTCTCGTTTAGCAAATACTTCTAAGTCTGCAGGTGCTGCAGCAATATCGAGCGAGAAATTGAAAAGAAAGAAATATCAAAATCTTGGACATGATTATCTTCTGCATCCAAAAGCTGTTGAAACTTTTGGTGTCTTCGGCCCTGAATCTATGTCTTTCATTCATGGAATTGTAGGGATATTGGGCCGCGCTACAGAAGATAAACGTTAAACCTCATTTTTCATAAAAATAATGAGTATTGCAATTCGAAGGGGCAATGCTTCTTCTGTTATGGGTATAATTCCTCCATCGCATTCACTGGATGCGATGCGTCCCAATTTCACTTTTCCCAAAGATAATCACTCAGTACCTTCCGAAAAATAAATATCAGTTTCTCTATCACCTCCTTTGAATTACAGGAACAATGAACCCATAGATAAGCATGCCATACCATAAGTGAGCATGCCATACCAACAAGATTTGGCCTAAGAGTATTGAAGAACGTAGGAAATACCTTTTTCATGAAAAGCATGATCCAGTGTCTTTCGAACACCAAGGTTTTGTTGAAATTTTTCAAGAATAGTTTTTGTATGGAAGATTCAAATACTACTACATCGAGAATGGAGGGAGATCCAGTGAAATCTTTTATATCTTTGATGGAAAATACCTGGAGTCCTGATTCTTCTCGGAAAATGGTTGATACTCCACATTTCGTCCGTCTATTCAGAAATTTTGCTCTTTCCTTTGATTATAACGTCCCACCAGATTCCGAAGAGTTTTTAAGATAATTTCTCGTAGGTATACAGGAAGATTTTAACAAGTCGAGTGCAGAGAATCATCCATTATCAAACGATTTCGTTATAATGAATGATAACAAAAGAGCTTTCACTTCTTGGACGAAATATAATTCCTAATAATTCCAAAATTGTGGATACATTTGCCGTTCAGTTGAAGTCTATATTGAGATGTACTTTTTGTGATTACTTTTCCGTTACTTTTGAACCTTTCTGGATTATTTCAATCCCTTTTCCAGACTTGCCAGACTTGAGTCCCGTTTAATCAAGATTTCCATCTTGAAATTATTTTATATTCAACACTTCGCTCTTGTATTTTTAAATTAATTTTTATATCTATGTATTATTCTCAATAAAATTCTTTTTCCTATATATATATATAGATATATATATATATATATATATATATATATATATATATATAGAGAGAGAGAGGGAAGTGTGGCCCTCATCAGTACGGTGAAGAAGTTCAAGGATGAACAACACTTGGTAGAAAACGACAAATCAACGCAATCAACAAACAGAAGCCAGCCGCATATTTGTGGTTTCGGTTAGCAGACCCTGCATTCCAGGGCAACAACCAACGTCACCACATATATATATATATATATATATATATATATTGGGACGGGGGACTCTCTTGGGTTTTGGATTAGTTTTTTATTGTGTAATAACTAGCGACTAATTTTTTCCATAAACGTTTCGCCCTTGGCCAAGAGCTTCTTCAGTATTTTATTGATTATTTGGATACATTTTTTTATCAAAAAAAGCTGGGCTACATTTTACTTTTATGGGTTTGTTTGACTTTTGTGGCCATTAATTATCAATTGAAAAATATATATAGATACATATATAATTTTTTATTACTGTATTATTCGATTTTGTCAGCTCCTCCGCTAGCTAACAGAGCCGCACTCAGGAACTGGATTATCTCCTGCACTAATTATCGGATCCTAGTATATGTCATATTCTGACATGACATTTATGGAATTTTCGAACTTATTTGAAAGCTTCATATTATAAGCGGATTTATTGTCTGAACTTTTTGATCCTCCTATTCTAGAGCTTCTACAATGAGCGGGATTCATTATAGAGTTAGTTAAATTACCTTTGGTGGCTGGAAATGCCAGAAATTGATCTTTCTCTGCCTTCGTGTGTCAGGGAGAAGTTCGTTAGTTCTATCACCGTTTTTTTTTATTCATGCCTAAACTACTCAGCAACTTATAAGCATAGTTCACTCTTTTTCTCTCTCTTTCCTTTTTGCGTCATAAACGTTTCGCTTGGAAAACGTTACACTCAAATTCGAGTTTGAAATTTTACTCTCATCGCGGCCAAAGGAGTTTCACTTCACAAAGAGATTTTTAAAGATGATTTCCTTCCACGACACATTTCATAATTAATATCTCTGACTGTTTCCCGCATTATTTTTGAACCAATCAAATGGCCGAAATTTCAAACCATAGGACCAATCAGATTAGTTTTATATAGGGATAAAACTTCTTCTCGCTGTTTTATGCTGTTTTATCATATGCTTTATTTCAACATTGTTACTATGGTAACCACCAAATTTTCTGAATTTTTTTCATTCACATTAGCATGTAGACGTAAAATTATTAAGTGGAAATTTCCCGGCACATGACAGCTATCATTTAATTAGACAAAAATAATATTGAAATAATATTGACAATATTTTTTATTTACTTACTTTATAAGTTGGAAATATTACAACAATTTATTGAGGTGTGGTGAATAAAACACAGAACCGGTGTTTTTTAACAATATCCTGTGTTTCATAAAATAAAAATAATACTGAGACACCAGTTTATTTCTTCGAGTATTAGATTTGTGTCCAAAAGAAGGCACAATATCACGCAGAATGTTGTCAAACTCTTTAAATAAGTTTTCTTGCTCATGGATTTTATCCATATTCTTTCACTAGGTATGTTACATATTTTACATTTTCATGCTACATTTCAATGTGGTGTGATTCTTTGCAAAAGGAACATAATTCATACGATTGAAAGTTCATTTTATTATCACTTTTTTACTCACTTATGATTGTATACAATGTTATGAGGAACTTATAATGCCACAAATGAAATATTGATTTTCAGGAGTCAATTTTACGAAATATTTTTTTAACCGGCAACATGCGCCAACAACATTCTATTTAGAATAAAGAATAAAATATCCCAATTTCCTGAATTATTTGAAAAACAAATTATTACCACTAATATTAATTTTTCTTAGAATTAAACCTAAAAGAATATGAAAAGTATATAAGTGTATATTTATAGGTATAGTTATATATTTTTTGCTGTATATCACCTCTGTTTGTAGTCAATATTGACATTTCCCTGAAACCTAGTAAGAAAATTATATGAAATCAATTATTTTTATATAATAATGTATCTGATATTATAAACTTTATTTTACCAGGGCACAAGAAAAATAAAAAAAATATCCCCCAATACGAACATTCACTTTCATTTTTAATCAATATTGATATTTCCCTGAAACCCAGAAAATTGTATGAAAACAATCAATTTTATATAAAAATTTATCTGATATTATATATTTTATCTTACTAGGGCACGGGGAAAATAAAAAAATATCTCCCGCAATACGAACGTGTCCACTTTCAGTTTTAGTCAATATTAACATTTCCCTGAAACCTAGTAAGAAAATTGTATGAAATCAATTAATTTTACATAATAGTTTATCTGATATTATATATTTTATTTTACTAGGGAACGAAGAAAATCAGAAAAAAATCTCCCCCAAAACTTCCATTGCACACAGCCTTCTATTTATTTGTGAATAACGTCAAAATAAATATTTACTTAATGTTTTCTATTCAAATATAATTCCGGTATAAAATTTTCTTACCGAATCCCCCACGTGCTTGAATTAATTGCAGAAAATATGTCTCGTACATGAATTCCTATAGAAAATTCATGTACTCAAAAAATTTCCGGCACTACTTCATGCTCTAGGGAGATTATAAGTGACAATTCAACTCATGTATAAAAATTCGCATATACCACAGTGCCATTGTCAGTTTGACAGCGGCAAAAGTTAGCTGCAACTTTTACAGCGACAAATGCACTAGTGGTTTTTTCACTTATTCATTTGTTTATCAATTATCGCGGTGTTGGTTGCCAAAATGAATAAAGTTTGCATTGATGTTTCTAAATTTCTTTTTCATTAAGTTGTCCTGCCGAATTACACTCGATGTTTGTTTTGATATCGGGTAAATTTGTGTTGTTCAAATTCTAAACTGTTTCTTTTAGCAATTTGACTTGAAAAACTGTCAACCTAAAAATAGTTGACAGTTTTTCTCGTCTAATTGCTGGGCAACAGTTTCTCATTAAATAACCCAAATTCACCCGATGAAATATAAATCTCTCGTGCAATTATAAGTGATAAAACAACTGGTAGATTCGATATTGTTTTGCGATAAAACGGCACTAAGGTCCTGTCAGAATTATATGTCAAAAGAAAATGCAAAATTGGATAAATAAGGGATTTTCAACTCATTATCACAGTGATATGATATTTTAATTCAAATATAACTTTTTCAGCATGTTAAAAACCTCAGATTTTCAAGTAAGGCGATGAATAATTGAAATCCGTTATTTTCATAACATCAACAATAATTCTCGTGGAAATCGCACGATACACCATTATCGAAAGGCCAGTGGTCGAAGTGCTAAGGTGTATGACAGTGAAGCCAGCGTTCGGCAGTTCGAGCCCCGGCGACTTCAAAATATATTTTTGGAATTTAACTTTTTTATTTCTCCACATAACAACACCACACAAATCCAACCCCATAAACATTTTTTACACATTTTATCACCGTATCTCAATTTATTACAACCCAAAAGCTAACACAAAAGCAATGCACACCAAAATCACCATTATATTTATACATTATTTCAAATTGGCAGATGGCCCTCGGGATAGTGCCATTTTAAGGTACAAACATATTTGATAGTGAATAAATTATATAGATTTTAGGTTTTTGGGAGAGTTCGCGAGCAGTGAATGATCATTGTAAATGAATGAATCTGTAAAACGAAGCATTTAGAAACTGACACACGATTCCTCCAATTTTGGAACGAGAAGAATTGTTGTAATTTTCCCCGTTGAAAATTCAAATGTAACATGAATTCTGGTAATGTTATCCAGTTTCAAATGTGATTCGGGAAATATTCTCATCAAATATCATTCGTGCTAGAGGATTTCATCGCAATTTTTTTCTAATTTTCCCTCAAGCATTCTGCCTCTATAGAAAATTTAAATTGTGCAAGATTAAACCACTCAAGCTTCGCTCTCGTGGTCTAATCAGATAATAAGACCACAAATCGCACTCAGTAAAATTTCCAAACAAAATGCTTTCTCGAAAATTTCAAAAACTTTTGAGCGATAAAACTTATGATATTACCCTCGATAATAGTTCCACCACCTTGAAAATGTTTTACCGATATGGCAGTTGTTATTAATATGTTGAACTGAACTGAAAATGAACAATTGAAATCCATTTCTGCATTTGAGTTTTCTGAACTAACAAAAGTGTACCCAATAACTAGTATTTTGGGTTAATCGAATCATGACCAGCAGCCATCGTAAACGAAAGAATTTCGACTCTATTTTTTCGCAACTCCAGAAAATATGATCACTTATATTTTGTTGATCATTATTTTTGACAACTTTCAAGATCATCGAGTTATAAATGGTTATTCATTTCCCACGTCCCAAAACAAAGAAGAAGAAAGAACTCATATCAATAAATCTCTCAATCAAACCCGACAAGCATCTCGCACATATGCCATAAAAATTAAGAACGGTTCCTGGTAATACTGAACGTGCAGCATTCCATAAGGACCGACGAATAATAAATTGCCTCAAATTTCTTACCATTTACACTATAACACTGGCAATAATTCAAAATATCTGAGTCATTTTGTTCGTGTGAACAAACTTACTTTATTAGGATATCATTATTAAAACTGTTAATTAGCCGCCGTTTCCACATTTACTTGCCTCCACATTGACCTTCCATCTCCGTCTCGCGTTCTGGGAAATAACAGTTGAAAGGGGACGGCTGAAGTTCATGTGATAATCAAGTTATCTCAATTAAAAACAAATGACTACTGCCCGCATCTTGCTGCTTAATTAGTGCTTACTTCAGATGAAGCTAACTATAGTTTGTTGAATGGCGTAATGAATATTTAATATTTTACACTGAATTTTATGGTAGTTTGGCAGACATAAGGGTCAATAAAAATCTCTTCGGAACTCTCACAAATGACTTCGAACGCCTACCAGTTTGTACAATCGAAGCATCATTTCAGAGATGATTTTATTCCATCTAAAACTTGGGAAATCGCAAACAAGGAAAATTATTGAGGATTTCAATAATGAATTACTGGGATACATAATGATCATAAATGTCGCATTTGAAGACATTTCTGTTCCATATATAGTACAACATCGTTATATATAATAAGAATGAGATGTGGAGAAATAAAATAATAATAATAATAATCTTTATTCAGTACAGTTGTAATGTTATACTGAAAGTTCATCTCTTGCTGGGCGCAAGGTGATGAAGGTCTTCCACTCAACCAAACTTAACCTAATCTTAGCAAAATAAAAAAGACGAAAAAAATTAAATAAAATGATACACACATATAAACACAAATATTCACATAAATACATATATTTGTCGTTGGAAATTAATATCAAATACTAAAACTAAAAAAAAAAGTGGACATTATTGCAGCAATTTCATATAGGCTTCATGACAAATAGAAACAGATTTGTATTCGATAGGTATGGAGTTGTAAACACCAGATATGTTATATGAGAAACTTCTTTCAAACACTGATTTTGGATTTTTTGTATCCTCTTTGCATCGAATGCTGTTAGACATGGGCCATAAACAGTGTCACAATGATTAAAGGTAGACAGTACTAAATATTTACAAAGCAAGCAAGTTTGAGATTCCAGATTGATTTCTTCATACATTCTGAAACATGCTTTTGGAATCTCAAGGTGGAATCGGTCCATAATCCCAAGTTTTTTGCCACGCCGGCGAAGTTTATTGGGACATTATTAATGAAAATTTTCATATTCGCAATCAGTGACGGTCTGGCCTTGTTATTACCGACGAGCAAAACTGTTGTTTTGTTAGGATTCAGAGCCAGATAATGATCACGGGAAATTTTGTGAATGATGTTCAATTCTCTATGGACAGCTGTTCAGCATATCTGATGGGTGGAATGAATATAGGACCTGTGTGTCATCGGCATATATTTGTAGATAGCAGTTATCAATAAAGTAATGGAAGTGTGCAGTATAAATGGTATATGGAATGGGACCAAGCAGTGAACCCTGTAGGACACCACAGGTCAATGTTCTCTGGCTTGAATTGCCTTTTTTAGATAACACGCTTTGTTTACCACTGATGTAATTAGACAAGAAGATTACCGAACTTTCAGGGAGTCCTATGTACTCCAAGATGCATATTAAAACATTGTGATCAAGTGTGTCGAATGCCTTTGAGTAATTTAATAGTACCACAATTGTAAGTACTCCAGAATCTGTGGCTTTAATGATATATCTGTTACGTTAAGTGGGGCTGTGGCACAACTGTGACCCTTCGTGAAAGCAACTGATTTTTTAATGATTTTTCCAGCATTTTTGAGAGAATGGGAAGGATACTAATTGGTCTCAAATCTTTCAGTTCATTCACTATGTTCACTTTTGGTAAAGGTTTTACATGTGCGACCTTCCATTTGGAGGAAAAAAACTGAATTTTCTATACAGAAATTCACAATATGTAATATGGAATCAACCAGAAAAGGACAACACATCAAAATGAAATCAATACTGAGACCATCAGCCCCAGTAGCTCTAGCTTTGATAATTTCTAGTTGTTTGTATATCTCGCATTGATCAACTTTTGCGAAGTGTAAGTTTCCTGAGAGCCCTGTCCTGTACCCATCATAATATTTATTAATGTTTTCTGTTGGCACATTCTGAGGAATTGAAGATAAAAAATAATCATTTATTTCATCAACGTGTGACAGGTGTGCAGGGATTGTTGGAAGGTTGCTTTTTTAGAAATATTCAACTTTTTCAGAGCACTCCAAGTATCTTTACTATTTCTACCAACATGATGTTGCAAATATGCTTTTTTCTCTCTTTCTACCGATCTATTGGCGAAGTTTCTGATCGCTTTGTATTCCTCATAAACTCGGGGAATCTTCTTTTTTTTTTGAATTTCTTGAAAAGTGTATCTCTTTTTTTGAAGATTAGTTTGATTGTATTCGTTATCCATGGTTTATGTTTTTTTTTAAACTGTGGCGATAAGGGGAGCATGAAGATTTAGTAAGATATTCAGGTTCTCCGTAAAAAAGTCAACTTCAGCTTCAATAGTTTCTAGATGGAAAATATTTCTCTAGGGTATCGAACTTTGATCATCACTGAGTTGAATCAAGTTGATAGTTTTCAGAGATCTGTAGGTTGTACCCTAATATGGGAAATGCACAGTCCTTGACAGAGTGTATGAGAAAAGCTCAACAAACTCCAGAGACAAGCTACCATAACAGAAATAATATCACCCACCACGACAGCAGCTGTAAAAGTCCTCCCCAATATTCTCCCAGTGCCTATTTGCCAAGAGAGGGACAAGAATGAGTGTATACATCTTAAGATAAAAAATGAAATGAAATTCCATTCGATTTTATTGATGCCATTCAACACAATGATCCCCTCAAATATTTTTGATATACCTTATGAGGTTATTGGCCTAGGAAAATGGCATTCAAAGTCAAAGTCACAAGTTGGTTTGAATGTGTACGTCGAGCTGCTCCCCAAACAGGTATTTCGTATCCAAGATGGCTTTCCACTAGTGACGAGTATAGAGTTTTAGAATCTTTATATGGTAGGTATTGTTTGAGATGATTGAATTTATAGATTATTTTTTGTAATTTTTTGACCGTATAATTTATTTGGCAATCCCATTTCAGATGTCTGTCAATGTATATACCTAAGTATTTAATTTCTTTCTCAGCCTGTTTATTGTAAGATTTTTCATTTATATTTATTTCGAGAAATTGCATGTTGGGCATATCAAATGCATTGAACTGGATGGTATGAATTTAGTTTTGTTAAAGTTGATAGTGATCGAACCATTCTTTTACTACTCTGATGTTATTTTCTACCATAGTTTTCAAGTTTTCCCATGAATGTGATTCATAAAATATGGCAGTGTCATCAGCGTATGTCCCCTGTCGTGTTTACTTCAAATAAGATATTTATAATATATATATATATATATATAAATTAAATAATATGGGACCCAACACTGTGCCTTGTGGCACGCCATATTCCATGGACTTCTCGCAGCGTTTTTTACCATTCATTTTCACTGTTTGTTTTCTGAAACTTAAGTAACTTTCAAAAATGTTTAATACTTTGCCACGAATAACCATGTTCTCGAAGTTTTGCAGTAGAAGCTCATGATTCACCGTGTCGAATACCTTACTCAGATCAATGAACAAACACAAAGATGGTTTGCTTTGTTCTAGTGATATATGTATTTTTGTTGTCCAGCACGGCGTCAACAGTAGACATTTTTCCTTTGCATCCATACTGTTTTTCAGATAATATCTTATATGTTATTAGAAAATTAGTTAATCTGGTCTTAATTAATTTTCCAGAATGTTTGATAGGAGGGTAATAAGTGATATTGGCCTATAATAACTAACGAAGGATCTATCTCCATTTCTATATATTGGTATAACAGTTGAAATTTTGAAGGCATCAGACCAAATCCCATTTTTAATGAATTTATTAGTGATGTATGCAAGTGGTTCTGACACAAAACTTGCAACTTTCTTCAAAAATTCAGCTCTAATATCGTCAGGTCCCAGTGACTTGTCGTTTTTGAGATATTTGATGAGGTTGTATATTTCTTCACTATTTGTGGAAATAAATGCCATTGAGTTGGGTAAAACCTCTCTCTTCTCCTTATAGTTAAGATTTTTCGAAATTTTCTCTGCTAATTTTTTTCCAAAACTGACAAAGTTTGTATTTATTTTTTTTGCAATTTATTCTGCTTCTTCTATTAACTCATTATTATCGTTCGTATCGGCATCGATGTTGTCTTTTTCATTTTTGTATTTTTACCATGCCCAAAAATTTTGTATTTTTTTGTTCATCTCAAAAACTATACTTTTTCTTGCCTTATTTATTTCATTTATTATTTAATTCTATATGTGGAATATTGTTCTTTCAACACAATATTGTTTGGTTATTGTCTTAAGATTTCGGACATTTTGTTTTTTTGTGGGTCATTTTCAATAATTCTTTTGTGAGCCATGGTGCTATGGACTATTTTTGCGTTTGTATACTTTTCGCTGCGTACAGTCAATTAATACTTTCCTCATTCCTTCGATAAACTTGTTTGTTGCTGTGTTTGAATCATAAAGATCGGTCCAAGATTTTGATTGTGATGCTTTTGTAGCCTTGTTATAATTTATATAGTCCCTGTGGAAATTATATTTTTGACATTTCATTTCATTTTCTTTAACAATTTTTGTTGTTTTAAGATATGTCAAGTGCCAAATAATTTTTATTTGCGTTCGTTGCCACTGTTCAAGAACAGTTAATTCTGTGAGATATGCCCTTGACGAGTCATCTGCATTTGCTCAGAAATTATTGAAATGATTCATTAGATCATTCGGGCATATATTCATTATTACAAGGATTACGGAACAACAGGATAACGAATGAAGGGAAAATAGGATAACAGGAAATGGAATGAAGGGATGATGGGATAACAAGAAGCCGGATAACAAGAAACGGGATAACAAGGTAACGTGATATCGATAACTGGATGAGGGGATAATTGGATAACGGGACAATTGGAAACGGGATAACGGAAAGCGGTATTATGGGATAACGAGAAACGAGATAACGGGAAACGGGATTACGGTAAGCGGGCAAGGCCACACGCATAAGCTAGATTTAACTACACAGATAAAAACATAGGAAAAAATACAAATTCCACGCGGGCGAAGTCGCAGGTACTAGCTAGTATTTATTAAAACGATTACAGTCGAATATTCATGAACATATATTCTGCTGAAGGTGTACAGGTTTCTGATAATATCTCCATGTAGATGTGATGTTTATTTCTGAACATTTTGATATGTTATTGTTATTTATCTAGAAAAGTAATATTGTTCGGATATTTTAAGTCTTCGACGAACACTAAATCCATAACTTTTCAGAAGTAGACCATTCCAACGTAAACTATTCTCTATCATCATTTTAGATAACAAAATATAATTTTATCAAAGTCGATTGTTTTCATGTTCAGTAAAACCTGACTGTAAAGTTTCCCCTTTCGTAACCATCCACACGAATGACCTTGTTATTAGATGAACCACCGAGAAAATGTATTTTCAAACTAATTACATCTGATAATTGTCTTCAATTCTGTCGGCAGTTTTTATTTTGACGATCTGTTCAAGCGTATAGCAAAATAATTTGCCAACCCTTTGTCTGCGCTTATTCTTTTGTTTGTTGACTTTGTGACAAACCAAATGTTATTAGGGCGATTGGCGGGTTCAGACTTAAAACATGCATGGGGTGACTTTACTCTTCGACTCGATTTTGTTCGTATCCAAAGTACACATTTTTTTTTCTTGAAATCGGAAAAATTAAGACCAATAAAAGTAACTGGAGTAAGTTTTTCCAAATGCATCATATACTATAACACGGCTTTGGAATATGTTTTTTTAGGAATCGTCAGATTTAAGGAATCTTCAGATTTCAGATCGATACCTATACGAAACTAGCTTGTTTTTTGGCGTATTTCTATGAAAAAACATTTCAAAAGAAGTAGGAAATCATAGTGGTGATGATACTTTCAGCTCCTGGAGGATTTACATAATGTAGAACCTGATGCGTTTTCACATGGACGGTATCTTTAGTAAAACTTCAATCTGTTCATTCTATATACACCAACAATTTTAACAATATGATTTCATGGATGATCGGCTAACAGCGAACGTAGGATCAGACTGGTATGGGACAAAATCGTATCGTATAAGTCGTGGATATTTCTGCAAGGAACATACTAGTTGTAAGAGCAAGGTTCAAGTCACCCTTTGAATATGTTCGAAAAGTGCAATTATACAATGCCTATAATTTTTTTTCATATTATGTTAGGGACACGCAGATATTTTACCGTATTCTGTCCTTCAATAGTTCAGTAGATGAGGAAATGTAGCAACTTTTTTTTTATCGACTTCAAAAAAAGGAAATTCTATATTCGACCTTTATGTGTGCACATACAGTGCTTCTCAGAAGTCCCTTCCCTTCCCTGTTATTTTTGGAACGATTATACATCAACAAGTGAAATTTGGAAACTGAATATTGAAGGTTGTGAACTAACCTACTAGTAATGATAGATGACGAAATCGTCAAAGATGACGTCACAAGGCCATTGTGACCAATAATTTTAAATAGAACCCTACGCCAAGCGACACCTCTTTTAAAAGGTATCGAAAAAACCTATTCAATGATACCAATTTTGTTTGTGTTTATGGCAGTTTTAATGACTCATTAGTAAACATTAAAATTTAAATTCCATTCAGTATGATATTCATTACAGATTTAAGAATCAGTATCTACTTGAAGAAATTGCTCGAAGTGGACCTCAAATTACTTCCTGGCAGTGAAATATCCTATTTTTAAACTCTTCTCGTACTTTTGCAAATGTGTCTGCGGAAACAGCCTCACATTCTGCAACAATACGTTGTTTTAAAACGTCAATATTGTCAGGTTCAGTGGCGTAAGCCTTCGATTCAAGGTACCTCCACAGAAAAAAATTCAAAGGTGTGAGGTTCGGTGATCGAGCTGGCCATTCCGTTGAACCTCGTCGTCCAATCCATCTACCACGATACTCCTCATTCAAATACCGTCTTACTGCACCGTAATAGTGTGGAGGAGCACCATCCTGTTGGAATGTTATTTCCAAATTGCCGAATTCATCTGGATTATCTTCCAAAATTTCAAGGATTAGCGGTTCTATTGCGTTTTGCAACAGCTCCAGATAAACCTCACCAGTTAAATTAGTATTCAAAAAAAGGGGCCCAACGATGTGGTTTCCCAGGATACCTGCCCAAACATTCATCTTCTGGAGAAATTGGGTATGTGTTTCACGAAACAGGTGAGGATTTGCGTCACTCCAATACCTCACACTCTGTGTATTTACATTTCCATTTAGATAGAAAGTACTTTCGTCACTAAAACAAATTGTTTCGACATAGTGTGGCTGTTGACTAATTTCAGTTTCCATATTCTCACAAAATTCTAGTCTTCGGTCTGGGTCGTCGTCTGAAAGTTGATGAACCATTTTCAATTTGTATGGAAGAAATTTGTTTCTTTTCAACACCCTGTGTACTGTACTTCGACTGACTTCACAGGTAGATGCAACGTGAGTTGTTGAAGAAGTAGGATTAACTATTACTTCTGCCAGTATATCAATTTTTTTCTCATCAGTAATTTGTGGTCTGCCAGATCGTTTCGCATCATTATTACTACCCGTTGTTTCAAACTTACGAAGAAGCTCCCTCAAATAAGTCCTCGAAACGGGGCGATCGGGAAACCTCTCATTAAAAATGCGTTCTGCTGCATGAATATTCTCCAGTTTCACCAAGAATTAGGATCGCTGCTACTTTATCACCTAAAGCACGTACCATTCCGCTTCTTGAAGCACTCAAACGTTCGGCTCACAACAGTTCAACAAATTATTAAAATGTTCAAAAATATTGAAAGTACCAAAAGCTGCTAAAACAGTTAAACGTTTGATCAACGATACACAAATAATTAAATGTACAAAAACATGGACAATTACAAAAACGTCGAATTAGGGAGACCAAAAAAACGTCAGCTTATTTGACAACTATCCAGAGGCAGAGCTTGAATTTGGAATCTTAGTATTAACTGATTAAATTCATCACAGCTTTGCGTTTTTTAAAAGCGAGTTGCCAAAACTGCCATAAACACAAACAAAATTAGTATCATTGAATAGGTTTTTTCGATACCTTTTAAAAAAAAATTATAAAATGCCGGGTATCAACGAATCTATTAGACAAGTCATAACTTCTAGAATATTAGGTGTATCAGAATAAGATTTGGTATAGGTAAATGGTATGTGAGGAGGAGAATTTTCGCCTATTTTTTAGTTTTTGGTCACCTCCGGTTTCACCGGAGTTGGCTCCGGTTTTGAATTTTTAAATGGAAAACCCTGTATATTGTAACATTTTGGATTTCTGAGACAATTCTTCCTGATGAACGTGGAAGCGTGGAATAGATTTTCGTCGACAAAAATGTATTGAAGACCTAGTGAATGCGATATCTCTCTTGCGTCAATGTGACAAATGATTTCTGGTGAGTTCTCTCTTTTGGAAAACATTCTTATTTTCCTCAGTCATCTATATGAGTACTCAATTGAGACTGGAATAGAAAATCGGATAACTATCTGAATAAAAATGCAAATTTTCAATTTCAGATTTTTTCTTTTGATTGAGGTCCTTTTAGAATAGCTATCAGATGTAGTTCAATGTCCAGCGTGGCTTCAGCCGGAAAAGTACTTCTTTACTGTTAGACATTCACAAAAAATAACTACATTCCAAAGAATATTTCTTTCTGTCATCTAATGATATTACGCCTTCTTCTCTCTTCTTCTTTTGAGTTACCCCTTTCAAAAAGTGGTACCACTACATTAGTTTTGGGATTATCTAGGAAAATTATGTCTACAAATACAGTTGTCAATTATACAGTGTGTCTCATGGCAACTTGGGGAGAATTCTGAAACTCGTAAGACAGATCCTGGAGATGAGTCCAAGAATACGCTAACGTCTATATGAGCAATATAAATTGCTCGCCAGGGTCGATGAAACTATTGATTTTGACGGAAAATAATACTAGGAATAAATAAAAAAAATCCTGAAAAATTTTTCAGCTGTGAAAAACCACTTCTCATGGAGGACACCTCGGTTGTTTCCATAATAATTGAAGTAGAATCCTGAAACTTCCAAGATCGTTAGCCAATTTGAAGCTGAATTGTTTGATTCACTGAAGTCACCTAGATCAATATACACTACACGCCAGAACCGATAGAACTAACGTTTTTTTTACAAAATTTAACATTAGGAGGCAAGATATTTCTGAAAAGGATATCAAATTCGTCAGCAGTGTACTTCTTTCCTGAAAATGTCTCACTCCTCACGTAAATATATATGTCATCAATGGAATACAGTTCTCAAATTTTCAAATTCATGACAGATTCCACGTATGTTCCATTGGCGTCAACCTTAGTGAAAGACACTGAACGTCAGATAAGATGGAACTATCAATTTTTCCGAAAATTTTTATTAGGAGGTAAAATATATACGCTAAAAATTCTCAAGACATATTTTTTCTGAATACTTTCCAGCTCTGAAAATTTCGAATTTGTCTCACTTCTCATGGAAGAGACCGAAAAGAATATATGAATATAATGAATCATGGTAGAGTGTTTCCAGATCCTCTGATGATTCGTCGAATTTCTTCTTCGGCTACGAAACTGCAGTAAGGTGTTTTGCTACGAAACATTATTCCTGGTGAGTGGAAAAACCTTGTACCAGAACTCTTTTTTCAACTATTAGATTAAATTTCCAATTCTGCATATGAATTGGAGAAGTAGAAAGAAAAAAGTTTCCTCAAATCTTCCATTACTATTGGAGTGGATATCTGGAACTTCCAAGATTATTAGAGATCCCGGAGAAGAATTCAAGTAACTGACGTTAACCTGAGCGACATACACTTATGCCGAAGACTATGAAACTAGACATTTTTACGAAAAAAACAAATATGATGGGAGATATGTTCTTTCAGATTCGTGTTCAGGGCACCAAATTCATTACCACTACCCCTCTTTCTTGGGGAAAATTATAATTTTTACATGGACTTCATTTAATTTCTCGGATAGACACATTTCCATCGTCCATGGTAGGAGTGTGTATCACCCAGTGAATCCTTAGATGCATCGAAGGAATCTGAATCTGAAAATCTAGGAAGTCTCTGAGGCTTTTATGGGGATTGAGACAAATTCTGATTTTTAAAGGTGAATATTTTTCAGGGAAAAAGTCTATTGGTGATGAATTTTATCTCCCGATCACGAATTTGGAAAACATTTCAACTTATCCCGCCTCCTAATATTATTTGAAGTGTATACTACTCAGGTTGACGTTAGTGAATCGGGTTGACGTCGGTAAATCTCTGGAATCTGGCGAACTTCAATTTTCAGGATCCTACCCCAATTATTACGGTGGTGTTTTTATAAGAAGTGAGATACACTGTATATTGAAGGATGTGTATCATATTATGAGATGGGTTTTCTTTGAAATTATGTGTTAATTCAGTTTTACTGTCCAAATTATGTCCTATTCTACTGTGTTCATTGAAGTTATTCGATAAATCTTGTTTATTTTGGATATCTAATTGTTCAATAATTTAATTTTTGTGATTTTGGTTTATGGCCGAGTTTTCTTACTGGAGTCATTCACACTGTTCCCAAGGCTTTTCATTTATTTCGAAATCAGTTGATTTCATTCTGAAAATATTCTTTTTTAGCTTCACCAACTAACTCAACTAATTTATTTCTATAGTATTTTTATTCCAGATATATTGTTGCATAAAATGAATGAATGAATAATTCAAGAATAAATCATGTCTGATCATTATTTTTTTCACGACTTCCTCTAGAAAAGTTGGTAACGATTTTCTAGTGAGTCGATTTACTCTTGAAAATCTTTATTAAATCTTCTTGAGGATTGTGTACATTCAAATACCTCCTCCTCTATAACTGATAATAATGACTTCATTCACCCTAAGGAATAATATATTAGGGATACAATGACTACATAATGAAAAACATATATTTTTGAAGAAGTGTATGAATTATTAAAAAAATCATAGGATTTTCATTAAAAAAGTATATATTTTCCTCATTATTATTTTTCATATTATCATGTTCTCCAAAGTAAAATTATTAATTTATCGATAGATCCAATATTTTTTCGATTGTATCTTGAAAAGTCTATTGAAACGCATTATTTTCAAGTAAGTAGGAACTAAATTTTATGTCACCATACCTTGATAAAATATTGACTTTAGACCAAAGTTTGATTTTATCGAAATAGTACATCAATTTTCAAAGGACGAGTATTATAGTCATGGATATAGCCAATTTGTGAATGTGAGGTTAGAATGTTCAGCAGAATTTTTCATAGTGTGATTAAATTCATTGGGTTTATATAAGTTTATTGATGGTTCAAGGTACTGATATCTGAATAAAATTTTTGTTATTCTGTTTTGTATTATAGTTCTGCAATACATCTATGGAATCATTATTATTCATTGCCCATAAAGCTCAATGGGGAATCGCCCACAACCAGAGACGTACTCGATATAATGACATTTTCATAAAATGATATGTTTTTTTGACAGTTCGGTTTAACAAATTATTTCGCTGGTATAAAATATATTTACTAACGAGTGTGGAAAATGGTACTTTATTGTTTATTAATATGCCTACCTAATAAAATAATGTGCATATATACTTGCTTGTAGAATATAAAAACTCAACTTCATGAATTTCGGGATCTGATATGACCGAGTTGTTGACATAATTATGTGTTTGATGTAAAAAAATAGTGAAAAAATAAATGAAATTTAATAATAGTGAGATAAATACGAAAAAATAGAGTATCATAAAAATAATTAATAAATTTGAACCTTGGTCAATTTCACTGGCACTATCGCCATCCAAGTTCTCAACAATTTTTTCTCTGGCAACTTGATATATATTTAGATGTGATTTTTCTACTTTTTGTACAGCTTTCATTTGGAAAATTCTGCATTTCTGACTGAATCAAAGCTACCACAGATGAATCCAAAGTTGGCGAAACATTATTCCCCGTTAACGATGAACAAAGGAGAATTCGGTCATCACGCAAATATTGCGTGTTTTTGCATTTAATAATTTTTAAACTTCCTAGAAGGTCGAGTTTATAACCTTTTATTTCTGTATGTAATATTTCGAAATCGTTAACAGAACATGTTTTTCGGTCAAGAGGCCAGTAGCAAAAGTTTAATTTGATACATAGATTAATTAATAATCCGCTTTCAAAAGAAAATTTCAATAAAAAATTTAATATAATCAAACAAATTACTATTGATAACGGTTATAGTCCAACCTTTTGAATAATATTCTTTCAAGAAAACTTTATAAAAAAGCTATAATAGAAGTGTTTTCTACTCGAATCCAAACAAATACAAACTGCTCACTCAATTTTGAAATCACAAATCGGCATGGAAACTTGTAAGAAAAATCAGTCAATAACATAATCGAAACCTAATCAAAAGAGGTTTAAAATCAATCTAATTATCAAATTACGTTGACAAATTTTAATTCGCAAATCAAAGTGTAATATACGAGATTATTTACGTATTTTTTATCCGTACCTGGAGTCCTTTTTTCATCAAATAACAAACCCCGAACAATAAGTCATTAGTAGATAATGGAGTAAGCATTTATAATGTGTCTATTAGATCTGTGGCAATACAATGGTTTTATAATATTTTGATTTGCAATTTTCCACACTGATATAAGTTGTTGTAATTTTGGATGGAAAAGGCAAAAATACATGTTTCTCAAATATTAGAGAAGAGAGAGGAAGAGACTCTCGAATCCCAAATAGAATTCCAACGATAGGTGATAGGTGACGCCTTGAATTTTCTATATGTTTACTAAAAGAAATAGTTCAATTCAATATAATCCAAGGAATCTATTTATAGTGGAATATTTGAGATTATTAGTGCCGAATTATTTAATTGTATGATTTTGAACAATTGTAAGTTTGGTTTCAGTTAAACGAAGATTTTTCATTATTTAATGTAAGCTTATGCAGATCTAGCTTATGTGAAATTATTTCTATTGTAAAATTATGTAATATTTATGTTGAAAAGGGAAACATTCTCAATTGAATAGATAGAAAGATTTTTCTGTGAACTGAAAAATCCACGATTGAAATGAAGTTATTTTTTGTGAATGTCTAACAGAAAACAACTACTTTCCCGGCTGAAGCCACGCTGGACATTGAACTACATCTGATAGATATACTGAAAAGGCCCTAACTCAAAAGAAACAATCTGAAATTGAAAATTTGCATTTTCATTCAGATAGTTATTTGATTTTCTATTCCAGTCTTAATTAAGAACTCATAAAGATGAATGAGGCAAAGGAAAATGTTTTCCAAAAGAGAGTACTCACCAGAAATCATTCGTAACATTGACGCAGGAGAGACATCGCATTCACTAGGTCTTCAATACATTTTTGTCGACGAAAATCTATTTCACGTTCCCTCATCAGAAAGACCGGAAGAAATGGGAAACACATTTTCAAGAAGCAATCTCACTTTGCAAGAATGGAAAAAGTTAGAATCATTTCTTTTGGAGAGACACTTTACAATCAGTGTTTTTTGACATTAAAACCTGTCATGGGGTATGATAGATTGATTTGTTGAAAATATAAACAGGATGTTCATAAAATCAGATGTGGAATCATCTGCGACTGAAAGATAAACCTTAGTCACTATCTTCCATCGTCAAGATAACCTCTTGTGGGGTATTCATGTTGAAAAGGGAAACATTCTCAATTGAATATTGATAGAAAGATTTTTCTGTGAATTGAAAAATCCACGATTAAAATGAAGTTATTTTTTGTGAATGTCTAACAGAAAACAACTACATCTGATAGATATTCTGAAAAGGCCCTAACTAAGGTTTATCTTTCAGTCGCAGATGATTCCACATCTGATTTTATGAACATCCTGTTTATATTTTCAACAAATCGATGTTATATTATTCGCGAATATCAGAATAATCCCCCTGATTCAAATTGAGACGCAGAATTTATAAAAATAAGAAAGAGTAGAGGTTATAATTTAGATCATTGAGGTACCCCACAAGATATATCTCTAAAAGAACTCCGATTCCAAATTGTAATAATTAATATTATTTTCGATATTTTTTGTGATTATTCCATCATCAGAGAAACTGAACGATGATCGATAATTTCATGAATAAAAATGAATGATTTTATTTCAGCATGAGTTTGAATATCTGTTTTAGGGAAAAAATGGTCTGAATAAGTTCGCATATGTGGTATAGTGATGTTATTCACGTAATATATGAGTTTAAAATACTACTATCACTATTGCTTTCTTCACTATAATCCTCGTCTCATAGCAAATCAATATCCATATCTCTCAAATGTTTATATTGAATATAGTTTTTATAAAAGAAACAACGAAGTCATGGCAGATATATTCACATAAATGAAACTGATGAAATGTAAAATAAAATACTTATCTATTTGTTTCTGCTACGGATGGATCTGTTAGATCAGCTTCTTTACTTCTGACTCCAAGAAATGATTATATTTTGAGTGTCTTCTACTGAATTTTATTTCTCACTTTTTAGCCCATATATGATAACATTATTTTTTCACGACTTCCTCTCGAGAATTTGACAACGAATACTCAGTCGATTTATTCGTGCAAATATTCATTAAATCTTCTGGATGGTATACATTCAGAGATCTCCCCTATTGATAATAATAATAACTTTATTCATCTCAAGAAATAATGCAATTATTTATATTAGGGATGCAATGATTACATGATAAATAACATATATTTTCAAAGAGGTGTATGAATTATTTTGTAAAAAAAAACATGGGATTGTCAATAAAAAATCATATATTTTTCTTTGCATTATTTTTATATTGTCATGTTTTTCAAAATAAAACGAAAATTGTTTTGAGAAATCCAATATTTTTAAAATGAATCTTAAAAAGTCTATTGAAAAACATTTTTTCAAGTATGTAGGTAGTAAATTGTCATTACACCTTATAAAATTTTGGCTATCACAGTTTGATTTTATCGAAAAAGTACATACATTTTCTCAGTGGCGAGTATAGTCATGGATATAGTTGATTTATGTGAATGTGAGGTTAGAATGAAAGATAAGTGCCATGTGAAGTGGAATTAATAGAAAAATCGAATTAAACGGTTTTCTTCACATAAAGGATTCAATATAAAATTGAACCAGAAAATGGTAGATCTCAGGTGAAAAATACTTTCTGGAATACACAGAACATTGAATGATATTCACTGAAATCATGCATACTTCCATATATATCATGGAATTGAATGCAAATGTTTCTTTCTGATAAGCTCGATTATGTTTAATTTATGTCGTGTTCACCTAACAATCCGCATACCGGTTTCAGGCTTCTTGGCCCTCATCAGTACGGAGTAGTTCTTTGGACCTTTGACTGGTTGACTACTCCGTACTGATGAGGGCCAAGAAGCCTGAAACCGGAATGCGGATTGTTAGGTGAACACGACATAAATTAAACATAATCGAGCTTATCTGAAAGAAACATTTGCATTAATGTCCATTGATATTATATGGAAGTATGCATGGATTTTCAGGTGAATATCATTCAATGTTCTGCGTGGTATTTGCCAGGAAAGTAGTTGTTTTTCACCTGAGATCTACCATTTTCTGGTTCAATTTTATATTGAATCCTTTATGTGAAGAAAACCGTTTAATTCGATTTTTCTATGAGGTTAGAATGTTTGGCAGAATTTTCCAAGAGTGGATTGAACAGAAGATTTTGAATTTATATACATTTTTCATATTGAGTATTTCATTGAGTTCATATAGTTTATTGATGGTTCAATGTACTGGTATCTGAATATACATTCAATTATTCTGTTCTGTATTACTTGCAATGCTTTTATAATATTTTGATGTGCAGTTCCCCAGACCTATAAAAGGTATTGTTATTTCGAATAAAAAAGACTTAAATAAATGTTTCTCAAATATTTGAAAGGAAGAGGGATTCGAATCCTGAATAGAATTCCAACCATAGGTGATAAGTGACGCCTTAAATTTTATTTATGATTACTGAAAGAAATAGTCCAAGGGATTTGATTATAGTGGAATATTGTAGATTATTAGAGCCGAATTATTAAATTGTAGGATTTTGAACAATTGTAAGTTTAATTTCAGTTATAAACATAAACAAAGATTTTTCAATATATATTGTAGGCTTATGCAGATTGAGCCTATGTGAAATTATTTATATTATATCCGCCCAATTTCAATTGTGAAGCAGAATGTATATAAATAAGACAGAGTAAAGGCCCCAATATAGATCCTTGAGGTACCCCACAAGATATATCTCTTAAATAACTATTCTAATCTTCGAAGTTTAAAATATTGTTTCCTACCGTTTAAATAATTTTGGGGCATCAATTTTTCGAGAGTATACATGTATATAGGCAAATTATTCGAGACAAAATCTTTCGAGAATGATTACTGATTATGAACCCCGCTGGGTGTCTTTCACTTGAATCTGATTCTAGCTTCAACTATAAATATGACTGAAAAGTAATTCATGGTTAATACCGTCCTGGTATGAAAATCTCAAGTATTAGTGAGAAGAATTTGTTACGCACTACCAACTGTTTTTCAGTTCGACCCAGGAAAACCTTCGTTATTGTTTAACACACGTCAGGATTCAGTAAATTGTAAATGAAGTTATCTGACTCTACAACTCAAGATAATGATACAGAGCCCCGGTACACGACATCCATGATAATTCATATTTGCAAAATGCAATTGATATCTAGTAGCTTCGAGGATTGAATGATTCTCGGATATGATTGAACATGAAACCAACTCCGAAACTTTATTTTCCAATGTATTGTGTTTCCAACTCTTCGTGGCAACTACCATCCCACAGCTAATTACGTTCCTACCAATTTCCGGTTTTCGCCTGCCATTTTATGAGCTGTTAATTTCCCACCTAAAATAACTCAGCACCGTCATCATTCGAACCCTTCCGAAATTTTCACCGACAGATCTCCAATAACAATGTCAGTACGAAAAAATCACCCTTTTAGGTAACTCAACTGCCAAATGTATTAGAATATACGCATCTCAAGGGTAGTTTTATACTTTAATGTGTCTCCTCAAACATTACAGTTGAAACAAAAGCGAAAGGGGTAGAAACGCCCGCATCTTCGACGCTACCTAATCCGAAAAGAACAGTAACAAGTGGAGTTCTTCTGTCCTCTTCTGAACAGCATGTTAATGAAGGTACGAGAGAATAAGACGAACATAACCGTAGAGGGGTTCATTAGTGGATGATTTCTTCACAGAGACACATGTGCTGTAAGGGCTAAAAAAGGGTTTAAGCGTCAATGATCTAGGGAATTATTTAAGGGTTGGCATAAGGGTGGTGATATCGGTAAATTCAGATAAAGGGTTGGAATTGTAACTGTTGAAAAAGGGGAGAAATTTATAGAGGCCGCTTCTCCGACTCTAATTAGCAAAGTAATGACTTATTAGGTAAAACAGAAATGGGTTTTCCATGACGTACCACAAAGAGTAGAGAAAGGAAAGATGTTTATTTTACAAAGCACCGAATGATTGGGGACAGTTAATTCAACACGAATCCAGTCGCCACGGATGATGTATAATATTTGAAAACTTATTTTTCTGCAAATATATGATAGCAATGTATTTATAGTCCATATAGTTCCGGAATACGCTACTTTTAAGGATAGCAGGAAAGTATGTTCCCTGTAACAAATAAATACATTCGAAAACAATACTGCTCACAAAAAGCTCCTACACAATTTGTTCCTTGAGAATATTAACTCTGTATTTTTCAGAAATGTTATATTTGTTTTTCAAACATTGTTATAAAAGTTATATACTATTCTACATCAGGACCTAGTCAGATTAAACCAACTTTTTCGGCCCTCTTTCTTCGCTTTTTTTCTATGCTCCAAACTATTTACTATTTATCGCAGTGTACTTTCACTTGCTTACTATTTTTCGAATTTCTTTACGCGCGATGAAAGTAAAGGAGGTCTTATTTGAATACAAAGTCTTGATGTAAGTTTTTAAAATATTTTAAACGAAACGCTTCTGGCGCAAAAAGGACGGAAAATAGATTCTTGGCCAGAGAGAGAAAAAGAGAGAACTATGCTATATACGATGCTGGGCCTCGTTCTTGATTGCTGGCAGCTACATACATCGGTAGTTCAGTGGTAAAATGTTCGCCTGTCCGGCGTTCGAATCTCCCGCCCCGGGTTCGATCCCGGCTGATGCAAATTTTGTTATTTCAAAGTCAGTATAATTTTTGGTAATTCACATTCACTTATGTTTATTTTTATCAAATTTCTAATGACTATAAATAAGGTTAGGATTCTCAAATACGTAAAAATAAAAAGCCAAAAAAAAAATTGCAGAAACTATTTTGTAGATTCTTGCCGTTGAGTAATACTCTGAAAGTGATTATGGATTTACTACGTGGAAGTTATGATTTCCATGCCATAGTCGGTGTCCTAAAAATCTGAATTCAACGTGTGGGTTCGTTGTAATGGGCGGGCATTGGTGCGAATTTCACTATATATATATATATATATATATATATATATATATATATATATATATATATATATATTTTATGTTAGGAACTAAGTTTTAAGTGTTCAAAGAGTTAAAATGAAAATTATAAATTGAAAAATAACATAAATAAAAAATGTTTATATTTAGTAATTTATGCTGTTATTTCACAGTTTTTCTGAGGATTCTACCGTTTTTTCCGGAACCTTATATAATATTAGTCGATACCTATGCTTGAAATGAATATGTTTTCAACATTCCAAGCAATTGGCATGATTTATAAAATTATAGAAATAAAAATGTACTAATATATTTTGAGCACAAGCAGACAACAAAATGTTATTAGAACATTTTGTATATGAAATTAGATCTGAACACAGTAGCCAATGAGATGCCAAGAAAGATCTTGATGCAAAATCATAAATATTGAAAATTTGAAAAGCAGAAAACGTCAAAAATGATTTTTTATATATCATGTATATAGTATGTAAGGTATTCAGAAACGATTCGTGAATAAAAACTGTCAGATAAACGAAAAGTGCATGTAAATGGAAAATTCGAGGAGAAAACAAAAGATGTGTGGTATCAAGGGAAAGAAATCAACAAGCTAGAAAATTGAGAGAAAATAATTTTGGAAGAACCAACTCAAGAAATTTGAATTTGAAAAATCAATCATATTTTCGTTACAAAAACAGTTATTTGCCAATACAACACAAGGAAATACTATAAAGAACTATAGCTGATAAAAAAAACCCAGATGCAGAACGAATCTTACCTTCTCATTTGAGACATATACCAGTACGAGGGCGAATTCACAGACGACAAGGGGGCTGCAGATTGGAACGGCAGTTTCCAGGAACAGAAGAGTGATCCGAGACACTGAACATTTTCGTTTCAACAAGCCACAGGTTCTTTGAACAATAAAAAGTCACTAAAGTCAGTGTTTTTCAAAAATAAATCTTTCAAGAGAACCCTTTCGATAGAACACTTTCATGAATTAGTATAAAGACCACATATCCTACAAAAATAGGTTACATTTAACTTTTATTATCACATAACTTCAATTCTTATGGATATTTTGCTATGAAGCACTAATTTAAGTTAATTATCGCAGAATAGGTAACAGTAAGTCTTCCTGAATGATGGAAATTATTATTTTGATGGATTTCTGCATTATTTTCAATATTTGAATAATAACAAGTTGCCATTTCCTGAAACTGACATCAAGAACTGTCAGAGGGCTCCACAGTAGAACTGACTCCTGAGATTCCATAGCGTACCGATTGAGTTAGCTGAGATAAAGAAAATAAGGTAAAAAAATCAATGGAAAAAATCTAAAATACATAGCCGGACATTTGAAATATTTATATGGGTATTTATGTATGAACATATTAAATTAAATTCAAAGGGCAACTAGCTAAAAAAATTTGAAAATAGTATAAAAATTAGTAAAACAAAACAATTTTTTTTGGTCATGATGTCTGATTGTGAAAATAAATAGATAAATAATAAAATAAAAACAAACCACAATCACCTCATCATATCAATATATATATATATATATATATATATATATATATATATATACAGGGTGATCCGGGGGTTCGTGCAAGCTCCATATTTTTTTCCATCCAAGCTATCGACTTGATATTTTTCAATTTATATACAGGATAAGATACACAACTGAGTTGTTTTTTGAACGGCAACCCCCATTTTTATTACATGTGTGGATTCGCCACTGAATTGTCGATATAATACACTCAGATTTCTTAGACTTATCTGTAATAGTGTTTGACTTGTGTCAAAACAGACTCGCAGAAAAATGCACAACTTCATAACCATTCAAGATACCTCACCCAACTTTTCTCCAGTCAATATTTTGAAATGCAAGCGAATCCGGAGTCGATGTTCCATCGCCTACTACCATTTTTTGAAAATGACAAATTGCAAATGTCAAGTCGATTTATTCGAATGCAACACCTATTTTATTGCGCCATGGCATGGAATTTTTCAAGAGCTTTTTATTGACATAGGGTTTGTAGGGTCTACTTTGTTTGCGATAATTGTTGCAAAATAGAATTATGATGGTTTTATCGACGAAAATGGAATTCAGTATGCCACTGTCGTAAAATTAGACACATCCGTGAACTCTCAATAATTGTACACGTCTTATTGTTAATAATGAATTTCACTGGCAAAGAATTGGTGAATATGATTCAGTGTATTGGCATAGCTGACAGAAATATTTTATTAGCAAGCAGAATCTACTATCAAAATATCCGAAAGCAAGTTCTCCACGTGTGTCTTCATTCCAAAAGTTGAGAGATTGGTTTGAACTCACTGGTTGTGTGTCTTGTACCAAAAAGGAAATTGTTGGTGGTAGGATCAATGAGAAAAATGAGTTGCAATTATTGATAATACAGGAAAATCATCAATTAGGCATTAAGGAAATAGCAGCAGAAACGGATATTTCACAGAATAGTGTGAACAGAACAATATTGAAACAGAAGTTCCACCGTTATCATCTCAACCCATATCATGAATTGTATGGTAATGATTTTGCAGATAGAGTTGCGTTTCCTGATGAAGCAACGTTTAAGAACAACGGGTCGGACAACAAACATAATATGCATTATTATGCAATAGAAAATCCTCACTGGTTGAGGACAGTTGATCACCAAAAGCAATGGTCGCTCAATTTGGGAAGGAATGATTAGAAATCACATTCTTGAGCCCCACTTTACGACAATGAATGGTGAAAGTTATTTACATTTTCTTCGCGCACATTTTCTCAGAATATCAGAAGGAGTGGATTTGAACACCAGATGGACCATGTGGTTGCAAGACGATGGTGCTGCAGTGCATAGCCATAGGGTAATGCAATAATTTTCATATCAATCCTATCCTAATCGCTGGATAGGCAGAGGAGGTACTATTCCTTGTCCCGCCGATCCCCAGACCTCACTCCTACATATTTCTTCCTTTGGGGGTACGTACTGGAAAAGGTTTTTGTAAGATCGCCCAACAACTGCAGATAAGATTAAGATCACGGAAGCCTTCCGTTCAACTCATAGAGCAATATCTGCTAAAGTTCGGGACTCATTCACTAGCAGCTTGTGTGGAACATGATAGTGACCTACTTGAGCATTCATAAGTAGCCTTCCCTCAAAATTTGTATATTGTTTCCTGTTAATGATCCATTTCTGTTCTTGAAAATATTACTAGAATTGTTTCCTTTGTGATGTACTCCTGTCTATAAACATTTCATTCTGTTGACACATATTCTTCAGAATTGTATGGATATCCCAAGAGATTTTACGAGAGTGGCAAACTCGATCTTTCATTTTTCGAAGAAATCATCAACATTTCTTATTTTGCAGCAAATCTCGCAACTTTTACAGAGTAGACCCCACAAACCCTATTTTGGCAAAATGATCTCAAAAAGTGTCATGCAATGATGCAATAAAATATAGGGTGTTACATTTGAAAAAGTCGAGTTATTGCCATTTGTACTTTATCATTCTCAAAAAATCGTAGTAGGCAATGGAATATTGACTCCCAGTTATCCCGCATCTCAAAATGGATGAGTTACCTTGAATGGTTCTGAAGCTATGAATTTTTCTATGGGTCTATGCACAAATCTAGGTTGACATGGGTCAAAAACTATGGCAGATAAGTCTGAGAAACCCGGGTGCGTATAACGAAAACTTTTTGACGAATCCAATAATGTAATAAAAATGGGTTTGTCATTTACAAAAACAAAACTTTCTAGTGTATCTTATTTTGTGACATTCTTTATATAAATAGAAATATTGTTAGAATATACCTTATTGTCGAACCTATCATTTGAAAAAATCAAGTCGATAGCTTGGATAGAAAAAAAGTTAAGGAGATTGCACGCCCCCCTTGATCACCCTGTATATTCATATATACTTGAATAGAGCTCATACCAATTTTGTGAACAAATATCATACAGTACGTGGAAACAATTATGAAAATCTCATTATCGGACGTCTCCTCCGATGTACAAAAAACAACAGTTGTTTCACGTGGACAATTTATGATTTTGGTTTAGAAATCTGACAGTTAATATCGTGAAGTACACGAAGATCATCTTTCAAATGTTTCAGTATTATTATAGGACGATATATGCTTTGGCCACGCGATTTTGTTTCTCTGACTACTTACTGCCTTTTCCTTTCTTATACGCAGGTAGCAAAATGTTTGCAGTAATTACTATTCTTGAGTAGTATGTTTGAGAAATGAATGAGTAATAATGCGGCAAATCCTTTCCGTTCGAAATAATAATCGATCTCCTCCTCAGATTCTCACACATTCGTACCATCAATTGACGAACAAGAGAAAGCATTTTGCTATATCATCCAAGCCGATTTGTGCAACTTCCTCAGGACCATGTCACAGAGGATGTTCCTATGAGAACAGGTATGAAATATATAATTACCATAGGTTAATAATCGAATTCAATGTCTCTCTAGTCACGTACAAGAGGATATGTGTCAGTGAATGAATATTTTTTGTTCGTTATTCTTCATCCTTCCTTCCAAAATCATAATTCACACGATTAGCCATTGATGTCATGTCACCAAAAAACATTCTCAATTATGGTACCATACATGTCCATAATATAATTTCATCGTTTCTACCGAGAAGTACGCAACCTGATATTTCCCAGGGCCAAGCATCAAAACTTTAATACGGTAGCTGTTAATGCTGTTACGATCATAAATGTTTATAGTTAAATATTTGTTTATAATTTCCCGGAATATAAAACCCGTTTTTATTAATTTTAATTTCTTCAAACTTGTCAACACGTTCCTTACAAGAATCATTGGCAGCCGTCACTGAACAAGGAACGTTGAGAGTTATGTCCAAATAAAAATGACAGGACCGTATTGAGTTCACCTTAAGAATGATACGACGTAAAATAATTCGAATAAAATTGAAAAAGGTAGGTCTGTAATTGTAACATATCGCTGTTATACATTTGTTTTATGTGAAATAGCTTATCATATTATTGGTATTCGCATTCTTTTTGTGTTTATAAAAATATTCTGATCTCACATGTACTATGAATTCAGACAATTCAGAAAACTTTTTATTGCACTTGTTCCTGATATCCTAATATCCATATAGATATTTCTTCGCAAAATTTTTGCGGGTATAATGTATAAAGGTCCGCTTTCGCGACTTTTCGGCAAATTTACATTTGTCATCTATGTCTAATTCATTCGATTGTTTCGAACTCGACAGTTGAATGTAACAAAATTCGGCAAAAAACTACTTTCTATCAATGCCTCGCAAGAGTTTCAAGATGGGCAAAATCGGTCCAGTAGTTTCGAAATGGCAGCTGTTGAGAGAAAAAAAAATCTCAATCTTTCATTTTTATACCATGATCAGCAAGCTATAAGTCTTTTGATAGAGCTTCATAAGCTCCACAACTTTTATCCAAAAAGTTTTTCTCTAAGATGTACACACAAATAAAAAATGTAAATTACCATTCTTGAGAATTAATAATTTTTGTTAACCTTGAATGTTCCCTTCATTTGAGATTCATCCGCTCATATCAATCAGATACCATTCGAATTTTTCTAGTGCTGCCAAAGAGTACATAATCATTGTATTTTAACATTTCTTGATTTCAAAGTAAAAGTATCCCACCCAAAGAAAAGTGGGGAGACACACACAACAGCGAAGAACCAGGCTCTGCTGGGAGACCACCGACATTTCAGTAGCAAGTAGCAGTCAGCGAGCAGATCGAGCACCACGGAATACCAGCAAGCAGCAGTCCGAGGGAGACCCGAGAGACACCGACAGCCGCCGAATACCGGACAGCCTAGAGGGACGATCGGCTCCAAAAGCGAGTAACTCTTCAGCCAGTGATCCGTTAACCTGACATTACATACGACTAGAGAAGGAGACCGTGAAATATATTCAAAGTTGGTAAATATACTACAGAAGGTATAAGGTATTGGAAAGATTGTAAGTCCGTCAAATACCGGTCCGCGCAAGCGCAAGATAGTAAGATGGTTAGTGTCCTGTCCACGAGAGATATGAACACGCGCTTTTGGTTGTTAAAGTGATCCTAAAGCTTGACACACCCTCCCCGCTTTCATTATGCATTGATTCCAATTTTACTACTTAGTACTATCATCAGCCGTCTCAGCTGTTTTCGTTATATTCTCATATTATTGGTTATAATAAAGTTTATTGAATTTATTTGGAATTAGTTATTTTTATTTTCTCTTGTTTGAGTTAGAGCTTCTAGTAGAACGCAGCCAACACCCAGGTTTGAAGCCTAAGCAAGTGAAGTCTGCCCTTCTGACCCCGATAAGATTTGTCAATACTATATTGACCCATGGAGTGTTTTCATTTCTTTACAGAAGGTGGCGCCCGAGGCAATCCCGAATTTTATAGAACGCGCCAAGATGAGCTTGGAGGAGAAAAAAAACTTCACATATTAGTTAACTTTTTTCTAAGGCATATTAAGATTGAAACCCACATGAGTACTGTCTATATCCTTGTGTACTGGTTATACTTCGTTCTTTTGATTTGAGTCAGGTTACATAGAAATAGTAGGAAGTATTTGGGAAAATGTTAATCCTTTACCAACTTTTGATTGAAAAGCTTAGAATTTTCCATTCTTTCTGACACATTATTCGTTATCTTGATTGATGGCTATTTCAGAATCAATAAATAAATGCTGAAATCTACTTTTCCAACCTTCCGCGCCATTGTTTTTTTTCGTGGTATCATGCTATGGGCTTGAATGATAATAGTTGTACACAATGTCTCTCTTATACGTTGTCGATGTTAAATTATGTACGTGGTTGATAAATGTATTTTTTTTTGTTTGCCCGACTACAGTGATTGTTTAGGATTGTAATAATTTCCAGAGTATGCCAATCTGACAATCCTGCATTGAAAAATATTCATACATAGTACCTACATCACCTGTTTTTATTGACTCGCTGTTTATTGTTATGATTATCGAAATTGGATGATCTACAAACCTACCTTCTGTTTCCAGTACATATTCTATTAATTTTTACTGGTATTGATTCACTTTATTTATTCTACTGCTTCAGATTTTAGTCCTATGTGGCAATGAGTGAAAATATAGGTAACTGATTTGTTAGTAATCAGCTGATTGGCAAGCAGCGAACCGAATCAACACACTCCAATCGAAGCGTTTTGTTGCGTTCGATTTGGCCTGCTAGCAATTCGTTTTGTTGATGTCGTGAATGATCTGACCTATCTTATTTTGGAACCTTGACGGCCAGGAGGTGTGTTCTCAGCAACTTATATTCTATGTCATCTTGTTCTATCTGTGATGTCATTTCGGAACTATTGGCAACCCTGATATTGACATTTCTTGATTTCAGTTCGAAAGATTTCCATCACCACGGAGAAATCTGAAGGTAACTTATATTCTAGAACCATCCGAAAATTTGAGTATAACTGTGTACATCATAGAGAAACTAAAAATAAAGAGAGTGGTCAAACCTGCAGTAAAAGTTGGCACCACGTTTATACAGTGGCGACATATCTCGCAACTGGCCGAACTAAATACAGTTGGTAGGACCGATTGAAATAAGGCGGGTTTTTCAAATGTGTTACTTTCATATGATTGATATGGTATATATTTTATAAGTGATCGATTTGTTATTCTTGTATTCCATATGAATGGTTGTATCATATGAAATACAGGAATGGCAAATCGATCACCAATAAAATATATACAGTAATCGATTCGTAGAATCTGTTAGTTCGTTCGTGGTTAAATCTTTATTTAATGATATCAAGAACAAAATTAAAGATCTTATAAAACAAGACTAATAACTATAAAAACACATTTTATTGTATCTAGGACAAGGTACAATTACAGACAAAACAATAATAAAACTCCAAAAAACAACAAAATTTAAAATATTCTTCAGTCTTATCATCAAATCAACCAAAATAAAAACATATTACATTCACAACAAACCTTAAATAATTTTGTTCATTGATTAGCACAAAGGAGAACGAGTAGGTATACCTAACAAATGCTCCAGTTTGATGATAATCTTCGTACTTCCTCAAATGGTGATAGGAAATGGAAAATGATGGACGGAAATATATCAGTTTGTGAAAAAATGTCTGCAACTGATGGATGGAAATAAGTATCAGTTTGTGAAAAGCAGCTTATATTTTACCTTGTGAAAGAATATTCCGAGGAATTTCAGCGTCAACTCGAATAACTAAACATTCTATTTTCGACGTTGGGTTCATAATTCAAGTCCATAGTATGATTTCTATAATTAATTTTTCGATGACAATTAACAGTAGAATTATTCTGAAATTATTACGTGGTTTGTCATTTTCTGACAAATGTCGAAATTGGAAAATTATCATGTCAGTCGTCTGTTGATTGCGGGCAGCGCCTCCATGCGCGACTGGCCGTACCAAAAACTTGGTGGTCAAGATCGCCAATGTTTCAAACAGTCTCTTTATTTTTAATTTGTCTATGGTGTACATCGTAGTGATTGGGGAATCATCTCTGGATACTGTTCCATACCACTGTAAATATAATTTTGTATGTAACACTGTACATACCATTATATATATTTGTAATAATATTTCCAAAAAAACGGGGGTACAGTTTTTTGAGAATAACTTTGTGCAAAAACAAAATGTGTGAATTTTTTTTTTTAATTTTTTTTGTTTACTTTGAAAAATTATTATAAACAAAATAAACAACTTTTATAACGTGATCTTGTTGAGTATATATATATATATATATATATATATATATATATATATATATATATATATATATATATAAAATAATAAATTTAGCTATTATTTAATTATTTATCCGTTTTTTATTAAAACCGAGGTCTGATTAACAAATGCCTAACTAGTTGAAAAATAAACTTTTTTTTTTCCAACAGTACCTTGTTTTATTCGAGTGTTAGGAACACACCATGATTCATTAAAATTTCTAAATTGATATTTAATACTATAAAAAATTATTTTATGTGGTGTACTCTCTTTGGGGACGGCGCGCATGCCCTAATTTCAGCGTTAAATTGAAATTATAAATAAGAGAGATAGAGATGGAGTCTAGCCTTTTTTATTGGAAATTTCCAATTTTCACTATCGCCTACAGTTTTTGAGTAATTCCCAAAAAACCAAACCCCTTTTTGTTTTTTTTTTTGTTAATAACAATTTAAATTTTCGTCAGCAAAAAAAGATGTAGTAGTAGAAGACGCTTAAACAAAATTGCTGGTGGTTTTCGGTACCTTTAGGTTGCCTGTTTCAATTGTTTCAGATAATGGAAGTTTTCTGGTTTCTGGAAATGTCGAAAACTTGGCAAAACACTTAACGAGCCCTCCTCATTCTCCTGCATCCAATAAAGCCGTAGAAAATTCACTGAAATGTCCAAAAATGCTCTAAAAAATATTTATAACTCGAATGAAAATTCAACTATGATTTTTTGTAGATTTCATTCTAATCACCGAATTACCCCACATACTGGTATCAGCCCTGCGGTCCTTGTGTTTGGTAGGGATTTAAGAAGTCGTTTTTCTACACTAACATTAACGCCAGCTGACGTTGAATAATTTTATTGTTTCTATTATTTAAATCTAAGTATTGATATAGGTGTGATGATATTCAGGAAAATGGGATCAGATTTTTTTGTGTAATTTCAAATTCAATTTTTTATGTAGTAATTACGTATGATGCCTTGAATGTATGACAACTTTTTGTATGGTATATATATATTCATTTCTGCGTACAGTACAAAATAAAGATTTATCTCCAAATTCCGGAATATTTTTTTGAAAACTATTAACGTCATAAGAATCTGGACTTTTCTAAAAACCTTAAAAAGGAATTTCTTCAATATTTCCGCTCAAATATTTTTTTCCTCGAAAATAGGAAGTCGTTACCAAAAGGATTTCAATAAGTGGTCCGAGTCCCACATCACTTTTTATATGAAGTATAGATTAAAAAAATCTTATTATTTGTATTATTTCTTCACTGACACTGAATTTCATTGGGAATGGCATCATTTTGAATGTTTTCAAATAGAAATAATCAAACGTACTCGTATTTCCAACTAGTCTAGATACAAAGAATGAATGCTGTTGAAAATTCTAATGAATGATTAATATAATTGTGAATCCAGCATTGAGTGTTCCATGGAATTCATTATAAATCGTTCAAAGTCTAGCGGACAATGCGATGTTACTGATGCCGTTTCCAAACATAGATTGCGTTATTAGGAATTGAGGAAGTGTACATTTAAATATTAATCATCATGAAATAATGCTCCCATATGCACTCCAGACTACCACTTAATTAATGAAGGTGGTTAATTACCAATTAAAAGTTTCGATTGTTTTCAGGGTGTCACATGGTCACAATAGGTTATTAAAACATCGGAGAAATGACTCAACGTATTTACATCTCTCTATATAAATGATCGTAGTTTTAAACAAATTAACAAACTGGTAATATATACCCACACATATGTATCTCCGGAAATATCCAATTATTCATATGGAGACATCACTTAACACCATGAAAACGAATATTGAGATAATTAGTTCATCTTATTACAATTGCGCTTGGTTAGGAATCCATTTAAATTGTTGTTGAAAGTGTATTGTCTTCATATTTTATCAATGATAAATGTGAACATTATCGTGTAGAAGTTTTCACCTGAAACCCTCACTTTTGAGCATTTTGATGTTAGGATTTATAATCATTTTGAATTCAACATGTTAACTGCAAGGCTAACCTTTTTATATCCAATGAGATTGCTAATTTGAGTGATCTTCTGCCTCAAATGCTTTACTATTCAAAGTAAAAAGTCGCAATGAAATTTTTACTATGATTTGTCGCTAAGTTTTTCCACAAATTGTTGGGAATTGAAACAATTGAAAGAAATTCTGGCTCTTTGATTTCAAAGAGATTCAGTTGATGACAATGTGAAGACATTGCCAAATTTGTTTAGTCTATTTACAATGAATAATCCAATAAAATATCAACAATGAGAATTTTGTATAAAAATTCAAAACTATTGTAATATTCAAACTGTATGAATTCTTCATATTTGGTGCAAAAAAATGCGAAAGAAATCAATTACAAATGTGGTAAAAACTAGTACAAGCTTGTATGCGAGAAATAGAAGAATTTATTGAACCCATCCATTTCCTCTTTCTCACCGAGGTCCTTGTGTAATTTTGCGTTATCAAGCAAGTTGGTGGCAGGTTTGGTTGCCATTATTTGTTATTTTTCCATTTTTTTTTTAAACAATTGAAGCAGCTTTCAACCCTTCTGCAGGTATGATGAATTGCAGACTTCCTTATATTCACACATGATAACTTTGTTTTTCTCATCCAACCATTTGAATAAATGAATAGATAATTTGCAGTAAATTGTTGATTCTGTTGTGTTAGCCTGAAACTATTAAGAAAAATAATAATTGAAATTCGGCATTCAATGCATAAATGGAATAACTTTGAAATTTTCATAAGTAACGATTAATCATTTGCAATTCTAATTTGAGGTGAATATTCACCGCCATTTTCAGGAAACCCAACACACCCAAGAAATTGTCCTTTGCTTGGTAATTATTCAATTTCAAAAAAATGTGGAATTAGTAAAAAAGAAGTATAGACACACATCTAACGTTTGTTTACATTTTCAAACAAAAATAAATTATCCGTTGAGGATTGCCGCATCGTATCTGCATATCTAGGAAAGGGACGAGTTGCAGATCAATTAATCCGATCAATGCCCTACAAAAAGTGGTGTCGGATTTTGATGTTTGTTATTTGATTCCAGACCCCGATGAATAATCCAAGTTTTCGACTTTGGGGGAAAACGGCGCGGTCCGCCATCTTTGATTGAAGGTACAAAAAACTTGTGAATGTTTTTTGGGGAGGTATCGAAATTCTGTTTTCCATATATTGGGTTTTATCTTCCCCTGGAGGTAAAAATTATTAGTTATCTATTCTGAGAAGGGCAAATTATTAATTTGTCCCGATACGTTGCCGCGTTTTTTATATTCTGGATTCTAAAATAAATTAAGTAAATTTCAGATTTGTCAGTAACGTAGCGTTACTGGTTGTTGGAAAATTCTAAATCGCACTTGAAGTATTTCGTATTATCTTGACTATTCCACGCACCTTGGAATTTTCACAAAATCTGACCAATCAAAAACCAAAGACAGCTTGTATTATCGCGAAAACACCAGCTCTTTCAATTCTGATTGGTCTATCAGCATCGTGTTTTCAACGACGTAACCATGGATACGGATCGCAATGCAAAGTTTGACAGTTTGACCAAAAATAATTGTAGCTACAAACGTCAAAATGAGACGCTTCGGTGCTACTTCAAACGAAGTAATAAACCAATATTGAAGAAAATATACACAGTAACATAAAAAAATCAAAATCTTATATATATGGATACAATTTATGACGTTCTGTGCGGAACGCAACTACAAATTAGATGCAGAAAATAGCAACGAAAGATTAGCATTCATTCTAAAAGACTGGGCATTCAATATTCGGAAAACTTATGGTAGTGATTACAAGGAAAGTGTTATTGAAACCATATGGAACACTACTGCAAAATCAGTACGAGAAAAATATTTTTGTGAGTATCAGAGACATATTCATCTCTTCAAGGAGGCGAGGGCGGCTCAAGATAGTAAGAGAAAATTGTTGCAAGCTGTACCAGAAAAAAAGAAAATGAGTTCTGTCGCTATTACTTCAGACGAATATAGAAATATGTGCTTACAATGGGATGAAGACACGCCAGAGGGACTCCAAAAGAAGTTTTTTCACATAGCTGCAGTAGAACTAGCTTGTAGAGGTAACGAAGCAACTTTTTCCATGTTACATTTTTTTAAGGAAGAGAATGACAACAAAGGCTGTTTAATAAACATAATTGCATGTAACCCGATATCCTCCAAAACCCGCCAAGGTGGTGATAAAAAACTGTGCAGATACTAAATGGCTTACTCAATATTTGAAAAATCCTGAAATGTGTCCTGTGAGATTATACCGGAAACTTATAGCGAAAAGGGGAATTATTACCAATGACAGACTTTTTCTGACGGTGAATGGCAAGTGGAATAAATATAATAATAATAATGATAATTGGTACAAGAATTGCCCTATTGGTATTAATACAATATCAAAATGGACAAAACTCTCTGCAGAAAAGATAGGATTAGACACTAAAAAACTAAAAATAACAAATCACTCTAATCGTGCCTCTGCAGTTAGTCAGTTACTACAATCCGGCCTTAGTGAACATCAAGCTATGAAAATTACTGGACATGGAAGTTCGAACTCGATCAAACCGTATTTACATATAGTGAATACTTCTAGGAGTACTCTAAGTACATCAAGTAATGATACCAACAATACATTGTATCCACCTATTAACGGTCATACTATTCAAAAATTTTACAATTGCAACATTTATAATAATTATAGTCGAGAATAATGTATTTTGTTCGTGTTCATAAAAAAATATTTATTGTTATAGGTAACAAATAATAATCGAAACAAATTGTTTATAGTTAAAATAAATATTTCATGATTATAATTAAATTTGAATTATTTATTATTATTAAATTCCTTCCTCTCATACTGCCGAATTTAAATTTTTTGCCCTTTCACTTTGTTCGTGAAATAGTCTAATAAAATACCACTCGTGATTGAATTTATCTTATAAGTCTGTCTTTTATTTCTAAACTCAACTGAGTTGCTCAAAGAAAACACCACTCGTCCTGCGGACTAGTGGTGTTTTCAAGCAACTCAGTTTCGTTTAGAAATAAATCGACAGACTTATCGCGAAAATTTAGTCACTAGTATTATTACTACTGACTATTTCACGCACCTGTCAAATGAACCAATCAGGAGCTATAGTCAAGTTCGGATTATCGATAACACCAAACTTGACTCTTGACTCTGTCAAGTTCGGTGTTTTCAGATTTGTGTTAAACAGTTAAACGTCAAATATAAATAATCACGCTGTGCACGCATTTAAAAATAAGCAGTTTTGGGATGGATTCCATCGAATTGATCAACGAAAATATTCATGAAAATGTACCCAAAAATACGAAGAAATCGAAGGAGTACCTTTGGAAGCAATTTACTAGATTTTGCGAAGAACGAAAATACCTATTAGATGAAGCAACGCCTGTCGAGAGACCAGCGTTATATTAGAGAACAAGGGCTTTATCATGAGAAAAATGTATGGTTCTGATTACAAGGAATTTGTCGTGAGGACGATCTGGAATACGAGTCCTAAATTATTGCAAGAAAAATATTAAAATGAATGTGGACGGAGTTTCGACCCATTCAAAGATGTCATTTTTCAATCGGCAAGAAATGCACGAGATACAAAACGTAAGTTGCTTCAAGGTAACTCATAGAAACGAAAAATCATTTAGGCACCGTTGATCCATGAAGAACTTCAATCGATATGTACCTACACAATGGGATGAAGATACACCCACAGGATTCCAAAAGGAATTTTTCCATATCGCAGCGGTAGAGCTTGCGTGAAGAGGAGGTGAAGCTGCATATTGTTTGTTAGATTATTTCAAACTCCAACAATGTGCCCCGTGAGACTTTATAAAAAGTTAATTTCAAAACGAGGTGATAATGTAAAATTTAATAGGTTGTTTCTTACTGTGAATGGACATTGGAAGCCTGGTGATCACTGTACTCCTTGGTACAAAAATATGCCTCTAGGGATTAATACTATCAGTAAATGGACCCAAACATCAGCTCAGAATAAGGTGCTTGATGTAAAAATGCTAAAAATACCCAACCACTCAAATCGAGCAACTGCAGTAAGTGAACTTTTATGTATAATCTACTCGACAAGTTGAAAATGGTCTAAAATAGAGATACTGCTTGTAAAATTATGTGTGATAGCTCATTGGATCCGAAATAACGCCAAGAAAAATGTGCCAAAAGCGTGTATCAGCACATAAAAAATTGCAAAAGTTATAAACAATTGGAGATGAAAAAAAATGGCATTTCGTTTTTTGCCAATATTTTATAAACTATTGATATTTAGGAAATTTCAAAAAAAAAATCTGAAAGAGGAGGAAATTTCCAATAGAAAACTACGGGCTCCCGGAACTCTATCTCCATTATTTATAATTTTAATTTAACGCTGAAAATGGGTCTCCGAGCGACATTTTTAGGTTGCGCGCGCGGTGTCAAAAACGAGTACGACACATTAATTAATTTATTTAAGGTATTATTTTTTTTTTTTATTTGAAAAAAATTATGGTGTATTTGGAACACTATAAATAATTCATCCCCGTTGGAAATTTCACTCAAAGTTAATTTTTCAACAAGTTAAACGATTGTTAACTAACAAAATTTTCTCGAACTTCTATCTCAATTGTAAATGGAAACAAATGTTTAAATAATTGTCGTAAAAATTTCTGGCTTCGTAGAGCCTTCCTTATATACATACTCAACAATATCACGCCATAAAAGTTAAAAAAATATTCATACTTTGTTTATAATAATTTTTGTACTTGAACAAAAACTAAAAAATCCAAGAAATGTTAAAAAAAAATTTTTTTTCCTAATCATCATATTATCGTTTTTTTAATGAATTCAAGATATGAATTGATGTGCAGAAAAAAAAATTCCGCCATCTGTTGATAATTTTTTTATAAACAAATTGATTATTTCAATATTTTTGAAAAAAAAATGTCCACAACTTCATTATATTACAAATATTATAATTTGATTTAATTTAATTGTTTATAATCGTTTTTTTATATTTCTATTGTTTAAATAATTAGTTAAAATATTTTTTTTTCTAAAAATATAATTGACAGTCTACTATGAAGTAACAAAAAAAACTTTTTTCAATCGATAATTCCATTGTTCATTAACTTACCAATTTCTTTGAACAAATTTTAATTTGTTAGATTTTTTCTGAAACTCCAAAAATTCACAAAAACAACCATATATAACAAAGTATAGGAAAAAAAAATTCCCAATTTTTCCCAATTCCAATTCCCAAAGTACAATAAAAAATTGGAATAATTTTTCTCCATACTTTGTTATATATGGTTATTTTTTGTTAATCTTAGAAGTTTCAGATTTTTTTTTTTAAGTTAAAAATTTGTTTATAGTAAATTGGTAAGTTAATGAACAATGGAATTGTTGATAAAAAAAATCTGGTACTTTATAGAGGACCGTCAATTATGATTTTTAGAAAAAAAATAATTTCCTAAATAATTATTTAAACAATAGAAATATAAAAAAACGATTATAAACAATTAAAAATTGTTATTGAGGAAAAATTTATTTTTCAAAAATCATAATATTTGTAATATAATGAAGTTGTGAAAAAATGTTTTCCAAAAATATTGAAATAATCAATTTGTTTATAAAAAAATTATCAAAAATACGGGAACATTTTTTTTTGCAATTAATTTAAAAAATTGAGAAAAAAAATTTTTTTCACAACAATACTTGGATTTTTTTGTTTTTGTTCCAATACAAAAATTATTATAAACAAAATATGAATATTTTTTATAACTTTTATGGCGTTATCTTGTTGAGTATGTATATAAGAAAAGCTCTACATAGCGAGAAAATTTTTACAATTATTTAAAAAAAAAAAATAATTTGCTTAAGACAGAAGTTCGAGAAAATTTTGTTAGTTAACAATCGTTTAACTTGTTGGAAAATAACTTTAAGTAAACTTTCCAACGGGAATGAATAATTTATAGTGTTCCGAATACACCATGATTTTTTCAAATTTAAAAAAATATATTTAATACCTTAAATAAATTAATTAATGTGTCGTACTCTCTTTTGACGCCGCTCGCGCAACCTAAAAATGTCGCTCGGAGACCCATTTTCAGCGTTAAATTAAAATTATAAATAATGGAGATAGAGTTCTGGGAGCTGGGAGTTTTTTATTGGAAATTTCCTCTTTCAGAATCTTTTTTTGAAATTTCTTAAATATCAATAGTTTATGAAATATTAGTAAAAAACGAAATGCCATTTTTTTTCATCTTTAATTGTTTAAAACTTCTGCTATTTTGTATGTGCTAATACACGCTTTTGGCACATTCTTCTAGGCGTTATTCCGGATCCAATGAGCTATCACACATAATTTTAAGAGCAGTATCTCTATTTTAGACCATTTTCAACTTGTCGAGTAGACTAGTAGAGGAGTAGGTGAACAAGAAGCCATCAAAATCACAGGACATTTGAGCTCTTATTCGCTGAAACCTCACATCCAACTTAGTAAACAGCATCACGAAAAACTTATTGCAAATGTGAGAAATAATAGCAATCAAGATATAACAACTAATGCAAGTACAAGCGGGTGTTTAAATAATCAATCTCGAAGCATTATATATAATAACTGTACCATTTATAATTAAAATTGAGAAATATTTAAGTTCGTTAAATTATTACCGGTTTGATTAAATATGTTTTTTATCGATGATAGTGTTTCCTATTTATTAAACTTTATTAATTTATCTGATCAACTTCTTATTTTTTTACTTATTTCCTCTAATTCTACCGAATTTCAGATTTTTTATCTTTTACTTACATGCGGGCTCGTGGTGTTTTCAAGCAACTCAGTTTCTTTATGAAATAAATCGACAGACTTATCGCAAAAATTCAAACACTTGTGGTATTACTACTGACAATTGCTTGTCAAAATCCAGGATTTGATAAATAGGCCAATCATTAGGATTTTTTCGTAAAATAGTACCAGGAAACCGACTGTGCCATCATACGAAAGACGATCCGTAGTTATATCCTGTTATGCTTTCGACTCGCAACTATCATTGCTTAATTTGCTATAAACATTTAAGAAAAAATAGTGCCGTTTTCCGTTTCTCGATGCTCTTAATGGACGAATTGTAGAGAATCAAAATGCGAAAGAAATGAGCTCTAGCACGACTCGATCGGATTATTAGTAACGGAGAAAAACCGAAAAAACTGAAAAAATCTTAGTTTTTTTAAAAAATTCAGAACCCTGCCATTTTTTAAGTTGTAACTAAGGCTCTTCGCGACATAGTTGTAATTCATAAGTTCTTCATCTGTAGAAAACTCTGTTGGATCATTAATTTTCGCAAAATTTGCAATTTTGTGGAGCAAGCCTGGATGCGTCATGGGTGGCCCGATTTTAATTTTTGAATAATATATTGCAAGTAGATGTAGGGTACTTCAAAACGTCAATTCTCATTCTGCGTTGAAGTGCTGCGAAATAGGTGAGAAATACTTGCAAACTTGACTGAAAACGGGCGAGCGTGTGAAAGCGGCTGAGTAAAGCAGCAGATTCATAACTTGTGAGCAGAGCGCTTGTATTACTATATACGCTTCCCTACATCTGCTGCCCTACCGCCCTACTCAGCCGCTTTCACAGGCTCGCATTTTAACGTAGAATGACAATATATGTTTTGTAGAACTATACTTGCAATATCTCTTTACAAAATTGAAATCGGACCACCTATGACTAATGAATTGACAGCGCCTGAGTTAACTACACATAAAGTACATATCAATCACTACTATGCCGCGGAGAGCCTGCGCTAGAGCTTCAGTAACGGCAATGTTATGAATTAAAAAAAACGCAGTTTTTTTCGGTTTCTTAAATTTTTCTTCGTTACCTATAATCCGACTGAATGGTGCTAGGGCTCATTCCATAGAGATTGCTTCATTAGAAAACGAAAATGATACGTTTGTTTGGCCATAAATGTTTATAAAAAATTAAGCAATGATAGTTTCGAGTCAGAAATATACCAGGATATAACTAAGGATCGTCTTCCGTACCGTAGCACAGTCGGTTTCCTGGTACTATTTTTGTCACAGAATCAATAGAGCAGAAAATCTCTGTTGATTGGTCTAAAAGGGATACAGAGGTGATTCCCGAAACGTCATCAAGGAAAGTATATTTTGTATTTAGAATTTCCCAATTAACTTCTGTTGTAAAATATTTTAGGCAAATAATTTTCAAACGGTACATTACTGACAAATTTGAAATATTCTTAGTTTATTTTTAGAATCCAGAATATCAAAAACGCAGTAACCTACCGGGGCAAGTTCAGTAATTTGTCCCTCTCAGAATAGATAACTGATAATTTCTACTTCCAGGGGAAGAAAAAACCCGAAATATGGAAAACGGAAGTACAAAGAATTGTTTTTTCCAAACTAATTCCTGAACGGTTGTGCTTTTTAGTTCTTACGTCTTAATCTATGTATTTTTGTTGGAGCGTCGTTATTATGAGGCCTTTCTGAGCCATCTAGCCCTTCAATGAGGAGACCATCTAAAGATTAACTCGTCCGCCATCCTGAAGCTGCCATCTTGAATCTATGGATTTTGACAAAAAATCAATAATCTCAGACTGAATTCATAATCTTCCATCGCAAAAACCCCGACATACCAATTTTTAATATAAACGGTCCATAATAACAAAACTCGTCCACCATCTAGGAGCCGTATATTCCGAATTCCTGAATTTTGACAATTAATTCATAACTTCCAAGCCCAAAAACTCCCACATACCAACCAATTTTGAATGGAATCGGACCATAATTACAAAACTCCTCCGCCATCTTGGTGCCGCCATCTTGAATTTAGGAATTTTGACAAAAAATTCATAATCTCCGACCCCGAAAACCCCCACATACCAATTTTAAATATAAACGGACCATAATCACAAAACTCGTCCACCATCTAGGAGCCGCTATTTCGAATTCCAGAATTTTTACAATAATTCATAACTCCGACCCCAAAAACCCCTCACATACTAATTTTGAATAGAATCGGACCACAATCCCATAATCACATAGATCGTTTTGGGCCGCCATCTTGAATTTAGGAATTCTGACAAATAATTCATAATCTCCGACCCCAAAAACCCTCACATACTAATTTTGAATAGAATCGGACCAAATCCCAAAACCTCTTGGAACCGCCAGTTTGAATTTCTGAATTTTGACAGAGAATTCATGATCTTCAACCTTGAGAACCCTTACATACCAATTTAGACTCAATTCTAACTATTAACACAAATGTCGTCCGCCATATTGGAGCCGCCATTTTGTTTTTTGCCCTAACAAAAATTTTATTATGCCTTGTCACTGGAATTATGAACACCTGCCGAATTTCATGTTAATCAAACAACTAGAAGTGGGTAAAAATTCACTTGCAAGATTTTAACTTTGAACTAAACAAACGAAATGTGAATTTAAATAAAAGCTTGTAAAATATTCATGACTGTGGAATATTCTGCATTATTTTGTGTAGCAGTTCCAAATCTCTTGGGTCTACAAAAGCAATAAAGCGCATAAGGAAAAATACGTCTTATCGCTGCGGAAAAGGAGGCTGGTGCCGAAAAGTAGAACATTACGCAACCTATTAACTGAGTCTTGTAGACCTGAAGTTGTCAATGGACTTTTTTCCGAATCTCAAACACATCTATTCAAATGCATTTTGAAACTTTGTTTTAAATGAAAAAATTTACATGGTGGCCACAAAAGGCGAAGGTTTATGGTTAGAATCTAATCAAAATTGAAATCCAGGTTTTTTCGGTGGTCAAGACTATGAAATTTTTGTTAAAATTAAATAAGTCCAAGTAGTGGTGTTTTTTCGAGTATTATGAATATTCTGTGAAAATTTCACACACAAGATGGATGAGGAACCAACATTGAAATTTCTGGTCAACGCAAAAGAATCATCAGCAAGGTTTTAATTGCACCCTGTTTGAAATGACCTTGGTATCCGCTAATATTTTATTTTAAAATGTGTATTGAAATTCCGAAGTTGGGCAGTTCCAAAACCACTTTTTATTTGTAAGAACCAAGCAAGATATTTTGTTTCTTTCTTTGTTATCATCACATATGAAGAGTTCCATTTGAAATTGTAAAATTTGTTACAATATTTCCAAAGACAGAATGAACTGTGTTTGTCAGTGGTTGTGCAATATACAGTATCGGAAAGTATTTATCTTGGGTACGGTGGTTTCATGAGAGCGTAAAGAATAGCTTGCTTCATGTTGAGAGAGCATTACAATTTCTCCTCGACTCGCTCGAGGAAGGGATATTTACGTCACGACACAGAGATAGGAGAATCAGGGCGGTCCCGGCGGTCAGCTCAGGACGTCAGTATCATACCAGCAGCAGTCGGGAGAATGTGCAATGAAGAAGAATTATTGACGATAATTTCACTTCAGATAATTTGAACAAATTAAACTGAATCATTGATTCAATTTAATCTGTCGGACGACAGGTAGATCAAAATATCTTTGGTGACGTGTTGGCCGCGAGAACAAAAGGAAATTCTCAAACATAAACAAAAGCAAACGATATTTCTGTAAGACAATAAAAACAAAAAACTTATTTCTAACAGAAAAACAATTATTTCTTGAATGGAGAGAAAAAAAATATTTACAATAAAAGATAAACCATATTAAATATTTTGTGTGCGGAATTTTTTTATTAAATGTTCGAACAAACCACCATTCTGGGCCAAACAATAGCCGAATCTATTGTACTTTCTCTGCGGTTGTGTAAATAGGCGGCATGTTTCAAAAGGTAATAATTGTCACGATCTTGTGTTTTCGCAACCACGGCTCGGCAAGCTGTGCGCTGTGTCGCATTGCCACGTGGTCAGTTAATGCGTCGGGTGGGGTAACAGAAGGGGTGCACAGCAGTGCGTCTCTCTTGTTTGTTGCGTTCCTTGTTGCTCGGGTAGATTTCTGTCTATACCCCAGATAAAATGTTTCCGATGCTGTAGAGTTACACAAGATGATGTTTCAATGAACGCGCTATAGTTGGGGAGAAACAATTTGTATCTAAAAGTGATAGTGTATTCGGAGCCAAAAATAAGTCAATTGGGCCTTCCTATATCAATATACTCTGTAATATTCAAATTTCCACATCAATTCGATTTGAAGAATTAATTCTGTTCGGTATTTATGTCAGGTTATGCTCATCACTCCTACACATTGTTATACAATTTCGGAAATTGACCAATCGTAACTGCGACTCAGACCATTTCATTGGTAATAATTATCATTCAGCGGAAACCAGTAATTCTTTCCAATTCGAATAATGTACAATATAAATTCATGCTGTAAAACGAGCAATAAATAGTTTAATGATAGACAAGTGTGACTCAGGATTCCTCAATTGTGAAATTGGAATAATTCGAAATGAGCACACTTATGGTGCTGGTTGCATTAATTCATTCAACACTTCATAGCGCCTTGCAGACATTGAAATTATGTCTATGAATCAGTAGTTCCGGACGACACCAATATCAAAGTCTCGTGGCATTATTTAATTGGGGTCATTGTGCATTGAAACCGTGAGCCACTAAATATTGTGAAGCGGTCGTTTGTTTGTATGGTATCCAGTGCTAATTTTCCCCAATGGGAAATTCGGGGCACCAAGGCTGTTGATGAGTATCTCGCGATTCTTCTACATTTATGAAAGTATATTCAATGTGATTCAAAACGAGTTATTTCAGTGAAAGTATCTTATTCATGTTCTGCGCTTATTGTTTTGAGCCTCTCTCTCCCACCATAATAATATCCAAACTCCGTCAGCGTCCCATGTGTGTCAACATCCCACTCAATAGGATTCAAATATACGTGACCTAAATTTCAAAGGGATCCAATATTTTCATTAGTAATCAATACTAATTCGACTAGTGCCATTTTGCGAGTAATAGAAATATTGTTACGTTTTGTGTTCTCTGAACACTCGAAAACAACCTCCAAATAAAATTAAACTGAAAGTATAGTGCTCTATGGACTGACTTGAAAGATTGCTCCTTTCCTGAGCTTATCAGTCCCAGATAACTTCATCAAGTCATTTCTTTCCGGATCATCTCTTCATTTCTAACCGACGAAACCAAAAAGGAGGAGGTTCTCTAGTCGACGCGTATTTTTTTTTACGTATGATCACCCATAACTTTTCACTGAGACGTCCGATTCCGATAATTATTTTTTCAGTGGATAGGGTTACTTTGGTCCCATTTGAATTCAAAAGATGAAATCCACCCCTGAGGGTAGCAAAATGAAGGATATTGATCACTCACCCTCTGAATTCTGGCATAACTTTGTACTGGATTCTTCGATTTGGATGATTCTTTTTTTATTAGATTTTATCTGGATTTCCAATGGAATTATCCACACTTACGGGTAGAGAAATAGGGAATAATTGAATTTTCACTTGTGAACATTGGCACACATATGTAGTTGACTATGACAGATCGCTAATGTCATTATTTTTGTTGTCCTACATCCGTCACAATCATTATATTCTATGAGAGGATGGAATGATATACAAAGTAATGAAATAAACTAACCAGAACAACAAAAATAATTTATATTACAACAAATAGTAAAAGTAGATAATCATATTATTTAACTGGTAATAGTTGAAGTAAAGTAGGTAAGTAAGTATTTTGAAAGTAATAATAAAATAAGTAGGTAGTAATTAGTAGATTTCAGCCACAAAAAATTAAAACTTTTTAATAAAAAATTAAACCGACGAAATACGGAACAGAAAAGTAAAAAATAAAATCAACCTTCTTAGTCTCAATAACTGAGCTCCTAAACTAATGTAAGTAACTAATTTTGAGTCGGCGCCAAACGAACAATCAACGAAGATCACTAAATTACTTCAAAAAAATTATCAGAATGTCAGCTTGTTACTTACATTAGTTAAGGAGCTTATTGGGACTAAGACGGTTTTATTTTTTACTTTTCAGTGCCGTATTTCGTCAGTTTGATTTTTTGTTAAAAAGTTTTCATTATTTTATAATTGTAAACTCACTCCTATGTAACGATTAGTTCACTTGTTGGAAGGTTGATATGGCCTCGCCGTACCTCGACCTATAAGATCTTCTGTATATTACCCTTCATCTATTCAAGACCCGGGATTCCGGATCTCCTTGCGAAGTGTATCAGTTACCTGGGAGCTAAGATCCAAATATCTGAGGGCGTTAGTGAAACCCCTTCGTGGAACTTCGAGGATCTTTTTCGAAAATAGTGGTTCGCAGACGCAAAGCAGGTGTTCTGCAATTCCAATGAAGTTCTCGCAGTAACGGCACATTTAAGTGTCTAACCTTTTGTGTCCGGATGTATTTCCTTTCATATAAGTATTTCCATTCAAATACACCTGAAATCATTTAAAAATAACACCTCTTCAAGTTTTATATAAACCTGCTTGTTTTTAAATCCAATAGGGGGGTGATTTCACCATGGAACTAGTAGGCATTGGAATTAGATAGGCAAATTGTCTTTGAAATTCTATCACTAACTACTTACACAAAAATAGAAAACTACATTTCATGGTTGTCCAAAAACAATGTTTGCTGTCGGTAAGACATAGACCAACGTTGCACCTGAAAAAAATATTGCCCTTTTCAGCAAAAAATAAATAGTTTACCTGGAACACATCCATCTGATACGGTGAGTCTCCGACTTTTCGCTGCATAGGGCTCGCCGTCTTGAATTACTGTGTAGTGGCATATGACTACCGTAATAATATATTATCTTTGTTTTTCTGAACAGACAATTTCATATGCTTTCGTTATAGCATTTTGTAGCTACTGGAGGCTGTATGAAGTTCCTCAGCTGAGTCGATGGATGTGTCTTGGTCCACCAACTGCCTCTTAAAATGCTCTTTATAAGCATCCCAGTTGGTCAGTTTGGCTATTATGTATTCCTCGAAGCGTGTTTCTAATGACTCCAGGTCAAATCTCATGTGTTGGTGATCCGACATCGAGGAGTCATCAGATACCTGCCAGTTGTGAGTGCGATTTGTTATAAATGCATCTGCAAGGGTAAGATTAACAGCATCTTTTCTTATCGCATTCATAAATGTGGGTTTGTTACCTATGACTACAGGAATCATATCTTATTTCTCGGGGGACATGGACCTTGAAACAATTTGGAGAAGAGGAAGGTCTTTTCTGTTTAGATGAGTTTTCTTGAGCTCCAATTAGTCCTAGGACAACAGCGATTCTAAATGATTTTAGCGATAAACCTGCAGAATCTTGAGCTCTTCATTTGTTTGAAAATACGAACAGGATATTCATGAAATCATTTTTATCGTGAATTTTTCAATTCACAGAAGAATATTTCTTTTCAATATACAATTGAGAATGTTTCCCTTCTCAACTTGAGCTCTTCTTTTGAAAATTGAATAGGAGCAACAGCAACATATATCATGTACCAAAAAGTTCTGTGCCATCACTTTTGCGATTTTCTATCAATTTTATAGATAGTTTTCATCAGTAGTATTTACATAACCCATAGGTATATTATAATTGACAACAATAAGTGGACACTCGATATCTTTGATAGTGCCATCCTTCTGTTTTATGTTTGTCTTGTCAGCTTCAGATGGATCAGAGTGGTTTCTGAGGAAATGGACCCCCTACCTGTATTTCCACTTCAGGTACACTAAACAATCATACAATCTTTTGCCCCCAGTCTGATTGACCTCTGATAAGACTTTTGTAATCTTTTGTGTCTTCCCATAGGTCCTTCCTTTCACGTCTTACCGTTCCACAAGAACAAATCTTCTCGCTTTGAAGTCGCTTTTGAAGGGCAACAGAGTTGAAATAGTTATAAAAAAACACATCCATGTCCAATTAGAGTTTTCGTCAGATCTGCGACTACTCGAGCGCCCAAGTCCATTTCAGAATTATCTACAATTTTTCCTGTGTATATCTGAAATTGACAAAGATACTCAGTTTCCAAACTTGGTACCCACGTTTCATGGGTTTTAACGTCATAAACTGCTTCGACCATGTTATCATAGATTCATCTATGGATTGATGTTTCGATGGCTTGTAGCAATCGCTAAAAGTTTCCGACGGTTTATCAAGTGATGATCGTAGTCTGTATGGCTCATCAAAATTGGGCGAATCTCTTTGTGCTATAAGAGAATTGTCATTGGGGTAGAGGTGTCCCAGCAGCCAGATAAATCGATCTCTGGAGATATCCTGACTAATAAAATTGTATCTAAGCTCAGGACGTGATGTCCAGTAATCTTTGTAACTGGGCAGTCTTTCGATCCCCATTATAATATCAACAGCTAGAAAAGCTGTTACTTACCTTGAAGACGTTTGTATTGCCATACTTTCGAATAGCATGGAGGTTTGTTTGGAAAACGATGTCTTCAATCAAGCAGGAAATAAACGAAAATATAATTCTATGGGTGTTTTTTTCTCGATAGGTATATTGGGTCATAATTGCTTCATATTTTGAAGACAATTATCTCTGGAAGTTGTCCGAATGGGTTTCTTTTTTGCTAACTCATGCTGTCGAATCGTACCAAGTATTACTTCATCTTCACTGTCCCACTCAGCCACGTTGTCTGCAAAATCAATTGGCATTTCATGTATATCAAATAAATCGTCGTAGCACTCTCATCTTCACTACCATCCCCCAATTTAGACTCAACAAAGTATATATTTTTTCTGCTTGCATTTTCTGGAGATCATAAAAATGATAAATATTTACCCTACCAGAAAAAAAAAAAATAACTAAAGATTTTTTTTGTCTGCCGATAACACCACGAAACCACGTATTCCCAGACTTCAAGCACTATTGAAGGATTTCATTACTTTTTCCTGAGTTTGGCTCTTCGACATCATCGGATGAGGCTTTGTACTTCCTCTGATGGTGGTTGAGTCGGTGAGTCTCCTGGAAAGTGGACCGAGGTCATAACGATCTGCCTCTTTTCTGCTTTGTTTCCACTTCCAGGATGGCGGTTGCCAAATCTCCAGTGATGAACTCTGGAAAAGGATACAATTCAATATTGGATACGAGCAATATGGCTTTTTGGGGTTTTCCATGTGTATTGCAAAAGAGTAAGTTATATGATTTTATTGCGAGTCGTTGTATTCGTTCTCTATTAATCCAGGTCTCTCGAAGCACCCCTTAGTTGATGTTTTCTTGACTAAACCTCCTTCTAAACACACTCGTGGCTACTATTGAATGTTGGAGGTGTATTTGAAGAGCATTGAGCTTTTAGCTCATCTGCGTTGGAGTGCCACCAAGATCTCGTTGTGAGACACTGCTGCCGCTTCAACGACCCTCGGTTCCAGCTTCCTATGGTTCCTGCGTGGTTCCAGCCACGTTTGATCCCACGAGAAGCTAGGGAAAAGCTAAGGCAATGCCCCGCATGCCACAGGAAGGCAAGTTAAACCGGGGGGGGGGGGCGCCAGGTACCTCGGAATTCGCATAATCATAACTAGTCCAGCAGTTCTCGTCTACTCGACTGGCCGGTTAGGTATATCTAGTAATTAATAGGTGAAAAGGCGGTCTATGCCAGGCAGGTTTTCACTGATAGTTAACAGTCATGGGTAAAATTTTTGCAAATTGGAATTTGTGTCCCACTCAAAGTAATTTGACAGTGTTACCTATAAAAAAAATCAGAGGCGGCACCCAACTGAACTAGTTTCCAAAAGATCCAAAAATGCATTTGGATATTCATTTTCTTCATTGATGGGAAGGAGAAAATTGAAATTAAAATGAATATTCAGAATTTTCAAACAAATATTTGGGAATTACTAGCAGAATTATTCTTTCTACTGTTTTACTGTTTTACTTCAAATTCAATAGTTGAAATATGATGAAACAGTTTCAAGTTTTTTGTTTTTTGTCTTCTTTCATAATGAAGTCGTTTCCAAGGGTGTTGATGAATTGTTTGTACATATCTGTAGAGATGTAGCGTTGTGGGCAGTACACAGAAAAGAAAATTGTTGAATCAAATAAAATTTATTTGAATAAAACAAATAAACTGTCGTATATGAACGACAAAATATAATCTCAAAATGAGTAAAACTATTTCCTGGCTTTGGATAAAATTTAAAGTTTCAATCAATTGAATGGAACTAATTTGTATGAACCGAATATCTTATTCGACCAACTCTATTCATTACTAGTTTTGGCAGGAATGTTGTTTCAACCATGTAATTATTTTGTTGAATCGAATCATCAGATCTACAAAACTTGCTGATTGCTTTAACAAAAATATTCATTCAAACAAGTATTTATGTCGAATTGATGAATTCAATTGAATAAGCTGATCTCTTCACTAAAAAGATTCATTCCAATGAGTAATCATTTTATTAATCCACTGAATTGACAAATATGGCAACCGAGCATGAGAGCCTACACCAGACATTTAAGTCCAGACGACGCAACGATGATAAGTTGGCTTTGCTATTTGGTAACATTATCTAAGTTAGGGTCAGTTGTGCGGAAGCTTCGCCATCTCACGCATATAATTCAAACTATATAATATTCCTTTATCTATTTTCGTTGTTTGATTCAAATAAATGTTATATTTGTGTTGAAACAAATGTTCATTCAATATGAGTTGGGGATTGTTTCAATAGGTGAACATACATTCAAATCAAAGAAATGTTAGCATTACATTGTGATATCCATTTTGTCACCGCATTACAATGATTCCATCAATCTAATATACCTGTGTTTGAGGATGAATTTTATTTAGTGGGGTCAAGTTAATAAGATTGACCAAATAAATTTGGTTGAATTCGCAAATCCTTCTTTTTTTTTCGTGTATAAAGAGAAAATGTGATTTGGTTTGCTGCTGTTCAGTTGCACTGTCGTAGTTTGAATACCATTTGTTTAGTATTTATCTAGTTCACGGTGTGCTCTTGAGTTTATCATTATGATTATGAAATTAAACCGACGAAAAATCAACTGAAAAGCAAAAAATAAAATAAACCCTCTTAGTCTTAATGATAATTGAGCTCCTATACTAATGTGAGTAACTGATTTTGAGTCGGCGCCAAACAAACTAGCAATTGAATTAGGTGAAGCGTGAAATGATGACAGGGAGATGCATAGCGGCGTTTTGATTACTTCTTCAAAGTAATATAATGATCTTCGATGATTGTTTGTTTGGCGCCGAATCAAAATCAGTTGCGCACATTAGTTTAGTGGCTCAATTATCATTAAGAAGGTTCAGTTTGGTTTTTGCGTTTCAGTTGATTTTTTCGTCGGTTTAATTTCTTGTTGAAAAGTTTTTATTATAACCCTAACTTAAAACTAACGGTACGCCTATACAAACTTTCAACCCCATTTTACCCCTTTTAGGGTTGAATTTTCCAAAACCCAGAAGTACATGTTTCCTTATTAACCGACGAAACCAAAAAGGAGGAGGTTCTCTAGTTATTTTTTTTTCCATCATTTTTTTTATGTATGATCACGCATAACTTTTTACTGAGGCGTCCGATTCCGATAATTCTTCTTTCAGTGGATAGGGTGTACTTCGAAGGTGGTCCCATTTGAATTTAAAAGATGAAATCCACCCCTAAGGGTAGCAACATGAAGGATATTGATCACTCACCCTCTCAATTCTGGTCCGTTAACCGATTCTATCAGGCATGACTTTGTACTAGGTTCTTCGATTTGGATGATTCTTTTTTTAATAGATAGGGTATACCTTATATCCAGATTTTGAATGGAATTATATACCCTTACGGGTAGAATAGGGGATAATTGATTTTTCACTTATGAACATTGGCACACACATACGTAGTTGACAATGACAGATCGATACTGACATTATTTCTGTTCCACATCCGTCAAAACCATTATATTCTATGAGAGGATGGAATGATATTCGAAGTAATGAAATAAACTAACCAGAACAACAAAAATAATTTATATTACAACAAATAGTAAAAGTAGATAATCATATTATTTTGGTGATAATTGAAGTAAGGTGGGTAAGTAAGTAATCAAAAAACAAGTAGATAGTAATTAGTATATTTAAGCCATAAAAAATTGAAAAATAAAAACTTTTTAACAAAAAATTAAACAGACGAAATACGGAACTGAAAAGTAAAAAATAAAATAAACCTTCTTAGTCTCAGTAACTAAGCTCCTGAACTGATGTAAGTAACTGATTTTGAGTCGGCGCCAAACAAACAATCAACGAACATCATTTAATTACTTCAAAAAAATTATCAGAATGTCACCGCGCAACTCGATGCCATCATTTTACGCCTTACCTAGTTCATTTGCTTGTTTGTTTGGCGCCGACTCAAAATTATTTACTTACATTAGTTAAGAAGCTTAATTTTATTTTTCACTTTTCGGTTCCGTATTTCGTCGGTTCATTTTTTGTTAAAAAGTTTTTTTGAAAAGAAGAGCTTAAATACCAATTTTCACTACTCTAACTTCGAAACTAACTGAATACCCATACAAACTTTCATCCCTCTAGGGGTTGAATTTCCAAAAATACTGAAACACGTATTTCTTTATTTGTAACAGAGACCTCAAATACAGATTTTTATGATTCTGACTTTAAAACTATACAAACATTCAACCCCCATTTTCCCCCCTTAATGATAGAATTTCCAAAAACCCTGGAACACATGTTCCTTTATTTGAAAAGGAGAGCTCACATACCAATTTCCATGACTCTTCAATACTTCTCCCATACAAACTTTCACCCCTCTTTCCACCCCTATTTTACCCCTTCAGAGATGGAATATCAAGAAAATCTCATTATTGGACTACGCTGTCAGAATTTCAGCTCTTTAAGTCCAGCGGTTCGGTCTGGGCGTCGATTGTATGTCAGTCAGTCAGAACATGTCATTATATATGTTTAGATTGGAATTGAAAATTAATCAAAAATACAAAAAATGTATACCTTATATGAATTAGGCTTTCATGTTAATATGACAAAATAAATATTTCAATAAACCTCGTCCCTAAAAAATATGTTTTTTTTTTAATTATGTCATATAATTGAGGGTATCCAATGCAGAAATCCCAACTCAAAACATCTAGTCAAACTCAATGATTGTAACAGGGGCTCAAAAAGAAATCCATAGTATAGAGATATGCCTTCCAAGGGGCTTCAGGGGCAAAACATCTTCATCCTGTCAGACGACACATTCAAGCAGCACAAAAAGCTCCAAAGTCTAGACGGACTTGGGACTGCAAACTATCCCTGATACGTCTGGCTGCAAAACGTTCACATTTTTCAGGATATATACATACCAATTCCTCAATATCTATACATATATACAGGGTGTAATCTAACCTCTTGCACACTCGTGAATGACAAATGTATAATGCCATTTTATAACAAATTACAGTGGTTGAAAATCTGAGAAAAATAATTGAAAACATGTTTTGTTCTCTGTAAAATTCGACAAAACTTTGGGTAGCGCCTCCAACTAATTTCAGGTGATCTGCTCAGAGGAAAACTCCGGCAATTGCCGAATGCAATGAAGATTTAACTCGATATTTGAATAAAATAGAATGTTGAACCGATTGTGTCATAAATGTACACATTGCAGGCAGCCTGAGATATATATTGAATTGCAAAGTGAAGAAAACAACTAACCTTGTTATATCCAAACTGGTGTTGAAGTCAGAACTAGTTGACTTCATACTCTGCTTTGAGGCACTTATCATAATTATCACAGTCCCTTGTGAGAAACAAACAACACAAACAGTATGGAAAAGAGAAACATTAGCAATTGAATATTGTTTTGAAAAATAATATCACGACCATTGTAGTAATTCAGACAGTCAGAACACGTGAACTGAACACTGTTGCCAAGTGAGATTCTCGAATGGACCGTTCACAAAGCTGTCTACGAACTAAAGTTTGTGAGATTCCACTAGTGTTTTCTGATTGGCTGGTGAATGAAAAATTGTCAACTACTGTAATCCGTTTTAAAATGGCATTATACACTTGTCATTCACGGGTGTGCAAGAGTTTAGATTTCACCCTGAATAATTACATGTCCTGACTTACTGATTCAATCATGATCAAGGCCCAGACCAAACCGCTATACCCGAAGAGCAGAAAAAATTGACATCGTATTCCTATGATGACATAGGTAACCACAAAGGAAGGTTAGGTTTAGTTTTTGGAAATTCAACCCTAAATGGGTTGAAAATTTGTATAGGAGTACCTTCAGTTTTTTCAAGTGGGGTGTTTCGATGTTTATAGAAATTCATCTCCTAAAGGTGTGAAATGAAGATTGAACATTTTCATGGGGATTCCGTCAGATTTTAAGTCAGGGTCATGAAAATTGGTAATTGAAGTCTTTGTTACAAATAAAGAAATACATGTTTCAGTTCTTTCTAGAAATGTAACCCCTAAAATAGTGAAATGGGGGTAGAATTCTTTATAAGGGTTCCGTTTTTAAGTAAGATTAATAATAATTGGTGTTTTGACTTTCTGTTACAAATAAATGAATCGTGTTAAACCTTCTTGGTAAATTCCATTCCTACAGGGGCGAAGAGGGGAAAAGAAAAACAGAAAAAACTTTTTAACAGAAAATGAAATTGACGAAAAAAGAAACTGTAAAGCAAAAAATCAACCTTCTCAGTGTCAATAATAACTGCGCTCCTAAACTAATGTGAGTAACTAATTTTGAATTGGCGCCAAACAAACAATCAACGAAGATCAATAAATTTCTTTGAAAAAAATCAAAACGCCGCCGTGCATCCCGCAACAATCATTTTATGCTTCACATAAAATTAATTTGGTTGTTTGTTTGGCGCCGACTCAAAATTAGTTACTTACATTAGTTTGGAAGCTTGGTTATTAAGACTAAATAAGTTTATTTTTGCCAGCCACTTGTTCCAGCTTAATTCTAGGTTGCCATTCTGACGATGGTTCGAATTTAATACTTTCTAATTCTTCAACCTGACTCCATGTATCATTCGAGTAATTTTATAATTTATCAATAACTTCTCGGAAACAAAAGTTCTCAAATTGGAATTATTTACGTCACTTTTCCATTTAAACCATTATTCCGTTCAAAAATGAAATTTCCTGAACTATCAAAAACAGCACAGATATTTTTTCCAATTATGTTTTAATTGATAATTGCATTCATGTGTGCCTAGACACCATTCTGCGGTCCCGTATAAGATACATAATTTTGAAAGGAACAGTAAACTCAGTAAGAATGCCTGGCTATTACATGTGGAATGTGGGTAAATCGCATGTGCTCTGTATTAACAGACGGTCGACTGGTATTTGTTTCTATTATACAAGGCGTTCGACCATTTGCGAATCCAAAAGGCATGCCGCTTCAATCCATCATGCAGAAACATTACAACAGTTTCATCAGAAAGCACGTCATTACAACCCTTACCAACAGTTGAGATAAAGCGCAAAACTGGCTGCCATATAACACGAGTCTCGAGTATGTTCTGGTGGTTCAAGTTCCCCTACTTGTGTTTTCATTATAAAATAGTAATTCTGGTCAAGACTCATTCTGTGACTGTCTCATTTTCGGATGTTTGGATGTGGCCATTGTCCGATCCCATACCACCAAATTACGCAGATTTTATCAAGTTGAAAATTATATTGTCTTGTAGACGAGCATGTTGAATTTGTTGTTGTTGGGATGGCATTCCGCTTAATTTATGTTTATGAAGTATTTTTGAGCAGACAACATCGAAACGAGTAGTCGAAGCACTTGTCATTTCATCTGGAGTCAGTTCCCCAGTAATTGGCCAAGATTAAATATTGTCAGTGATTGTATGCTATGACGAGACCGTATCCACAAATACTCTTTTTTTCTTTCAAACAATGTAACATGTGGGAAACACACACAATTATAGAATGTATTGACTAAATAATAGTATATTATGCAACGATCATGTAATGCTATCAATACATGAGCACGAGGTGAGTTACGTAAACCGTGTGCGAGTGTATTAATAGCCATTACATGATCGTTGCAAACACAATTTTTTCAACGACCAATAAATAAAATAAAAAAGAATTTCTGGTGGTGTACAACATAATTATTCACTGTCCGCCTAATTATAGGTACTTTTGACGCATTGTGAATGAATGTCAATCAAAATTAAATGTCAAACAAGTATGTAGAAACACACCACTTCATTATCCCCAAGTACGTGTTTCTATAGGCCAAAAATTCGTTTCATAATGAAAAGTACGTGTTTTTATTGGCCAAAATCTGTTTCGAAATGAAAATCCGTGTTAAAATGGACAATATTAATAAATCGGTAGCAGATATATTTATATGGGAGTAGAAAAAAAAATTATATAAACCACAGGATCCCAAATTCTAAATACGATAGAGACGTTGTAATAACTAGCCAATCATATTTTTTTGCGATAGCTACTGAAGCAACACGGTTTTCAAAATATGATAGCGATATCCATGCCGAAAAATTCCATGCCACAGTTTACAGATAAAAATTCAGATTTTGGAGATGTTTACTTGAACAGAGATAAACTACTCAGCTTCAATAATAAGTTATTACACACGCTTTAATAGCTTCACCTGTATGTTTGAATGTATGTAAAGGTATCTCAGAAATCAAGTTTCACCTAGTTGTCCGAATCATTTGAAATTTTGCACACGTAACAAGAACTGATGACAATACAGTCATTTGATAGCTATTCTCACAAGGATAGTAAAAAAAAAATGTGTTTCTCAAGACTTGGTGAATTCACTGGTAAAAAATGCCTAATTCACATTTCGAAGATTTTATGAATTCACTGGTACGATCTCAGTCCTTCCACCAAAAGTTATGTTCAAAATACTTTATGAGTTGTCATACGGAGAGGGTGAAGAACCATATCAACCTCCCCTACAAACTACTTTCACCAGAGGTTAGTGAAAACTTCTCGCGTAGATGAAATAATGAGTTTTCTCCCGTTGTAGCCTTTCTAGCAATATGAACTTAAAAGTTAAAAATAATAAGAATGAAGTTATTGACCAAAAAGGCCACTTTGATGTAAAAAAAGCGTGGGAGTTGCGAGCACCTCTACTTACTTTTCTTAATGACTCTACCTTCACGAATAACTAGCCATAAACACTGATATCAAGCACCTCACGCTTTTTTCTGAGCAAAACATATACAATATGAAAATGTTTTGGATTGAAACTTTGGATCTTCTTTCACACTAATTGTCAAGTGTAGCCTAATAGGCTCTTGCTCTTCCAACGGGAATGAGTGGCCACACGCCTATTCACGATTAGTTTGAATTTTGGAAGATGTCAATTTGATAAATTAACATCTTGGCAGTTTTTCTCCAAAAAGATGACCGAGATGTGGTTCAAATTTAAAATGAATGTTTTGATGTAAGAGAGTTACAACCATTAATGGCCTGTAGAAGTAGGTAGCCCATTACTCAAGTGAGTGCCTGGGACGCTTATAACGGGTGTACAATATTAAAATTTTTTGGGTTGAAACGTAACCAAAAGCAAGAAATCAGCGCAACTTATGAGCATTTTGAGGGTGCCATTTAGATATTTTGTTTTGAGCGTTTCAAAATCATTATTCAGCTATACATTTTTGAATATGTGAGATCTGTTGAGTGTAAGGAATTTAGGAATTAGGTACCCTGTCAGAGTTTCATCTGAGTAGGAATATTCTTCGGTTTCTCTGTTTTATTAGTTTGGAGTGCCTTTTCATTATGGTGGTAGTTTCGTTGCCAAAATTGTGCTTGATAGCTTCATAGGAATATAGTTTATTTTCACCCATGCTGTAGCTAAATGATTTGTTTTTTTTCAACCAGGGCTATATAATTGAGTTTTTTATTTTTTGGGAGTTTCGTTGGTATCGAAAACAAAGGTCTTTGTTTTCAATTGATGATTTAATTACATATCCAACGTTTTGACTGTGACCACAGTCATATATATATATATATATATATATATATTTCTTCAATGTCTCGGAATAAAGGTCTGATTCAGTCAATTCATATAATTTCTCTTAACTACGTTTCGACATGGTATTTGTCATCATCAGGTTAAAACAAAATTATTTTATTTGAATTCTGCGTTCGCATCACCTACAATAACGTTCGTACGATGCGAACGCAGAGTTCAAATAAGATAATTTTGTTTCAACCTGATGATAACAAATACCATGTCGAAACGTAGTCAAGAGAAATTATATGAATTGACTGAATCAGACCTTTATTCCGAGAAATTGAAGAAAATATATATATACAGTATGTCTCACTAAGTTGGAACCATATGGAAAACTTTTTATTATTGATTTTAGGAGAAAAAGTTATTCCTCACAAAAAATTCTGCATATCCTAAAATCTAAAATACAATCATCAGATATCAATTTTTTTCAGTCGTATACGCGGTATGTCAAAATATATGAATTTTACTCGAGAGTAAAGTACCTTTATATTTGAAAATATCGAAAATTAATAAAGAAAAAAGTTGTTCAGAACTAAAAACTACGTTCAAATATGAAATTACATCCATTTGCATGAAAAAAAAATTTTTTTCTTATTTTGTCTTCAATAACAATGCAAATTTAACTGTAGTTACATGTAATCTAGGATGCACTGACAAAGAAATGATTTGTTGATTTGTTAATAGCAAGATATGTTTGACAGTGAATGTCAAATGGCGTTAGAATTAATAAGACACATTAAAATGGTATTTTGTGAAGAGAAAATAGAAATTGTTTTGATTGTGGGAGGAAACTATAAAACGCATAGAGAAGCAGCAACTATTTTTAATAACAAACATCGCAATAAAAATATCAATTATTCAACTGTTACGAAAATAGTAAATAATTTTAATGGAAAACGCCGAAAACTGGTTGCCGATGAGAATACGCAGTTTGAAGTAATGCTGTCAGTTGTAGAAAATCCAAAAATGTCATTTCGCAAAAGGAAGTCGTCGATGCAACAAAATGTGAGTAAAGATACAGCGACAAGAATTTTAAAACTGAATAAATTCAGACCATTCAAACCAAAAATCGTTCACACATTGAAAAAAAGGGATTATGATAGGTGCTTTGATTTTTGCCATCCCATCCAAGGAAAATTAGAAGAGGACCCTTATTTTACGAGGTGTATAATTTTTTCCGATGAGTCAACATTTTCATTAACTGGAACTGTCTCGTCACAACATTGTCGCTGGTGGTCTGATGAAATTCCCAATTTTGTAATAAAGTCTCATGACCAATATTAATTTAAGACGAACGTGTGGTGTGGCATTTATAAGAACAGATTAATAGGACCTTTTTTTTTCGCCAATCTATAAATGCGGAACGTTTTCTACAGTTTTTACAAACTCACATCAATGACTTCTTGAACAAACTACCCTTACAAGAACTTCAATGTATTTGGTTCCAACAAGATGGTGCCGCGTGCCACAGTATATCAAATGTTAGGGAATATCAAACATACATTCCATGGAAAAGTTATTCACAGATATTCTGATCTTTTTTGTCCTGCTAGATCCCCTGACTCAACCCCCCTTGATTACTTCTTATGGGGTTGCTTGAAACAAAAAGTTTATCAGAAAGGACCGTTTCAAGATGTTGACCATTTGGAGAGGATAATTTCAGAAACATGCCAGGAAATTTCTCCAGAAATGATAAGGAATGTATTACGTGAATTTGCCAAAAAAACGATTATATGCATTGAACGAGAAAATGGATATGTCGAGGCATCAGTGGAATGAGGGAACATTGAATTTATTTTCATTTCCAGAATTAATATGTTAGTTACACAACTTAGTATTTGTATGTATTTTCTTATTTGCACAATATATGCATATGCATTCATTATGTGTTTAAATTGCAAAATTGATAGAAAACATTAAGAAACGAAAAGGTGATCATGTGTTTCATAATCAAAAGAGATAAATGTTCATTCAAAATAGAAAAAACAGTAAAAAGTAACATAACCTAATTTTTCAATGTCTATGAATTTAATTGCATATTTGAGCGTAGTTTTCAGTCCTGAACAACTTTTTTTTTAAGTATTTTCGATATTGTCGAATATAAAGGTACTTTACTCTTGAGTACAATTCATATTTTTTGACAAACCGCGTATACGACTAAAAAAATTCGATATCTGATGATTGTATTCAAGATTTCAGAACATGCGAAACTTTTTATGAAGAATAACTTTTTTTCCTAAAATGAATAATAAAAAAGTTTTCATTTGTTGAAAATATAAACAGGATGTTCATAAAATCAGATGTGGAATCATCTGCGACTGAAAGATAAACCTTAGTCACTATCTTCCATCGTCAAGATAAGCTCTTGTGGGGTATTCATGTTGAAAAGGGAAACATTCTCAATTGAATATTGATAGAAAGATTTTTCTGTGAATTGAAAAATCCACGATTAAAATGAAGTTATTTTGTGAATGTCTAACAGAAAAACTACTTCCGGCTAAAGCACGTGGACATTGAACTACATCCGATAGATATTCTGAAAAGGACCTAACTCAAAAGAAAGAATCTGAAATTGAAAATTTGCATTTTCATTCAGATAGTTATTTGAAATAACTATCTGAATGAAAATCAAATTTCAATTCAGATCTTTGAGTTAGGTCCTTCAAATATCTACAATGTAGTTCAATGTCCACGTCTTTACGAAATTGTTTCTTTAGACATCAAAAATAACTTCATTTAATCGTGATTTTCATTCAGAAAATCTTCATCAATATTCAATGAAATTTCCTCAAAAGTTTCCTTATGGTTCCAACTTAGTGAGACATACTGTATATATATATATATATATACCAAATACTGTATATATATATATATACCAAATACTGTATATATATATATATATATATATATATACCAAATAAGTGCGAACGTTTTTAGGGGGTAATTCCTTGTCGGAAATCAAAGGGGGTCTTTCATGTAAAAAAAAGCTCTTAGGCCTTTCCTTGAAAAGTAACACGCTTCCAAAAATGAGAAAAAAATATGTTTTTTTTCTTGAAATTGCTGAAGAGTTGAAGAAATGGCATTTTGTGGGCATGTTCTACCAATAAGAAAGCTACCTATGAAGATTTTTTTAATTTTGTTGTGGTCTTTTAAAGGGGTGAAACATGCAACCCCTATTCCATTTTCCACCAGAACTTTTCAACGAAACAGAATTTCACGATTAAAAAATATGTGTTGCAAAGAACAATTCATTGCAAAACTTTTTTGAATCCAGTGTTGTGCCCATAAAAGCGATAATTTCCTAATAAAAAAATCAAATACAAAATTGTGAATGAACGGATCTTCTGTAAATGGAATCGAAAAAATCTAGTAGGTGGCTCTCACGTTTTGTTTGCACAACTTGTGACTTCAATCGTACTATTTCAAAATCGAAAAAATCAAATAGGTGGCTGTCAAGCCGCTTTGATGTCTATGTGGTAGTTGAAAGTTCAATTGTGTCTTTTGAATCTTCAATATGAATAATTACACTAACGCTGAAATGGCCGATATGCATTTTATGTATAGTCGTGCCAATGGAAATTCTTTGGAAGCTAGACGGCTCTATGCAGAGATGTATCCTCAGCGCGTGATACCTCATCACACAATGTTTGCACATCTTCACCACCGTCCCTATGAAAGATGGACTTTTCAAAAACGAACAACTGATTGTGAAGAGAGATTATGTACTCACGTTGAATAGTAAAATTGGGAAATATTTGGGAGTTGGTAAGATTCATAAAAATAAAATGATGACGTACCTAATCACATTTGTCTACAATAGACCAATACGATTGGAGAAAATCAGCATCCAGCTTACGAAAAGGATGATATGTCACATGTCAATGGCGATAGTTGTAGAATATGGTTGGGAAGTTATAGAGAGAGAGAGGAAGTAGTAGAGGAACTTAAAGGTAATATAGGATAGGATGTGAATACAATATACTATCTATATGTGATTATAAAAAGTAAGTTAAGAACTATTTTGGGGTGGGAACAAACTCAACTACAGCACAGTCAGAAAAAGAGAGGTGGAGATAATGGTCTGATTGTTAACTGACATAAAGAGAATTTAAAAAACTGATGAAATCGAAACTGATCTGTTTGTTCAAGGAGTGTTGAACGAATTAATTTCGAAAATTTCCAAAAGTGTTAGTTTTTTCCAGTTTTTCCAGCTGAAAATAGGGTTTTGAATTAATAATATAATTAGCAAATGAGCCATTGTACTAGAGATTTGGATTTTAGAAATTTTAATGTCTTTTAACTCGAATGATTACTTTGACCAATATATTGGGCGTGGCAGAAAGAAATAAACAAGAAATTGAAAAGACACCGGAGCCGTTTTGTATTTGGTGTTGCAAAACATTTTTGAGATGATGTGGCACGTATAAAACGAAATAGTAATGGTTTTGTTCTATTTATTTGAAATATTCCTTACATCATATGACACTTTAGTAACAAGGTAAAAACAAGGATTCATGGAAACAAGATCGGAACTCAAAAGGGTACGGTTCACGGATTTTACCATATTTCAGTAGTCATATCATCTAGTAGATGTAGTGAATAGCCGTGGTTATAAAATATCAGTTGGATTATATTATACTCATTATTTATATTGTCATATGACATAGGAATTGTAAAAAGTCAACCAAGAAGAGAATTTAATGATGCATTAAAATATGTCAACTGGATGATAGACTCACCAGGTCAGTGTGGACAAGTTTTCTATATATTGAAAATTCGAAAAAAACTGATGTGAAACAACTGGGCGTTTTGCAATTCTACAGCATCTGAAATAGTCTCTTGGCTCAATTATTTGATTAGAGAGTTGACTTGTTGCAGAATGTAATGGTCTATTATAGACAAATGTGATTGATATTATTCCGAAATCACTTCACCTTCCCTATTCCACGTGAGTACATAACCTCTCTTTCACTAAGGCCTTCCAATGAAAACAATTTCCTAGCGTTGAACTATTCCTTTTTTTCAAATGTTTTGTTAATGAAGAGGACCTATATTTGTCTGAAACATCTCTTATATAAACTAATAAAAGAAGTTTTCAATTTTCAGATAATATGGACTTCTTCCAGAAAGTCAATATAATTAACGAAACGGAAAATATTGTAACGAAAATAATACAGTACGCCACTACGCGATTATTGTTTGCCAGACAATGTAATGGTAGGGAATTTCCAAAACAAACATATAATTTTTCTTGACATGTTTTTTGGGTAACCTTCCACAGTCTGAAAATGAAAATATTATCAGGAAAATCTATACAAGTGTAGAGAGGGCAAACTAATTAGTTCACCCCGATAAGTTATTGCATTCACCAAATTATATTTCCTATAGAAAAATGATTCAATTAGTCAATAACTTGTCGTCTTCTGAATTTGCCTATCGAATTTTTTTTTTTAAATAGAAAAGATACTTTTCTATATAGTTTTTGATTGACGTTTCGGGGACTATATCTGCCCCCGTTCTCAAAATCTTCTAAATCTTCTTTAATTGTTTTAATAATTTTGATTTTTTCTTGCAGAGTCTTTTTTGCTTTTCCAACTGACGGATGTCAATTGAGAATCATCGAGATGTTTCCACGAGCCGACCAGCAAGAACCCAAAGATTCTGAATGTTAAGGACTATTATATGTAATAGGCCAACCAATAGAGGTTTTTTCCCACTTACATAAAGACGCAAATAGTTCATAGATGAAAACCCTGGTGTCGGACCCAGCAAAATCGCTTTGTGGACTTTTTTTAACAGGGAATATTGCCAAAAATGACCACTTTTTTGGTTTTTTTGAAATATCTTGGAAGAATCGTTCCACATTCACGAAAGATTTTGTAGAGAATTTGAAAACCTACAAAATGGTTATTTGTGCGACCAGATCGGTGCATTTTTCACTGAGAAAATCCGTGAAAACCTGTAAAAAGAGACTATTTTTCAAAAATTCATAATTTTTATAAATGAATAGCTGGACAAACAAACTTGCGGGAAATGATCGATATAAAAATGTAGCTCAACTGTGCGCAAGATGGTTTCTGTCCGATGTGTAGTTTTTGCACAATCGCGTTATAAACAATTTAAGGGCTTTTCTTGCAAAATGCGTCGATTCAAGGGAAATCGTCGAATTCATTCATAACTCTGTGAACGGCATCTGGAAGTAGAGATCAATATCTACAATTTGTATATTTTTAATTTCACCTGAGAGGTGAAAATGTCACTGAAAGTTTCTCCAAACGCGGCGGATTGCTTATAAGTTATTAGCTTGTTTTGCATACGTTTCAGTTATTTAATGATTTAGTTTTTTTTATTTACTATTGTATTACATCAGGTAATAGTGTGGCTAGTATTGAAAGGTTATGTATACGTATTCGTGATAAGTACTTTTATTGGTTGAAGTACTTAGCTTTTTAACAACTCTTCGGTTTCTTTCGTTTTATTCATATTCGACCATATTGTTCATTTATAAATAAATGTAAAACATTTTTTTCAAGACAAATGTAATATGTTCACATACAATGCAATATATTCACTTACAATTATTTTTACAAGGTCGAGAACACATCTGTTTGGGAGGGTTCAATTCAATTCCCCCACTACTGCTACTCGACGTCCCGAACGCACTTTCAAGCGTTTGGAGCAATTTTCAGTGACATTTTCAACACATTTCCCACCTCTCAGATGGAAATCCAGAATATGAAACTTGTAGATATTGATCTCTACTTCCAGATGCTTTTCACAGAATTTCAATATGACTATTTTCCTTGAATCGGCGCATTTTGCAAGAAAAGCCCTTAAATTGTTTATAAGGCGATTTTGCAAAAACTACACATCGGACAGAAACCATCTTGCGCACAGTAGAACAATATGTTATTTTCGATGAATTTCCGCAAAATTGGTGGTGGACCACCAATTTTGGTGGTCCAGCTTTGAATTTATAAAAATTATGAGTTTTTGAAAAATGGTCTCTTTTTAGAGGTTTTCCCGGATTTTCTCAGTGGAAAATGCACGGATCCGGTCGCACAAAAAAATATTTTGTGAGTTTTTGAATTCCCTGCAAAATTTTCATCGAGTGTGAAACGATTCTTTCAATACTTTTTGAGACATTTGTAAAAAAACAAAAAAATCAAAAGTCATTTTTGACACTATTTCTTGTAAAAAAAAATCCACAAAGCGATTTTGCTGGGGCCGACACCGGGGTTTCAATCTACGAAGTATCCTTTCAAAGGTAGTACAGGTTATTTGCGTCTTTATTTAGGTGTGAAATTTTCTCTATTGGTTGGCCTATAAGGTTGAGCGAACCGCGGAAGTAGAAGTAATAATTTACTCAGAGTTGAGTTCATTCAAAGTGAAGTCCTATTTAGTGAAGTGCGATACGTGGTACATTTTGTTATTCATTTTGATGAGTTATTTGTCTTCATGTGTTGGAGTACAGTTGTAAAGGAAGTAGTGCAGTGTCAAGCTCGGTATTTGTTATTGTATGGTATTTATTATTGTGTTGTAATTGTGGAGGGTAATAAACCGACGATAAATAGTGGAGTATTTTAATAAGTGACGAACCCCAGTTTGGTAACAATATTATTGCACAAAATAGTCATTAAACAATTCTCAATTTATATTTCGAAATGTTATTGCACAAATCAATAATGTTGACGCTTGTTATTCAAAATATTGCATGACCAAATTATTATCTACCTAATATAAATCGTTTCATTAGCACGACTGTCCCCGGTATATGAATCTCGCTAAGCAATTATTCCTCACTGGGGGGACACAAAATTCGTAAAGTTTCTTCAACTCTACTTACCGTAGAGTAACTCGGTTACACCTAATAACAAAATAATGACAGACCTACCCAGCCGTTCATAATTTTTTTTTTCATTGAAAAATATCATTCTCGATATCATATAAACGACAGGTAATTAACCGAGTTGATTTCCCACGGACGAAATGTTAGACAAAAAGAGAAGATAATCACTTTTGAACGGCGGAACAATCTTACGACTTCCTTTCGGAATGAACAAAAAAAATCATACCCAATTGCATTTGTCAGACATCAGATTGTTCGTATGTAATAGAGAATTGGAAACAGTGGCGTAACATATTATTTATATTGTGAATACTGTATGTGTATAAGTACTACGGTACCACTCCTGATGGCAAATGCATATTGCTATAATAATATGGAAATATCGGCATAATGCAACCGAAATATCGAAAATATTGAAAAGAAAGTTCGAAACGAATATCAGTTACAATAACTACGAATTTCACTAGATAGTCTGTTTATGAAATACATTGGTAGAATCCAACAAACCGTGAAGTTTCAATAAATTTAATTATTCTAGGTCATTCAACAGATACGATTGTAATTATGGAATGACACATGTAATGGATCAAAAAAAGGTAAATAGGAGAGAAAAGAAAATCCGTCATATTTTTTCGATAGAACAATCACCTGTATTGCGTTGGATCAATATCAAAGTACTATAAGAAAAATAGCCGGTGTGAGTTTTTTTTCTTTCGAATGCTGGTCTTGTCGCCAGCTGCACCTCAGCCTCTTGGGCTTTTTGTACCTTTCGGTTTTTATTTTACAGCACCCACTCCGTGACTCTAGTTCCCTGTACCAGTCTGTACCGATTCATCACCGGTTGGCTACTGTATTGTTCGGGGGTTACCCTTGGCTCTAAGAATATTGCTTGTCTTTTGCGGTCCATTGCCTTGCATTCTGACAATATATGTTTGGCCGTTTCTGTCCCTTTGCCACATTGTCTGCAGGAAAGTTATCCGTTGTACAGCCCCATTTTGTGAAGGTGTGCTCTCATTGGGCTGTGACCTGTGATAAGGCCAGTTATTGTTCTGACTTGGTTCCTACTCATCTTGAGTGGTTCTCCAGTTCTTCTTTTCGACGGTTCTATAATATATGTTTTCCCGTGGTGCATGAGAGGGGCTTTATTCCAGCGCTCTCTTTGTTTTGCTTGACCCCGTTCCATATGCAGCCTCGGATAGCCGATTTCGTCACTCCGAGTGCAGGTTCTGGGCCAATATATAGAGTTGATCAGCCCGTTCTAGCTAGTTCATCAGCTTTTTGATTACCCTCAATGACATAGTGTCCTGAAAGCCACATCAAAGTTATTTTGTTGTGGTCTGCGAGAGCACTGAGTTCTTCTTGGCATTCCCATACCAGTCTTGATGTAACTTTTGGGTTTTGAGCCTTCAGTGATGCCTGGCTCTATGTACATATTTTGCACGCACGCACTTTTCTCGTATTGTAAGATTGCGTACATTTCCGCTTGGAATACGGAAGTATTTATTCCCAGGTGCTCATTTGGGAGTTTCTTGCCTCACTGTATATACCAGCACCAGTTCCTTCCTTGGTCGTGGATCCGTCTGTGTACCAGATCCTTGCTCTTGATAGTGTCGTCTGTCCATTCCCTCAGGTCTTGTATGATCACCTTGAAGTTCGTGTCAAAGAATTATCCAGGAGCTGTGTGGTGCGTTGATTTCATTTCGAGAATGTTGCCTCCCACTATTTCCTTCATTTTGTTGTGATCCGATCTGTTGCTCGTGATTTTTAGCCTCAGAAGTCCCATTCTTGCCTCCCCCATGATTGTTAAGTCAATCGGTGGAATGTCCAGTAGTGCTTCCATGGCTGCTGTTGGTGTTGTTTTCGTAGCCCCGTTATGCTGAGGCAGGCAAGTCTTTCTACCTTGCTCAACTCAGCCGTCACTATTTTTTGAGTTATCTTTGTCCACTATACCAAATATGCATAGGTGATCGATCGTGGGTTTCACTACAGTATTGTATGTCCAATACACCATTTTGGGGCTTTGCCCCCATATTTTTCCGTGTGCTTGTCTGGCTACCATTAGTGACACCACAGCTTTCTCCTTTTCTTTTGCCAGTTGATGGTTCCATGTTGATTTCGAGTCTAGGACTACCCAGAGATATTCAACTTCCCCCGACAGCTGGATATTGGTCCCTTGTAGAGTTAGGGTTCCTAGGCCCTCTAGCTTGCTTCATCGGGTAAAAGCTACTATGGTTGATTTAGAGGGGCTGATATTTATCCATATACTGACCAGATTTAGGGCCTGGTGTGAGTTACATTTCAACTGAATAATATTGTGTTTGAAATAATCAAATCATTCATTAATTGTTGAGTACTAGTTAATAAAAATTACAAACATACTGAGTGTGGTATGATTCAAATGAATGATTGTATATTCATCATAAACATCAAAATAGATTTGTATTCGAAATTTCAGAAATGCATTTTGTGAAAGATTGTTATGGGAGTCGCCGTCATTTTTTCAAGTATCTTCTCCTGGATCGATTTCCCATATGCTTGAACATTTTCACACGAGAATTTCCATAATGAAGTCACGTCGATTATTATTTCCATGTAATCAGTTTATTACTTTGGTTCTCACTAATTCAAAATGAAAATGAGGTTGAGGTTGAAAATATGAACAGGATGTTCATAAAATCGGATGTGGAATCATCTGCGACTGAAAGATAAACTTCAGTCAATAACTCCCATCGTTCAAGATAACCTCTTGTGGGGTATTTATGTTGAAAAGGGAAACATTCTGAATTGAATATCTAATAGAATTGAGAATGTTTCCCTTTCCATTTCGAAAATGAGGTATTCTTCATTCTGGATTCTCTCCGCGAGAAGGAGGGGGTATTGGAAGCGAATACAACTTAGTTCAGCAACTTTTCGCTAGATGGCGATGAGTGCTCAAGATGAGAAAGTTGAAGTTTATCATAATAAAAAGTTGTAAACGTTGACCCTCAAGTGAAAAAAAAAAAAAATCACAAAGCAAAAAGTCCAATATGAGGTTGATTTCCAAACCAAAAATAATAATTGTAATGGCAATATATCCACGGTATCCTTATGAAGAGTGGAGTATCATCAGAAGCTGTTTTTCAACTCAACCTTCTATTTTTAAACATAATAGAGGTTAAAAAATTCTGATAATTGCTTTGAGTATCAGAACTATAATTTCGTGTTTCATCCGTGTCCTCTGGCTTCATTTCTGAGAATGACCGTTCACGTATTGCGTGAACTTAAACAAACGCATGCTCAATCATAACGTTTACTTCTACGTTTAACTTCTAAACGCAGCCTAATATGAATCAACGTTGCAAATGCACGATTATTTCTATTCAACTTCTATTTGATGTTTCGAAGAGTATGTGCACTAATAGAAAACACTTTCAGCAGTTTGTTTTCTGAGAGGAAATAATAACGTTACTTTATAAAAAATATAGTTCGTTCCTGCTGACTTTTATACTAAATGGTTAATGGAAACTTCAATAAATTCAATTCACCCAAGATTATAATAATATAAAAAAGATGACCTAATGCGGTCTCGAATCAGGATTTGACTAATATTTCATTATATAGAAATAGTAGTTTATGTAACAAGTTCGCAAAGTGAGGCTTTGGCGGACGAATCGGAATATGGAGATGATATCCGCTGAAGCCATTTCGGTACGTGTTGCATACAATTTTTGTTTGTATTAGCTCTCCAAATTCCAAGTAGAACATAAATGCTACATATATTTCCTAGCCGTGCATACATTTTCAATCACCATACGATAGGGTAAAGAAGTTGTGCGAAAATCTAGAAATCGATTGTTTATCAATGACACATTTTCAAATACTTGTCAAATATTAGTGTCCATATTTCATGAAATAAGCATTCCAAAAGAAAATTTCGAAGAGAACGTGTGCTGTCACTACAAAATTTCAAATAATCTATAGTTTAATGCATCTCCTGAAACGTTTTTAGGATATTCATTATAAGTTTTCTGAATAAACAAAAATATTTCGATAAAGGATTTTGCAGACTCTTTTCAGTATCCAAAGTAGCTATTTTGTGGAGCGTGTAGATACAAAAATCATGTTTCAACATTCTAGAAATATTTTGACATCTTGAACAAAAAATGAAAAGACGATCATTATATGTTCAGACTAACCATAACTTATCCTGGTATTTCGAAATATTTTTTTTTTTTCGTAATTATTTATAAGATATGCGCATTGTCCGATGCCCATTAGAATTTATCTGAATGTTCCAGAATAAGTGAAGAAGAACTTGGTATCTGATATTGAAGTAGATGAATTTCTTAGCATTTCTCAATAAAAAAAACTCAAAAAACGGGTAATTATGACAATGTGAATGACATTCATCGTTCAAGAAGAGAAGAGTTGAGAAGGGAAAACATTCTCAATCGAACATTGTAATTTTTTTTCTGAAAAATAAAGAACATACGATAAAAAATTGAGCTAATTTTTGTAGTAATATTAAACAAAAAAAAATACTTCCCAGTCTAAAGCATACCCTGGACATGGAACTGATCTGAACTGAATAGAGTCGGACCAAAGACAGTTCCTTGTGGTACTCCATATTCAATGTCTAATTTTTGACTTCTTACAACTTGCTTTCTTGTAGTCAAGTAACATCTAAATTAATTCAGCACCATCTCTCTGATATATAAGTACTCTAACGCTCGAATTAATAACGTGTGCCTAACAGTGTCAAAAGCCCAACTTGGATCTATAAATAGTCACAGACTAGGCCTCCCACTGTCTAGAGATGTAGAGATGTATGTTTTTTTTTTTGAGTGGGATTCACAGATGAGATTTTTTCCCTAAAGCCAAATTGTTTGTAGACCACAAATTAAACTTATTTATGAATGTTATTTCGTTATTTTGTTTCTCAAAAGTTTTTTAACCAAGTGGTTAATAACATAAATTGGTCTATAATTACTGGCCCAACTTCAAATACCGGCACTACAAGAGATGTTTTGGAGGCATCAGGCCATATTTCCTTTTCAATAATATTGTTTATTCTGTATGCTGATCAGGTTGAGATATGATATGAAACTAAATGTTCTGCTCTGTCGTCAACTCCAAGAGACTCATTGTTTTCGATCTCATTTATCAGATTGCATATTTCTTCAGCATTTGTAGGAGCTAGAAATATTGTATTAGGCAGGATTTCTGAAGTACTTTCATAGTGAGGATTTCTTTTGATTTCCTCAGCAAATTTTTTTGCAAAACTCACAAATCACGATTGAATTCGACTGCTATTTCTTCATTGTTTGTTAGTAGATCCCCATTTTCATTCACGATAGTTTCAATATGGATTTTCAGGTTGAACCGTGTCTAGATATTCGATAATTTTATCTTTCGGCTCCCATGTTGGAGCCATTTTCAAGAAAAATAGAAAAAATATATAAATATAAGATATTGATAAGAGTAATAAAGGGGAAGTGATTTCCAACCTAGGTCTCAATCTACCTACTCTTAGGTTGTAGTCACTTAGGTAGGAATGTACTTTCACTTGAGGTCTCGATCTGCCTACTCCTCAGGTGTTGTCAGTTCCCTCGAAGGAGTAGACAGATTGAGACCTTAGAGGGAACTACTGCCGAGACCTGGGAAGTAAGCAGATTGATACTCCGGGGATGAGTTGAAAAAACCTGAACCCCACCTGAGTGCCTACTAGGAGTAGGCAGATTGAGACCCCGGATAGAAATCATTTTATTTTAGTGTGACAACAGTCAATAGGGAGATTGAGACCTCAGGTGAAAGCACATTCCTACCTAAGTGACTACAACCTAGGAGTAGGCAGATTGAGACCTCGGTTGGAAATCACTTACCCTTTGTTACTCTTATCAATATCTTATATTCAAATATTTTTTAGACTTTGCTTGAAAATAGCTCCAAAATGGAAGCCGAAATTATCAAATTTCTAGACGCGGTTCGACAAAAACTTTCAATATTCCCAATATATATATATAAATATATATATATATATATATATATATACATATGTATATATATATACATATGTATATATATATATATATATATATTATATCTTAATATATATATAAATCCAGTGTCCTGATGTTTGTTCCCAGTGAACTCTTCACCAAGTCAACCGATTTTGATGAAAATTGGCATGTATGTGTAATTTTCTCCAACTTGAGAGATAGGCTATTTCTCATCCCCCTAAATGTTAAGGGTGGTCCACCCCTTAATTTTTATTTTATTTTTTTGGTAATTTTTTTTTTTATTTTTTTATGATACAATATTCAAAAATACATACAACCCTGGATTTTCACCCTCCTACGATCAACGCCTATTTTTCCATCGCGATTTTTATGTGTTTGTATTTTATCCACAGATCCGCAATAGGGTTGCAAGATGGCAATCGAATATAATAATTGTAGTACGATAAAGAAAAAACGGGATAACGGATAACGAAAAAACGGGAAAACGGGATGACAGAATGAGGGAATAACGAGAAAACGGAATAACGGGATAAATAAAAAACGGGATAATAGGAAAACGGGGATAACGAAAAAACGGGAAAACGGGATGACAGGATAAGAGGATAAGGGGAAAACTGGATAACGGGATAATGAAAAAATGGGATAACAGGAAAACGGGATAACAGGAATAACGCGATAAAGAAAAGACGGGGAAACGGGATAACGGGATGACAGGATCAGGGGATAACGGGAAAACGAGATAACGGGATAAATAAAAAACGGGATAACAGGAAAATGGGATAACGGGAATAACGGAATAACAAAAAAACGGGATAATGGGATGACAGGATAAGGGGATAACGGGAAAACGGGATAACGGGATAAAGAAAAAACCACAGCCACAGCAACGCGTGGCCGGGTCTGCTAGTATATATATATATATATATATAATTATATATATATATAAATATATATATATATATATTTAATTATATATATATATATATATATATATATATATATATATAGGAGTAACCCATTTGAAAGCGGGCCACCTCTCTAAATCTGTTAATTATTAACCGATTCAGAAGTTTTTTTTCAGTAAATGGAACATCAATAGTTTCATTTGAATACCATAAATTCGAAAAAAAAATTTCACGGTCTACTTCGAATTTTTTTAACGTCAAAAATCCAAAAAATATACTAGCGATATTTTTTAATAAAACTTGACGAGGCCCCTGGATTTGTGATGCTTTCAAATGGGTGTGACCGAAATTTCACCATGAAATTATTTTTTTCAACAGAAATATGGCATAAGTAAAATTCATATCACTTTATCAAAATATTTCGAATAGTCGTCAAATAAATCACAATCTTGTTAAAAATATCGTTAAAAAATTCTCTTTCAGGTCGTTAGCAGTCGAGTTTGTAAACAGCAGTTATTCAAAATGGCGTCAAATTATGTTTTTTCCAAACGTAACTCCCTAGTATAGGAGATAGTTATGTCCATCAGAACACCCAAATCCCGATTTAATTCGATACATTTATTCTACCATTTTCTAATGCTAACTAACCATAAGATTCGATCAACATTCGATCATTGGTTTGGGGTAATATCTGAGCAAGCCTGTCTAATTCTTTCACGCGGTTCCTCTTTAGTGGTTGACAGTTATTCCAAATATCAATCTTGGTTTCATTCAAACATGCTTGGGATACCACATTTCAAAAATATTATTTTTATTAGGAGGCTTTGTAACTTTAGTTGCTATAGAGATGACAAGTCATCAGAAGAATAGACGAAAAGACACAAATTTGTTACTGTTAATAGTGAAGGTTATAACTCCTCAAGTACCTACACTAATAAAGAAGTATGGCTGATAATTTGACTTTGCTGGAGAAAATTGAAATAGTAAGACTTCGTGGTAACAACGACAGATCCGAAAGGGAAGTATGTAGAATTTTCAATAACATGCATCCGTAGCGTCGAAATATTAGCAGAGCTACAGTTGGCCGAATAAACCAAATTTTCAATCAGTATGGAGCTGTTTGTAAACATATTCTGAAGAATAGTAATATGGTACAAAGACAGAGATGAAATAATTCCGAACGAATTCGAAATTATTTCAATAATAATCCGAAAACCAGTGTGAGAATTGCAAGTTTGGACATTAACTTACCGCGTGAAAAAATAAGGAGAAATCTTAGGTAATATAATAAGATGAAGCCCTTTAAACTAAAGTTCACACCTCAGAAGAAGGCGATAAAGAGAAGAGGATGGAGTATAGTTTATGCGCTCAAGGAGAATATCTAAATAACAGGAATTTTCTGAAAAAAAATTTGTTCAGTGACGAGGCAACATTCACAACCAATGGAACAGTTAGTTAATTCTCGAAATAAAAGGTACTGGACGGAAGAAAATCCACATTGGATGATAAATTGCAGAAGACAGTACTCACAAAAAATAAATGTTTGGTGTGGAATATTACATACCAAAATAATTGGCCCCTTTTTTTTTAAAGCAATTTGAATGGTCAAAATTTTTTGAATTTTTTTAAAAACTAATTTTCCAACACTATGGACGAACTTCCACTGGCAGAAGAGGCTCATCTTCTATTTCAATAAGATGGCTATTCCATCCACCCTAGCAAGATTGTGAGAGATTGGTTGGAAGAAAATTTTCCTAATCGGTGGATAGGGCGAAATACTGCATTGATCGAGTTCCCCCCCAGATCCCCGGACTTGACTCCATTAGATTTTTTTATGGGCCTTCGTTAAAGAACAACTTTACAAAACTCGCCCAATGAGCAAAGAGGAACTGCGTGAAAGAATAGGACTAGACCTATCGATGCTCTATCTACTGAAAATAAAAACTTCTGAATCGGATAATAAATAACAGTTTTAGAGAGGTGGCCCGCTTTCAAATGGGTCACTCTGTATATATATATATATATATATATATATATATATATATATATATATATATATATATATATATATATACAGTGTGACCCATTTAAAATGGAACCACCCCTGTAGAATACGCATATTTCAATCATTCTCGAAAAATTTTTTTTTAATATCAAGCATCAAAAACTGTATCTTGACACAAATTTTCATAACTTCAGTTTCATTTCCAAGGCACTCTATGGTTTTTTTCTTCGTCAAAAACGACAAAATTTGATTGAACCACTCGATTTGTAGTCGTTATAAATGGAAACCATGGAAATTTCATAAAAAAATATTGGTTAACAACGAAGTTATAACAACTTCAATTTTGGAAACAAAGTATTTGATTATAATTTTTATTCAAATTATAGACATATTTGAAATCTGGCAACACTGCTGATACAAAGTCGAACACTAGTGGATTTGTACAGCAAAAATCCGAAGTCAATAGCTGATTCCGTTCTACAGTTATAACTCCTGAAAGTATGGTAATGTGAGCGATTTGTGGTGGAAGCGATTTTGTAATAAAAATCTGACTACGCCACTGGATTTGTAAATTATATTCCCCCAAAATAATTTATTCAAGTTTAGGTTATAAGTGTATTCGAAAATAACAGAAAATTAAAAATTCATTTTCAAGTTATGCAGTCTTCCATAGCCGATAAAAACGAAATGAACCGAATCAAGTTTTAAAGTATCAAAATTATTTATTGAATAATAAAACAGAAAGCAGGACAAAAAGTATTCCTTTTAAATTCTGCAAAACTCAATTGAAACAAGCTCATAAAGAAGGTATCAATAATTTGAGGAAAGTTGAACTAATACATTAGGCATAGGTATTGTACTAAATCAATAGTAGGCTGTGATTTAGTACACCACAAATCGCTCACATTACCATACTTTCAGGAGTTATAACTGTAGAACGGAATGAGCTATTGACTTCAGATTTTCGCTGTACAAATTCACTGGTGTTCTACTTTGTATCGGCAGTGTTGCCAGATTTCAAATATGTCTATAATCTAAATAAAAATAATAATCAAATACTTTTTTTCCAAAATTGAAGTTGTTGTAACTTCGTTGTTAACCAATATTTTTTCATGAAATTTTGACTGTTTTCATTTATAACGACTACGAATCCAGTGGTGTAGTCAAATTCAGGAAAAAAAATTGCCTCATAAACTTTTGCTGTTTTTGACAAAGAAAAAAAACCATAGAGTGCCTTGGAAATGAAACTAAAAGTATGAAAATTTGTGTCAAGATACAGTTTTTGATGCTTGATATCAAAAAAAATATTTTTGAGATTGACTGAAAAATGCGTTTTCTACAGGGGTGGTTCCATTTTGAATGGGTCACACTATATATATATATATATATATATATATATATATATATATATATATCTTTTCGAGAGGGTGTAGAACTCGTCAAAATAAGTGTTTTTACAAATAATTGCCCACATTGGTACAATAATAACCGCGACAACTTTAACAGAACATTTTAGAAAATTCAAGTACGGTCCTGGAAATTTGAAGGCTGTTCCATTTCCAATCGTAGTTTAGAGAAGGAATCTGAGCAAACACTACAGTGTACGTCGGCAAACGAGACACCTATCATAATGGTAGGTTATGTTTATGTTCACGAAACCAGTGAATTGCTTTCAATTCACACACAAAGTGAATTTAGCCGGTGGATTTGTGATAAATGGTGTCTGAATGAAAACAGGAAGGCTTGTACCATGGCGATATGACAGGAAAGATGTTATTTGTAACATCGAATGTATCACAGCCTCAAGAACGTCTCACCTGAGTTCAATACTGCCAGTTGGTTCTGAATAAAAATATTGAAAAAAATAATTTTACTTGTCAAATTCTTCTTAAAGTTTGGAAATTGCGAAACAGCGAAGCATTGGTAGGTGAAGCATTTTTTATATTTTTGTTTCGCTTATTAAGGTTATCGTAAATATTTCAAAGGAAAAATCAAGTATCAACTGTTTGCGGTTATGCAAGAGGCTTGATAACAGCGTTATATATATATATATATATATATATATATATATATATATATATATATATATATATAACGCTGTTATCAAGCCTCTTGCATGAAAATTGTGGCAGTGCAGACAAATTGTTTAATTCAAGAAATAACCATCGTCGAGCAGGAAGAGCTATCGAAGACACAGGTTCCACTGCGTTTCGAAGATATCGCTTTCCGAATTTGATGTTGGTTGTTGTGAGATGCATTATGGGGGTAAAGGATCTCATGTACTATGAGTGGCCATCAAGATCAAACAAGTCGAAGCAGTGTTGACTTCAAGGAGAAAAAGTGAAAAACAGATAAAAAACATAAAATACGAAACTGCAAGCCACATTTGCATAAATGAAAATCAGAATCGAGTTCGGTAGAAGAAGAACAAGTAATACAATTGGAAAGTGAGGATACAAGTAGAGTGGAATACAAATATGATTGTATAAGGTGTGGTGAAAACGATTATAAAACTGAAAAAAAAACCGAGGATTGGATCCAATGCATTTTGTGTCCTAAGTAGATGCAAGAAAATTGTACTCCATTTGAAAATACTTGCGACACGTGCGGAAACAAGAAGAAGAAAATGTGTGGAAATAAGGAAAATGAAGGCAATGCGAAATTGATCTTGATGGCCACTGATAGTACATGAGATACTTTACCTTCATAATCCATCCCACAACAACTAACATTAAATTCGGTAGGAAAGCTATATATTCGAAACACAGCGTAACCTGTGTGTTCGAAAGCTCAGTTGGTTAGACCATGGTCTAGAGATCCAGAGGTCGCAAGTTCGATTCTTGTTCAAGGATGTTTTTTTTATCGAATTTAAAAATTTGTCTGCAATGCCGCAAGTATCATTCACTCATTATATTCACTGATGGTGTATTTCTCCTTCGTATTTATATTTGGCAACTTTGTTCAGTGGTCGGAGATCAGCGCCAGACTCTTGACTCAAGCTGTCAATCCACAGCGACGCGACGTTAGGAAAAAATGAAATTGATCTTGATGGCCACTGATAGTACATATATAGATGGATAGATATCATTTATTTTGCCAAAGATTACATTGTTGTAATACAGCAATAGTCAGTCAGGTACATGAATAAACAAACAGATATATAAATATACATATACGGGATAAAATCGCACATAAAAGTAATAAGTAATAAAAGTAAGGAGTAATAGGTAAACACTGGGTAATATAAAAGACAAACATATTTATTGGAATAGGGTATTTCTCAGTTTAAAAATGTTAGGTTGGTACTTCTGAATTATGTTTCATGAAATATATGTTCTGTAAAAAGACAGTTGTCAAAACAAGAGTTCAGTTGTTAACCGCCATTATTGTTAAAAATTTGAAATTGATTTATCTTCTACATTTATATAAGTTACTTGAAACTTGCTGAATAAAAACACGTTTATATCCGTTACTCAGTGAACCTTTATTGCATGGCCAACCCATTACCAATAGGTTATGGGCCCAGATCACAAGAAAGTTGAAAGTAAAGGCTCTGAAAGTTAGTTGAGTCTAAGCGTCAGTTTATTCGAGATTCTCTGCACCTGCACGAGAGCCATGGGAGATTAAATCGATGTATCGTCAGTGGCGAAGTTTGATGGGAAAAACTATCATCAATGGAAATTTCAAATCAAATGTGCACTAAAAGCAAAAGGATTGTATGGCCTGGCAGATGGTACAGTAACCCAGCCCCCTTTAAATCAAGCACAAGAAGCAGAAGCTTGGTGCAAGAAAGATGCACAAGCAATGTTTTTGCTAACAGCAGCAATGGATTTAGGACAGATCAACCTTATTGAGAACTGCACCTCGTCAAAGGACATGATCGATAAGTTAGATTCAATCTTTGTACAAAAATCAGAGGTGAACAAGATGTTGGTGCATGAAAAATTTCACCAGTGATTCCATTGCACAACATGTATCAAAAGTAGAAAATCTTGCTCTAGAGATCAAAGAATCGGGAGATAAAATCAGTGATGCTGCGATAATCACAAAAATTTTAATCACACTACCCTTGAAATATAGAAATGTGCGTCAGGCTTGGCTTTCTTTAGATTAATCCAAACAAACCATCAAAAACTTGACAGCTAGGCTTTTGGAAGAAGGAAGGAGTCTCACATCAATTGAGGAAGAAGAAACTGCACTAGCTGCAATATCCTTGAAAGGAAAGTTTGAGACACACAAATACAAAGATAATAACACGATTTACAATTGTCAAAAGAAAGGTCATATGGCAAAGGATTGTAGGGCTCCAAAGAAAAATAAAGAAGGTCAGATACGCAGAAAAGAAATTAGAGAGACTGCTTTCATCGTAGGAAGTGAAATTATGTCCGAAGAACTCTGGATTATGGATAGCGGTGCAAGTGCCCATATGTGCTTCAAAAGAGATTACTTCTGGGTATTTGATGAACTGGATTCCCCATCGAATGTTATTTCAGGAAACAGAAATCATTGCCAGTGAAAGGAAACGGAGTTGTGAAAATAAAAAAAACTGATATTGGTATGATTCGACAATAAATGAAGTTCTTTTTGTGCCAGAATTGATAAAAAAATCTTCTGTCTGAGGATGTACTAACCAATAAGGGGATGAAAATTATAAAAGAAGAAAAAGAAACCAAAGTGTATCATCAAAATGAACTAGTAGCCAGTGGTGTTCGTGAAAAAAATAATCTGTATGAAATGCAGTTTAAAACAGTCACTCAGAATGTGAATATTGTGTCAAAAGATGCCAAAAACACTTTGAGAAATTGGCATTACAGACTTGGACATGTAAATGTAAAAGTCTTGAGGGAAATGGTGTCAAAAGGGTTAGCTTCAGGAGGAGATTTTTGAAAACTGATAATTTTCAGTATGAAGACTGTCTCTTGGGTAAACAACATCAGCTTTCATACAAAGAGAGTGTTCGTCAAGCTATAAATAAACCCGGTGACTTGATCTATAGCGATGTTTGTGGTCCAATGTCAACATCATCTATTTCTGGGGCTCGCTACTTTTATTCAAAGACAGTTTTTCATCGTACCTGCTAGCTTATTTTGTTGAGCATAAGAGTGATGTTCTAGACTGCTTTATAAACTTCAACAACAAAGTGAGAACAAAATTCGGAGACATTCAGTTAAAATTTTGCATGTTGACAATGGTACAGAATATACAAACTGGGATTTCAAGAAATACTTGGACAAAGAAGGCATTGAACTGGAGCTAACTGCTCCCTACACTCCCCAACAAAATGGTCGAATTGAAAGGGAGAATAGAACTATCATGGAAAGTACAAGGTCAATGATATGTGCTGCTAAATCACCACAGTACTTATGGGCTGGAGAAGTAAACAATGCCATCTATATTTTGAACCGAACTCCCAGTAGTCAAACACCAAATTCAACCCCATTGGAAATGTGGACTGGCAACAAAGCAGACCTTGGTCATATGAAAACTTTTGGTTGTGCAGCATATGTCCTGATTCCACGTCAAAAGCGTTCAAAATTGGACCCAAGAATTAAGAAACTAGTGCTCGTTGGTTGCGACAATAACTCTACCAATTACAGACTTTTTGATCCCAACACAAGAAAAGTGACAATTTCACGAAATGTAATGTTTTTAGAAACTAAATGTGGATTTGAAGAAAAATCAACATTTTCAATAGCGATTAATGATGAAATTGATATTGAAATTCCTATGCAAGAAAGACCTGCCATTAATGCTGATCAGGAAGAGGTGACAGCTGACGAAGAAGAAGATCAAAGAGAACTTGAAGATAACCTCAGACCACAGAGAAATATTAGTTTACCAACAAAATTCCAAGATTATGGTCTGAATTTTGTGGAGATTGATGTACCAAAAACATATCGAGAAGCTATAAACAGTGATAAATCTAAGGAATGGAAAAATGCTATCTCAGAAGAGATCAATGCATTGAAGAAAAATGAAACTTGGAACTTAACAACACTGCCTGCTGGAAAGAATGTCATTGGTTCCAAGTGGGTTTTTAAGATTAGCAGGGACAATGAAGGCAAAATGTGTCGCTATAAAGCCAGACTATGTGCTAAAGGATTTGCACAGAGACAGGGTACAGATTTTACTGATATATTTTCACCCACAACTCGCTATGATTCAATTCGTATTCTACTTGCTATTGCAGTACAAAATAATTACTATATCAAGCAATTTGATATAAAAACATCCTTTCTTAAAGGGGATCTACATGAAGAAGTATACATGAGCTTGCCTGAAGGTTTTGATTCTTAAACTGGTCAAGAGAATGTTGTGTGCAAACTGAAGAAGTCATTGTATGGCTCAAAACAAGTTCCACGGTGCTGGAATGCAAAGTTCACTAGTGTTCTGAATTCTTTTGGTTTTGCTCAGACTGATGCAGACTCATGTGTGTTCGAAGGACTTGTAAACAGTGAAAAAGTACTAATAATATTGTACGTTGATGATGGACTCATAATGTCACCAAATCTTATACCAATTGACTATGTTTTGTGTAAACTTGGAGAGAACTTTGAAATTACTATAAGTGACAATTCGAATTTTTTGTTGGACTTGAAATTAATCGGAAAAGTGATGGTTCAATCTTTATAATCAAAGCGAGTACATTAAACGAATTGTACAGAAATTTGGACAGAGTGATGCCAAAATTGTGGATATTCCAGCTGATCCACATACAATTTTGATTAAAGTGGAGAATATTAGTGAAAAACTTACTAACATACCATACAGAGAGGCAGTAGGTTCACTTATGTTTGCAGCAGTAGTGTCTCGCCCCGACATTGCATATTCAGTGGAAGTGGCAAGCCGTTTTTTGAATGATCCATCCAAGACTCATTGGAATGCTGTTAAAAGAATCATAAGATATCTGAATGCCACAAGTGAGCTTTGAATTCACTATTCGAAGGAAGAACAGCTACAACTTTCTGGTTTTAGTGATTCGGACTATGCCAGTGACAAAGACACTCGTAAATCAACTACTGGATATATTTTCAAGCTGTGTAATGCTGCTGTAACTTGGTCAAGTAAAAGACAACATGCAGTTACGCTTTCCACAACTGAGGCGGAGTACGTTGCAGCATGTCAGGCAACAAAGGAAGAAATTTGGATTCGCAGATTGATGAATGATATTGGAGAAAGTGTGAGTATGGCTACTCCTCTGAACATTGACAACCAGAGTGTCATCAAACTCATTCACAACCCTGAGTTTCACAACAAAACGAAACATGTTGATATCCAATTCCACTTTGTGCGAGAAAAATTTCAAGATGGTGAGATAGAGCCTGTATATGTTTCAACTAAACTACAAGAACTACTTACCAAAGCCCTTCCGAGAACAAGTTTCCTGAATTTGAGGAACCTGATTGGAATGAAAAAAAAACGAAATTAATGTAAAATGAATCTTGTTCTTGTACTCAAGTTATTTTTTGTAAACTTTCAAAAAGTGGGTGTATTGGAATAGGGTATTTTTCAGTTTAAAAATGTTAGGTTGGTACTTTTGAATTCTGTTTCATGAAATATATGTTCTGTAAAAAGACAGTTGTCAAAACAAGAGTTCAGTTGTTGACCGCCATTATTGTCAAAAATTTGAAATTGATTTATCTTCTACATTTATATGTTACTTGAAACTTGCTGAATAAAAACACGTTTATATCCGTTACTCAGTGAACCTTTATTGCATGGCCTTAATAAGATTAATGAAAATACCCGGACAAATGGTGAAAACACTTATCTATTAAAAATTCCTGGAGAGTTTTCCTGAACACAGTTATATAGGCTCTCAATATTTTTAATTATATCTGGCAACTTATTGAAAATACGCAACCCTATATATTCGGGCGAGTTATAAGTTATACAAATTTTCGCAAATGGCACACTAAAGTAATATTTATTCCTGGTATTCATTGAATGGATATCTTGGTTCAGTTTGAAGCTGTTTTTTGTTTTTAAAAATGTATAAACACATTTCCAAAATATATAATGAAGTGAGCGTTAGTTTCCTAAACTCTATAAAAATGTTCCTGCGAGAATGAGTATATTTCACACCAGCAATACATCTGATGATGCGTTCTTGAGAAATTAACACATCTCCTGCTAGGGTGCAGTTACCCCAAAGACAAATACCAAAACTAATGCGGGAGTCTACTTGTGCATAATATAAATTCATCATCTGTCCTCTGGTTAGAACACATTTAACATTTTTGAAAAGGTAATATATTGAATTCAGTTTGGAAATCAATATTTCACAGTGTGGTTTCCAACTGAGAGTTGGATCAATCTTGATTCCCAAAAAACTGATCGCCTCTATATTGTCTCGAACCATACAGTTGTTGATACATATATTAAGTGGTTCACATACTTCTTGTAGGTTATGAAATGTCGCTAATTGGGTTTTTTCAGTATTGAAAAATAATTGATGTTCATCAAACCACTCACACGTATGTTCTAATAAATTTGTAATTTCTGTACTGATGTTTGTTGCTGATGAATTTGAGATGATTAGAATAAGTACTCATATTTGATTTTTTATTTACATACATTTCAGTTAGATCTATATGCTGTATTTGAACGAATTGTTTTCTATACTTCAAAAAAGATTATATCTAGCTTAGAGGCTGTGCTCTTATTCCAGAGTCATAATATATCTTTGACAGTAAAGTATCCTGATTCACGCAGTCGAATGCCCTGATCAGATCACAAAAAATCCCAACAGGACACTCGGCTGCCTCAATACATTTGATAATTTGACTATGAAAAGAGTGAATTGCCGTATCAATAGATTTTCCTGCACGAAACCAATGTTGTTTTTCTGTTAATATATTGAATTTTACTAAAAAAGTCGTGATAAAAATGCGTATTCAAAAATTTTTGAAAGCGAGAGAGGGACCGTTACTGGTCTATAGTTTTCAAGCAAAAATGTGTCCTTTTTTTTGAATATTGGAATCATTTTACCCACTTTTAAACGGGAAGGAAACGTGTCTGCAGTGAATGATAAATTCACCAAGTGAGTAAGTGGCTTTTTTACAGAGGATATGCTCTTTTTCACTAAAAACATGGGTATATCATCAGACCCGGAAGAACTTTAATTTTTCAATTTGTGTTCGAGAAGTGTTTCTAATTCATCTTCTCCATAAGGGGTTAAAAAAAAGGAATCATATCGGAGTACTCTGCAATCTAATACATGGGATCGATCCTTGTTAGTCAAGTTTTCAATTATTGTTTTGGGAGCATCTGTAAAAAAATTGTTGAAAGATGAGGCAATCAAATGGGGGTCACTTATTTCTTGATCATCAACTCTTATTGCTAGGTTACCTTGTTTTTTATTTGATGATTCATCTAACACTTTCCAGGCAGTTTTTGATGGATTGCCAGAATTGAATGTTTAAATTTTGGTAATATTCTTTTTTTACCTTGGATATCAGATCAGCGTGTTTTCTTTCAGAATCTCGATAAGCTGGTTCAAGAACAGGATATATTTTGCATATAAAGTTCAGGTCTTTAAGATTAGTGCTTGATCTTCTGACCTCATCATTGACCCATTTTTTATTTGGTGTACGTTTACTATAATATTTCCTTTTAGGGAGGTAAAGATTGAAATAATACGAAATAATTGAATAAAAATACTCAAAAGCTGAATTTAAGTCTTTGATACAATATAGAGGCTCCCAGTTCTCCTCTACTAATGCTTTTTCAAAACGCTCAACATTATCAGCATTGAAACTCCTGCGATATTTAGATTTGCTACTTACAATACTATTTCCTTCTGATTCTAAATAAATAGAACGATGATCAAAAACACAGCACACACAATTATCAAAAACACAGCATAGTCCTTCATTACTGAAATTGATGAAGATGTGGTCACTCTAGTTGGCCACCCAACTAATGGTATTAGGTTGAAGCTTTTTAATATTCTACATAGTTCATTGTAGTCATCATTCTCATACGAATCCAAGTTGAAATCCCCACATAATATGATTCTCATTTTTGGTTTGAATAACAAATTCAAAACCTCCGTCAATTTATCAAAACACATTTGAACATTTCCAGATGGTGACCTGTATACATTTAAGAAGGTAGTTTTAGCATTTTTTATCTTCATCGATATAACACAGTATTCGAAATCTTGCTCCATAGCAGAAACGTTGACTGACTCCTTTTTCGCATTTATTTCATTTTTTACCCAGATACCTAGCCCATCATATTTTTTTGTTGGCCTACAATAATGGTTAATCAAACTATATAATTCTCTTTGAGAGAAATTTACCTCATCTTCCTTCAAACCAGTTTCGACAAAATATCTAATGAAGGAAATACATTGATATCATCATTCAAAAAGTTAATTTTATTTATATCAAGGTTACCCACGTTTAATAAGAGTAGACTGGGTTCATAGATGGAGCCTGATCCCTCAACCTCTGGTGATTTTTCCTCTTTCTCAAGTCTAAAAAACGGGAGATGCAGGAATCATATGGCCACAATTTCGGGTTCATAGATTTTTTTAAATTTTCTTCAATAATTCTAACTTTGAAGGACGTATACGAATCGAGATGTTTCACCTTCATAATCCATCCCACAACAACTAACATGAAAATCGACAAGTTTGTAGTATGTCTGGTTAGTACGACAAATTGGTATTTTTGATCCAGTAATATCAATTCCACTTTTAACTTATATTTAGTGTATGTGTATAGATGATCTCCTGATTGATTTAAAAGTTTTCTCTTTTCGAAATAATTTATAGGAACTTTCCCATACTCAACTTTCCAAGCACTAAATTATCCGAAAGGAAAAAGGCTTTGAAAAAAAATGTTTTATTCCATTTCTGTACCTATTAAGCTTTTCTGTAATATATCCATATATTGCTCTTACATATCTTTATTATAATGTCCCTTGTCTTTTCATTAAAATATCCAGTTTTCTACAAACCGTTGATAAAACATCCTGTACAATAAAATATATTCACCAATAAAGCATATAAACTTTTTTTTGTTATCCCTATACAAGTGAATTCTTCTGGTACAATAATTGCTAAAAACTCGATTCATCAACTGAAAACATGTATTCAGTGGTCAAAATGCGACAAATAAAAATTAATTCAATTAACTCGAGAATAACCTGTAGCACATGACGCTACCTAATAAATTTTAAGATCGTACAGACAGGTTTTTATCTCGATGAACAATCTTTATATTTAAACTTCAAATTCGAAGAATCAGTACATTATCAAGTTCTGATAAATATTAAAGACCAGCTGTATTTTTGGGAAGGTTAAAATCATTTTATTTGTAATTCTGGACGAGAGAATGTTATACTGTTTTCGAGAAACACGTAAGAATCATCAAGAGGTCATCCAAACTCGGGTATGTCATCCATGTCGTGAGAATATTATTTTCTCACCATCAAGGAAAATATATATTTATATATTTCACGTAGTTGGATGATACAGTTAATCATACAATAAAAGGTTCAGACGTAATATAAACTAATTATTTTTATTATACCATTAGAATAATATTTTCTGGCACTGATAGCTACTAGTTTGTTTTTCTCAAGGTTTCATTCGATCTACGACTACATCAGCTGTCTGAATAAACTGATTGTTTATATCTCATCCAAACCGTATGTATTATTGTCTTTGTCCATATTGGGTCTTTTTCAACTTTGGGAGATCATACGCCAATCATTTTATGGAGAATATAACTTATGTCAAGCAGTAGTGCCTTCATCCTAGTCAACATAATCATCACAATATTTCATTGGAGATATTTCAAAAATTGTTTTTGTTTCGGTCTCAAGAATGCACGTACTTATTATCAAATTAAAGTTTATAAAGCGAGCATACGTCTAGATATCATAGAAAAGACATTGAAAGTAATGTCCCAAAGCCACAATTTTGAAAAATATAAAAGGCATAAATTTTTAACTACTAAGCTTACTATAATATAAAATTGACTCGAATCAAGGACAAGACTGGTGATGGTGGGTGTGAATCCTTTGATAATCAAGTAACAAACACTCGTGAAGTATACGTGACGGCAACATCTTTTCATACTTAATATTGCCACATGATTTCAAGAACTTATAATATTCTCATCGGTTCGATTTTTGTTTTTGGTCATTGAAAATATTATACAGGTGTGATTTGTAATCGTAAAAACTTCTAATCGTTATTTCAGTCCATTAGAAGCATATAAAAACACCAAGTTTCTACTTCACTCGATATGAATGAATGTAATTTACGACCCAACAACAACAAATCGTTTGAGGTTATCTCCTGATGGTTTGCGCGTATTCATTTTGTGAACGGATCACCGAGAGTTGATTGGGGTTTATTGGTTGTGAATTGGCTTTTGACTGTTCATGAGTCGTTTGGTTTGGTATCGTTTTGGCTATATTTTCACTTTTCTGTCATAAACCAAAAATGTATGTAATACACGAAATATTCTGAAATTTTACAATTATTTATAACATATTTGCTGAAATATATCTACTACTATTGAAACCCAATTCAGTGTTCTTGCATCTTGCGACTGACTATCACTATTGTGCCCAAATAATAATTCGTGAAAAACGAGAAAAATCACCGCTACCAAAGTGCCCGTGAGCGAAGAGATATTAGAAAAAAGTTGATCTGCTGGCTATCAACAGCAAGGTTAGCCAAGTTAGGTTAGGTTAGGTTCTTCTATTTAGTCTAGTTCCAAGTTCAGTGACGATAGTATCTGATTCCAATATACAAAATATTCTGTTAGGACTGCAGAGATGACAAATGCTATATTGGCGAGACCTGCCATTATACAAAAATACGTTTTTACCAACAAAAATTCCACATAGAAAACAACAATCCACTTCACTTAGGCCTAACCAATCACTCCATCACAAACCAACACTCTTTCGACTTTGAAAACGCCAAAATTCTCCACAGGGTTGATAACCTTTGTATATCCACCTGAACCCCAATAATACAAACACCAAAAGTGACGTTGAAGGAATAACTTCATATTATAAATTGTGCTTAGATATGTGAACATTCCATCTTTGATTTCCTGAGGTTATGTTGTGACAGCAATGCCGTGATGAGTGATGACACATCTAATCTTCTTCTTCTGCTATCAAACTCATTGTCGTCTTCTTCTACAATCTATTTTCGCTCTTCTCGTTCCTCTTCTTATATACACCCTCATTTCCAATTCATCTTCATTTTAGTCTCACCCCTTCTTCACTTTAAATATTCGTCTCCAAATTATGTTTTTCTATCATGTCCGTTGCCAGACATGTTCAGCGTGGCTTTAGCCGGGGAAGTAGTTTTTTTCTGTTAGATATCCACAAACAATAACTTCATTTTATCGTGGATTTTTCAGTTCCCAGAAAAATTTCTATTCAATATTCAATTCAGAATGTTTCCGTTTTCAACATGAATACCCCGTAAGAGGTTATCTTCAACGATGGAAGATAGCGACTAAAGTTTATCTTTTATCCTGTTGATATTTTTAAACAAATCAATGAATCTCATGTTTTCAATTGTAATTAATTAAATCCCTAAGGGTATTCCATTCATTTTTCATGTACACACCTTAACACATTTGTAAAATTTGTAACCTAGTCAGTGTTTTTTTATTCATATTGTTATGACCACTCTCAGCAAAATTAGTTTTTCATCACGATATCCTGAAGATATGTCCAACGTGACACGAAACATGTCAACAAATTAGAAAAAATAAACCATTATAAACCATCTCATGAAGTTCTTTGGTATTGGAATCAGAAACTCTCCCTACTACTACGTAAGATTTCGACTGGATTTATAGAGCAGACCGAGACACGCCTTCCACTTCATAAATCCAGTCAATATCCTACATCAAAGAAGAGGACACAACCTAACCTCAATTGGCTACCATTTCTATCCAAATTGATGGGCAGCCAATCAACTTTTACAAATAACGCTTCGCTACGCTCGCGGGCACTTCAATAGCGGTGATTTCTTCAGTTTTTTATTGATTTATTTGAAAACAGTTGAAAAACTCTTTATCTGCGATAATATTGACCTATTCAGAAAAAGGCAACATGCTATCTATAAACGAAACAAAAAAGGAAATTTTCCAGAAGATTGAAGGTCCCAAAAACTCATCTTCAATTTGACATGTGACGATTTCCAAACTAAGGGTATCAATATCGTGAGAATAGAAATCACTACGTGTTCGATGGTCATCAGATGGAGTCATATGATCTGTTCACGTTATGGAGAAGGGTAAGGGTGAGTTGCAAACACACGTTATTAAGGGTGTGTGTGATGTTTTGGTTTGAAGGAAGACGAATGTTGTGTGTTTGCAGTGGCCGAAAATAGAGTTGAGAAATCACAGTATTTCCACTTTTGGAGAGCCGTATCTCGTAAAGTAGTTAGTAGCGCATTTTGATTTCGGATTCCTATTCAGGAAGTTAGAATTCATAAATATTGCCCGACGGCATGTCTTAAATCGCGCTAGTCCAAATAATGGATATCTTTGAGGTTAACCCCCAAAAATATTTAGACTGATCTTTGTTTGGTATGTCTACTGATCGTAGGAATTCTACTCCAATAATAACGGAAGATAGAGAGGTGTTTCAAGTAGAAGTTAGACATTCTGTATATATATATATATATATATATATATATATATATATATATATATGTATATATTCTTACTACTACAAGAAATATTTTTAAAGATAATTTAACAGAAGGTCCAAAAATGCATTTTTTTTAAAGCCAGGTACTTGACAATATTTTTTTGACAGTTGTTTTTTTCCAACACGGAATACAAGATTATCTGAAGAATACTTCGGACAACGGTGTCATACCCCAGATTAACAATAGTGTCATTTTGCCAATTGCATAACCAAACGAGAAAACGAATTAAACTATTTAGCAGAGGCTTTTCTGCTGATATTAGTCGAGTAATCTTCACACAGAATGAAAAAGTGACCTGTTTGTAATGAAAACAAGCATTACGAAAATGTATTTGGACATTATTTTTCAACTGATGCCCTATGTGATCACTGTAATGTTCAGTTGTTGATTTGGTTTTGGTTCCCTACATTGCTCAAGGACCAGTTCATCGATACAATCCCCTTGAACATCGACTGTCGATCCTGGTATCGATGTATTTTGTACATTAACCAATCAATTTTATTTCTTGAAACATCTATTTTATCACGAGAGTTTTTTTTTATATCCCTAATTGGCATTGGTACAATGTTTAATAGAATTATTTCAACGATTAGAGACATTCTTTCATGGCCTACAATTATTATTCTATCACCTAGAGTTTATTGTCCAATCACAAGAGAGTATTAACATTAATGTTTTTTTGCATCAACCAACCAACTTCATTCCTCATTACGATGATTTGAATGCATATTCTATCAATGAGGGTACATCTTTTGATTACCAGTAAACATCCATTCAATGTTTAAGAGCATTATCGTAATGCTCGGAGACATTAACTAGGATGCGAAACAAACTGAGGATTCCTCCTCAAAAATTAATGGGTCTTTCCCAATCAGGTAGGGTGTATTTGAGCTAAAAGATTAAAAGTTCATTTTATTTTGTAACTCCCTGTAAGTTTCCATTGCGAAGGCTTAGAAGGGCCAACAAGAAAATATTTTTCAAAAACATTTGGAATTGCCAGTCCCCCCCCCCCCAGTTACCAGTGTCACATCCCAGCTATGAGATATATTTTCGGTCAAGAAAATTTGAGTTTCCAGAATTCTTGCAATAAGAAATGAATTCTTATTTCATATTAAAACGATACTCTGCTTATTTCAACTAGATCAATGATATCTTCGCTTGAATTAAGAATATAATTTTATTTTGTGAAAAAAAAGCAATTTTCCTATAAAACATTTTATTTTATATAGTTAATATAGATCTACATGTTTACTTAGGAGTTTTCTACAGATATTCACACAAAATGTGTATTTTGAGTGATAGTTATTTAATTTTATTTTGTAGAAAAAAATTATATAATGGACCAAAACATGATACTTTTCTCTGGAAAACTCAAATTGAAAAGATTTATTATTTCAAAACGGATATACACTTCGTTATCATATTGTGAAATTTATATTCGATTCCATCAAAGAAAGTGTGGATTTCTTCAATTTTTGTGATATTTTCTCCAAGTATTTCGCTTCTTGGAGGGTTTTGCCTATATGTTTGAGATTTTCCATAAATGTATTTTTCAAAACCTTTATTGGGCACTAAAAACCTGGATAGGGCCCACATAACTTCTGCATCTCGTCCATCTGAAAAACAAGTCAATTCGTGTTATTACAACTGGTATGAAGAGACTACTACTTTCTATTCTTAGTTTTTCAAAAGAGAAAAATATAAAAATATGTGATCCGTCTGATCTAATTTGACCACTATAAACTGGACAAGTAGCATAATATAAATAAAGGCCAGGGGGCGCTGTACTCAAAACTCTCTGGACTCAATGAGGCTCGAGTATTGTAGAGTTCTACTCAACCTGTCCCTTTTATGACACAGAATTATGGAAAAATTCATTTTTTCAGAAGTAACAGTCATTCATTGAAGAGTGAAAACAAAACAGAACCTCATTTGCCATGTATGAATCGTTAATTTTTTTCCTATTGAATCATATGTCTGTGCATGCATCATCAGCATTTCAAGTTTGTTAAAAGTTACATCAACTTATAAATCAATACAAATCAACACTGCTACAAAAATAGGGGTAAACATTGAGTATAGAAGATTTATGAACAACTAGCTACTGGTGTAGATGAAATGAAATTCTAAATTGCTGCAATTACCTGCCACTTTATTGTTCCTTGAGATGAATTCATCAACAGACTTATCGGAAGAATGTTGGAAACCCCACATCAAAGTATCGAAATTTTTTCACGTAATACGAGAAAGAGGCAGATCGATCCGTGAATTTTCAGTATTTAGTACGTTGACTTACTTGAAAGTTGAAATTGTAGAATTGTCATTGCTTTTAACCATTTCACAACCTCACGTGCATCGTGGTTAGGTTATTAAAAAATTCCGATTCAATAAATGGTAATGAAGCTCTAAAAATTATGTCTTACCAGCAGACACAAATATCTCACATGTGACACTCAACACTCAAAACTTCTACTTCTATAACCTATATAAATCCCCGTGAAACGATTTTTATCGATGTACTCGCGACTTCGAGTACCTAAGTCAGAGTTAGGACAGTTCCCAGAACCGTTCATACTGCGTTTCCGAACTATATCAAATTGGATGGAAATTCTTGATTGAGTCAAGCATCGTTTGGGATGGGGGAGGTGGAGTGGTGGAGTTGAATCTCAGCATTCACACAAGGCACTCGGTCATTGACAACAAGACCAAGTACATTGGGTGATATTGAGAATAATTGATCGATGAATTGAGTACTTATATCAATGAATGGGTGTATTGGTTAATGTTTCCAAGCATTGATAAAATGATGTCACTGTACTGAGGCCATCCCCATTGAGCATTGAACCATACCCTGATGTATTTTCACAAGGAAGAGTGATGATTAATGGTACATAGTATCAATAATCTCATGTTCGTTTGCGCAATGCATTTGTATCATTGTGGAAATTACGTTATTGTAATGGACATGATAACCCCATTGTAACGATTTAGTTGATTAATTAAGCACAAAAATGGACTGATTTTCATCAAGTTTGGTCATTGCCTCAAAAGAATACGTTGGAACAATGATTTTGCAGTCAATGATTAGTGGTCATTAATATCATATCATAAGCTTTCTGCCTGGAAAAGTCGTCAAACGGTTGAGTAAAGGAATTTAACATGCGGCAAATGAAGAAGCAGAATTTTTGGAATCCTTTGAATGTCTCAATAATTAATAGAAAATAATATCTTCAACACTTTCTGCGATGTTTTGATTTCACTGGTCCCACATTGTGAAAGTCTAGCCAAAATGTCATCTTTCATTTATTTTTTTGTACACTGAGGAGAAACATTATTGAAAATGTTATTTTAAGAAATTAAAATAAGATGATCAGTTCGGATACAAATTGAAAAACAAATTCAATAGAATGGACTAATTGTTTATTCTCACTGTTCACACTTTGGTATAAGTACTTGGGCCACCGAGCTTTGCTCGGAGTTTTTTTCTGTAAAATCGTGTTTTCAGGAGAATATGCTTATTTGGATACAAATCACATACTTATTACAAATGAATATTTTGCAATCTTACCTAGTGCACAGGTTGGCTACAAGTACACATTTTAAATATACGGTATGAGTTTCTTGGACCAAAGAAAAACATATTTAACATTGATTTGATGCCTAAATTCGGTAATGTCACTTGGTAAGGTTATTCGTATTCGGATAATGTCACATAGCGCCATCTCACAAAGTTTAGAGGTACCAGTAGGCTAACATCCAATAGCAATAATTTACGAGATGGCGATATACATTGTTAGCATAAGAGCAGATCTATCGATTCCCAATAAAAAAATTTTTTGTTTAAAATCGCCTCTATAGATATAATTAAAAAGCGAAACCCTATCTAAATACAAAATTTCATCCAAATCGTTAGAGCTGTTTCCGAGATCTGCGAAATATATATATATATATATATATATATATATACAAAAATTGCTCGTTTATAAAAATGGGGGACAATTTGTGAGAGAGAACTGGGAGCTAAGTCAATAGAGCTGAAATTATAAAAAAATGTATAACAAATATTCATCAATATAAGGTTCTTTATATCGGAGGTAGAACCCACATAGCACAAGACGTCTTAAAGACGTCCGTTTTATATCTTATCTCAGTCTGAACGTCTGAGTCCCTGAATGAGACGTCTCAAAGATGTCTTTCTTCAGACGTCTGATTCTCACTTCCTGAATACGTCTTAAAGACATCGAAATTGGGTCAATATATGAAATAAAAAAGGTAGTACGTAGTAATGATCTAGAATATTTCAGTGGGTGTTATCAGTGATTCATCATTCATGATCATATAAGTTGAAACAAATTCTGAACGCTCTTGACAGTGCGCGTGCGCTTGTGTAATGTGTGACGTCTGAGAACGTATGTGACGTCGGTGAGGACTTTAGATCATATAGGTAGAAGATTTATTTGTCCAACATTTCAGAGAGAGATATATATATCTCTTTCCAGTGTGGCTCGGTACCACACTTTCCATACAACAAAAGAACTCAAACTTCCAGGGTACTTTCAGACAGGTATGCGGTTTCGAAATGTCAAGTCAAATTTTCGAGCCAATCATAACACACTATTTAAGATTCGCAATGGTATGATTGGTCTGAAAATTTGACGTTGATGTTTTTGCGATAGTGGCGCTATAGTTTGGGTTGCCTTTCGCATACCAAACAAACAGTACAGGTGTACAGGATGCCGTATATATCCAGCTATATAATTTAAGGTGATGACACCGTGATCTGCTATTTCCATATTATTCATATATGGTTATTTTTCAACGACCTATCTATTGCTGTTCTGTGCTAGTGTGCTGTGAGCTGAGCTGTGACTTCTGTAATTCTGTATTGTTTGTTTGTTAGCGTCAGTTGAAGTTTTGGATCGTTTTGGCTTTGTTTCACCAAGTTTTATGTGTATAACTAGTCGTTAGTCGAATTGATGAATAATTTCAATTTATGAAATAGTTGATTCATCAGCTTTCGACTATTTGCTGAGCGCATATATTTCGCAATTTGAGGTTACCGCAGCTAACCCATTTCTATAGTTTTCCGTAAGATCCAACTCTCAAACCAAAGGATGAGCATTCTGGACTTTTCCGCAAGATTCAACTCTCAAACCAAAGGATGAGCATTCTGGACTCTGGACAAATACACGGTAAGTCGTCGAATCTATATTTCTTCCTCTGTGGTGGATTCACTTGATAATGACCCAATTTGTTTACACAAAATATGGAAAGATCCAAAAGTATTCATAAATATTATATGCGTGCTAAAAGAATGTGCGTTGATTCAAGTCTAGATGTGCCTTCTTTACAAACTGATCAAAAGGTTCATTCATATCCAATTGTTCAACATTGTTCTGAATTTGAAACCGCCAGGCCTGTCAACAATATAAACATATCCAACATTGCCTTATTATTATCTTCATAATATTAAATTGATAATGATATTTTTAGATGCTGCAGAAAAAGCTGACATATCCCACAACAGAACAGCCACTGAAAGAGCAATACAAATGTGGCTTAAGCGTGCCAGTGATAGAAAAAACAGTGCTATAAATAAAAAAAAACTGAAATGATAAATACTTTTACAGTTTGGCTGATGTTTGTTATATTTCTCTAGATTCCATATTACTAGTGCTTGGTTTATTTTTCTATTTTTTTAAATGTATTTCAAGTGGAACTTTTTTCTAGGAATGAATATACAAATGAGAACTAAAAGTACATTTTTATTTAGAGACATCACTTCAACCGATTCCCATAGATAAGTACTGTGTATATATGAAACCCAGCTACAAATGACGTCTTTTTCATGTCTTTTGTAAGTCTGTATAAGACCAAAAATGGACCTTATGAAGATGTCCTAAAGACGTCGTGATTTTTAACATCCAGCCTGAAAAAGACGTCTTTCAGACGTCTCTAAGGCGTACATGGAGTCTTCAAGACGTCGTGAACGTCTAAAAAAGACATCTTTAAGACGTCTTAAAGATGTCTTTGTGCTATCTGGCAAGGTATAATATCAGAAATGGAAATCATTTGTTGGGGTAAAAGTAAAATGATTTCTTTGAGAATTATTTTACATTCGTTTTCTTCATTTATGTATTTATAAAAGTTATACTCTGTATATACATTTTTCATAGTGATATCCTTGGTAATTGTTATTATTTGGGATTAATATATGAAAAAAACGTTTCAATTTCAATTTTCAATCAGTGAAGTCTGATTATGTAGAAGACTGGGTAGTTTCATTATTCTAATGAAACAAAAAAACTTCCCTACATTTCCAACCAGACGCATTCCATCGCAATAAACTCAACCATAATCCCAATCTGATCAAGAGTTAAAAACATTTCATCCGAATTGTCTCTCATAAGACAGGGAGCACAGAAGCGTTCGATACAAGACACAAGAACATCTTAACGTCAACCATAACTTACTTCGCACCACCAGCAACCGCTATATATGTTTTGGTTACTGTTCCTATTTGGAAAAACACCAAGATATATTGTTACAGTTAGAAATCGCTCCCTCTGTCTCTCTTGAACCGATTCGACTTGGATATGTTTCTCTCTCTTCGTACATCTACCACCTAGTCAATGATTTAATATGGCTAAACAGTAAGTCTTATGCACGAGTTGTTTAAAGCCCGATTTGGCGGCCCACTACTGGATCACGAGTAACTCTGTGTGGTCTCGCGAATTCGTTGAGGAACAAGTTTAAGCTTTTCGTCTTCGTCTGTTTTATTTAGGAGATATGGACAATTCGGAAGTGAACATCTGTTGTTTTGGAGGTGTGATGTAAACGTGGATTATATTTTTGTGGTGTGAAAGGTTGAATTCGGAGTACTTCGGAAATGAGCAATGAAATTGATGAATTGGAAGTTTTCAAGCATTATTATTATCATCAGGAGATATTCACATAGTGAAGAAATTGGGAAAATCATTACCGAACTGTAACTTCTCAACTGTACATTGTTTTTCCATCTGACTTTTGTGCGTTTGTAATAAAACTAGTCCAAATAACAAATCAATAATTTGTTTTTGAATAAATCCTGAAGCTGAATAATTATTATCTAAAATTCATTCATTTTGAATGTCATTAGGCCGCACCTCTCCTTGATGGAAAACCTCAGAGCAGTTTCAAAATACAATCGATGGAATATTTTGTATCAATCACAAAAAAAAATATTCGGGAAAATTAGTTTCGATTGATTTTTTATAATCGTTTAAAAAAAATAGGGTTTGTAATGGAACAACTTTGAGAATAGCATAAATAATTAAATAGGATGTAGTATATGGCTCAACCTCCAACCTCTTAATCGTTAAGATACCCAAAGTGAACAAAACATTCTATTATTCAGCTCTTTTTCACTCACAAGATTTTAAAGTGGGCTTCTGAGATATTTTCTCGAAATATGTATGATCTATGAGATTTTTGTTTCTCGAAAAGTAGTTCCAAAATTTGAGCAGCAATATCCTAGTTAATTTCTTTTTTTTTTACTTGAAAGTTATATCCCAACAGAAATAGTTCTATAAAATAGTTCGTAACATTGTGAAAAATTGAATTAAAAGCCAATTTCAACCTCGCAGAAGGAATGAGACCAAAAATGATATCTTAAATGTATATAAATTCCTCAAATCGGTCAATTGTCTTCTTCAATAGGTCTTGGACCAGGATATTTCCCAAACTGAGCAGACTCGACGGTAAGTATTTTGGATACTAACTAACATTCGGGAATGTCCTCCACGTCCAGACACAAGGGTTGCCAATCCTTGCCATTGAAGCCAAAAGTATGTTCAGACCATTGGTGAAAATGGTCCTCCAGTAACGAATTTGTCAGCCTCCCTAGTATCAGAACTTTTTTGAGACTTGGGTTCCATGTACTCTGTGTCTTGTGCTTTCGTCAATTCATTCGCTGTCTCATTGCTAGACGTTTTGCGTCTATGACCTGGCAACTAAGTCGATCTACATTCTGGTATAAGTCGATCTACATTCATTTTCTGATTGACGTCTTATATTTCATATACTCGCTTTTATTCATGAAGTAGTTAGGTCTTAGACGTAAAATTTTATTTTAAAAGTCTGAATCCGTGAATGTTAGCCGGCCTTTGGATTTCAGAAATGACTCCCCCTGTTTCCGGGGCAAAATAGGGAGTTTTGTTGATTTGCAATACAAGTGTGAGCCATTTGGGGAACAATATTGTTATGGTCGTGGTGGAGTGGTATAGTGTTGAACGATTTCCCCATTTTCATTTATACTAGTGAGAAATGTGTACCGTGTGTATACTAATTCTCAATGGTACCCTCATAGAACAGTCGTCCATCCAACTCAACAAATAATGTGAATATTGTCGGCCTCCTTCTCAAAATATTCTTCCGATGAGACTACAATTGAAAATATATATTGAAAAATATAAATTCCAATGAATATGGACCTATCGAATATATACTAGCTGATCCGACAGACGTCCTGTCCAAATTTCTATATTACCTAAATTTTTCTTTCTGAAAGCTCTCGTCCATGTCGCATTTCTTTTTGTCCCATATTTTTCTTTGTGTTGTTTCATCTAGGTTGAGCCGGTGTCTCACGGCGCGAGACCTGGCGAGCTTGGCTTGGCTTGGAGGATTTTGCTTGGAGCACAGGAGTGAGGCTGATCGGTCTCACGGCGTGTATAATTCGACTGGCTCGTTGTCTAGTGTCCAGTGCAGTAGTTATTAAATTCACGATAGCATGTGCAGCAGCGTATTATCATATATTATTTTTAACCGACGAAACCAAAAAGTAGGAGGTTCTCTACTTGACGCGTATATTTTTTTTTATGTATGATCACGCACAACTTTTCACAGAGCGGTTCGATTCCGATGATTCTGTTCTCATTGGATAAGGTGTACTCCGAAGTTGGTCCCATTCCAATTTGAACAACAAAATCCAACCCTAAGGGTAGCAAAATGAAGGATATTGATCGTTCACCCTTAGAAGAGGTTTGCCTAGTTGATCACTACCCAATTTGGAATTGAATTATCCACCCCTATGGGTAGAAAAATAGGGGATGCTTGATTTTTTACTTGTGAACTTGGGCACACATATGTAGTTGACATTGACAGACCCTCCTACATCCGTCAAAATGATTACATTCTATGAAAGGATGGAATTATATACAAAGTGATGAAATCAACTGACCAGAACTTTCAAAATTAATTTATATTATAACAATAAATAGTTAAAATAGAAAATCATATTATTTAATAGTTGAAGTAAGCTAGGTAAGTAAGTATTTTGGAAGTAATAACAAATTAAGTAGGTAGTATTTAATAGATTTCAGCAACAAAAAAATTAAAAATAAAAACTTTTTAACAAAAAATTAAACCGACGAAAAAATCAACTGAATAGCAAATAATAAAATAAACCTTCTTAGTCTAAATGACAATTGAGCTCCTAAACTAATGTGAGTAACCAATTTAGAGGCGGCGCCAAACAAACTAGCAATTGAATTAGGCTGCGTTTTGATTACGTCTTTCAAAGTTATATAATGATCTTCGATAATTGTTTGTTTGGCGCCGACTAAAAATCAGTTACTCACATTAGTTTGGAGCTCAATTATCATTTAGACTAAGAATATTTATTTTATTCTTTGCTTTTCAGTTGATTTTTTCGTCGGTTCAATTTTTTGTTTAAAAGTTTTTTCGTGGGTCCTATACAAATCTAAGAATTCAATTATTGCTTCTGAATTTCGCTTTATGTTGATACTCTGTCGCCACCAACTTGTCTTTCTGAAAGACTGCTCTCCCGTCATAGCTGACACTGTCGACAGGCACCCTCGCGCCGTGATACTGCTCAACAAGCCATACAGTACGAGCCTCTGGTCGAGCCTCACGCCTTTGATGATTGTAGATTAACCGACATTTCATGGAAACGGTCGAACCACCTCGAGCTTAGGCTTGCCAAGTCTCAATCCTACGCAAGTCGACCGGTCTCACGACGCGAGACTCGACAATCCCCAAGTCGAGGTCGTCAAGTCTCGCGCCGTGAGACACCGGCTTTATGCTATTGACTTTGCCCGCTTCCTGTTACCCCTTTCCATTATATATATATATATATATATATATATATATATAATATATGTATGTATGTATATTATATATCCCAGAAAACTTTTTCACGGCTGGAGAATTACGCACATCCATTGATCGAATCGTTATGGTCTTCAAAAATCCCATAGAAAAAAGCACTTTCAATTTTTCCCTAAACCAATAACTTAAAAAAAAAACTTTCTTTTCCTGAAAACCTCATTTGGACTATTACAAACAACAGAAAATGTTTTGTGTTTGATTTGAATGTTAAAATGAAATTAAATAAAAATCTGAGTAGACACGCCCGGGATTCGAACCCTGACCCCTGGAATTACAAAGCAGACGCTCTAATCACTGAGCTGATCGGACACATAATAAGAGGTTAGCCGATATTGCTTTTGTTGGCCATATTTCTTGAATTTTCCGATTTTCGGGCAACTTTACTAATTTTTCCGTAAAAACTCGGGCTAGTACGAACATTAAAAAAAATTGGTCAAATTGGTTCACACGTTATGTATTTTTATATATATTATTAAATTTTTTCCATTAAATTTCCATAATTTTTTTTCCATTATATATATATATATATATATATATTGTTATATTATGATAATATAACAAATTATTTTGTTATTATTTCGCCCCACGTTTTGGGTGCCAATTGTAATATAATGATAATTTGCAAATATAAATTGTTGTTATGAAATGAAGATTGCTAATAATTTCCGCTCTTCGTTGTGAGCCAAATTGTTATGATATAGATAAGTATTTTCGCCCTGTACAATATATTTTGCAATGTAATAATAATTGCTAGCTAATGTCACTGTTCTCTCGTCACTTTCCTTACCACAGCTAAACTCAGTTGGTACGCCTCTTGTCTCAGATAGCCGGTTCAGGCAATTAGCCACCAACCACTGCTCGATGTCAAATCTTAATCTTTTCAATGTTGATAAATACGATTGCTGATAATTGTGGAAAAGAAACGAGATAGTATCAAAAAGCAATTATTTCCTTTATTCAGGAAAACTTAATTTTACCTGGCCTACGATAGATAACTTATTCTAAGGTGAATCTACAAATATTCATGGATAATCATGAGAAACAGGTTATGGATTAATAGACACAACCTAACTTTTACCTTGAAAGTGAAAATTTCTTTAATAGTTCAAAATCAAGTGAAATAAAGTTCTTCTGATGGGATATGAGTTATTAGTGGTATTGTTCAGTTCGTGACGTGCACTACGAAAGTTTATACCTGTCGCTGGAACTGTCGCTGTTCAATATACACCCAGAATTTGGATTCTCTCTCAATCCAATGCTCTCAGGAACTCCAATACCAAAAGAAGGAACCATACAGATTCAGCAATCAGCTTTGGAATATTTGTATATGGTGTACAAATAAGGTGATGTTGATTTTCTGCTTATAATGTTGAAATTATTGAATTTTTCTTTCTTCCAAATGAAACGTGGCATTCGTTTTCGAATTATTTTCGGTCTCCTTAGTGGCTTTGTTTTTCCGTTACTTGGATACCATTTTTCCTCATTCCTTTTGATTTGAACTTTTGAATTCGCGCACTATGTTCTCACATTTTCACTGTTTGGGGTTATTTGTCAAAACTTATAAATGAATCTATTTTTTCTTTCTTACAGACTATTTACAATATTCAATCATAATTGTCTCTGACACTTTTCCGTTCTTATTTTCTCACAATTTCAAATCTTACATTTGACCATACTGTTCCCTGATTGGCTATTGTCATCAAGGAGTTTGTTGTTCTCCCATTGGCTAATTTTAGTTACATACAATTTCATATACTGTATGTTTCAAGCTTATCATTTTGTTTATCACATTTTATTCAGGATGATTTTGTAAATCTAGATTTTTCTTGTTGTCTTTTGAATAATTATGGTTTGTAATCATTATGACAGTGTATGAAATTGATTGTATTATAGTATTTGAATATTTTCATCTATTCATATTATATAGAGGCTTAATGAAGGAAAAATAATTTCAAAATATGTAAAAACAATCTCTTGAAACTAATAGCTATTAAGTAATTATTATTTTTGTGGATTTTTTTCCTTTTAATATATATAACTGGTTTTTCATAACATAACAATATATATATATATATATATATTTAGTTTCTTGACCACATATATATTTTCTTCATTTTCTCGGAATGAATTCAGTCAATTCATATAATTTCTCTTAACGACGTTTCGACATGGTATTTGTCATCATCAGGATAAAACACTGAAATTAAAAATATGGTGTTTGAGACATATTAAAATGTATACACTAAAATAATTCTTCAAAAACATATGGTTCGAAATATAACACGTTATTCAACTCAATATAAAAATATCTGTAATATATATGAGTATTCACTTACAAATTATTTTATTTGAATTCCTGCGTTTGCATCGTTCGAACGTTGTTGTAGATGTGTGACTGCGAAGTCGAAGTTATCGGGAATGATTTGTTTATCTTTCATGCATTTTTACCCGCTTTATAAGTACACCGGATTGTTTATATAGAGTTCTAGTATATGAGCCGGACTGTATTTTTTTGGCATCATGTAAAGATCAGTTTTCATTGTTATTACTATAAACAAAGTTAAAAAAGGTTGTTATAAATCTGGCTTAAGTTTTTGATATAATTTCTATTGTTAATGCTATTGGGGTCTTTTTTAATATGTATCATTTCACGGAATGTTCTTACTCTTGGAAAACTATTCCTGATAACTTCGAGTTCGCAGTCACATACCTACAACAACGTTCGTACGATGCGAACGCAGAAATTCAAATAAAATAATTTGTAAGTGTATACTCACATATATCACAGATATTTTTATATTGAGTTGAATAACGTGTAATATTCCAAACCTAATGTTTTTGAAGTATTATTTTAATATTGTGTTAAATTAAATATGTCTCAAACTCAATATTTTTAATTTTAGTGTTTTAATCTGATGATGACAAATACCATGTCGAAACGTCGTTAAGAGAAATTATATGAATTGACTGAATCAGACCTTTATTCCAAGGAATTGAAGAAAAAATGTATATATATATATATTTATATATATATTATCTATGGGGGTCTTGGGTATGCGGTTCAAAGATGACTTCTAGGAGTTGCCTAGTACATGTTTCTTCACAAAAAAGTCAACGTTTCGACAAGGGGCCACTCGTCTTCTTTAGGATACATAAACAGTGCGAACATTACATTCTTAAGAGCGTATCTATTATATAAATTAGAAATTGGTAAGTTATGAAAGTATAAAGTTGGACAGAGTTTGTCTTACCATCACTCGATATATATATATATATATATATATATATATATATATATATATATATATATATATATATATGTTAATTTGAAAAATTATTTAATTCACCATTCGAAATTGAATGTTTATGGTCTCACTTTACGTTTCTTTTTCAGATAATTATGTAGTTATTCATGCAGCTTATATATTTACGATTCGGATGGTCATCAAAAGGGACATTAAATTGATATATGAAGAAAAATATTCAATATCGTTGAATAGAATAGGTTTTTCGTCTCCTCCAGTTTTACATAGGAATACTAGAAATTCTCAGTGTTGTCAGATACTGATGGATGGAATATCTTATTCCACAAAAACACAAGGTAAATGATATGGGACAATCGTGTGTGACTTTGAATGGGATTTTACTGCTCTGGAAAATTTCGAATAAAATGCTTTGTATCATTTAACATTGATAGAACCTGTTAAAGACTTGATATTTCAGCCCCATTACACCTTAATTTTATTAATTTCAAGGATTTAAAATTGATACCGAGTGAATTTTTTCAATTACAAAAAATTAAAACGTGATAAATCAAAGAAAGTTGAATTTTTGCTCGAACGTGGCACTTCAATGTATTCAACCGTGTAATATGACGTTCGTATGAGTGTTCATGATTTCGAAAGGTGTTAACTATCTATCTAACACTGGATGGATTTTTATGTTTTCTCTTGAACAATGGAATATGAATACATTGGCAATATTGCTCTCTTCTTTGCACCAGGTGGGCTTGTTACGGAGAACTCCGTGCGGGTAGACCTCTTTACTTGGGCCCGTTGTACACCCAAATGATCTGAGAATCAGCTGGGCATGCCGATTTCTCCGACGAAATTCAGCAGTTACCTAAGCTGAATATCTTTGACATCTTCTGGGTTCAGAAATATGCTTCCTCTGGGAAACTAAAGCGGGACACACAGTGCGGATGTGCGACAATGTCTCGTCATCTTTCAGGTACCATCTTCATTAGGGATCGTCTGTGATCCCGATCAGTTCGATGTACCTATTTTATTGCTTCGTGTGTATCCTGTGACCCATATGAAGTTGACTTTCCTTATTTTTGGCAGATTTTCTATGGCGTTTCTACACTCGGACACCAATTTGGATGCGATCTTATTTTATCCTAACGTCGTTATTGCTGCCTTGCTTTGCAGTAGGTCCTTGAGGTTTTCCTAGACGCAGGTGAGTATGACATATACTTCGGCCTAGAAAGTTGAGGCATATTTGCCTAAACGAACTCATCTCTCTGTTTCTCCTTCGTACACTCCTATGCCGGACATTCCCCCAAATATTTATCCATATACAGGGTGCCTCTGGACTTCTTCTTTTCTGCTCGGGAGCGTATAGATGGGGTCAAAATATCACCAGTACTTCATATAACTTTTGTTCCTAAAAGCCTTCGTTACCAAGTTACGAGCCCTCAAAGTTACAAAATGAAAAATGTTTTTCTTTGATAACTTTCAAAGTGAATATTCAAAATCATCTAAATTTTGGTGATTGACTAAACAAACGAATTCCTTCGATGAGCTTCCATGCAGGAGTCAGTTGTTTTGCTACAAAGTCAGGAACGGACTACCCCCGATGGTCCACACCCCAAAACTTTGAAATGACAGATAAGTACTCGTGTTGAAAGTCGATCGGAGCAAAGATTCTTGATACAAATGCAGTTTTACTCGACGACATCAAACCCGATCATCCACCATTATTTGGAATGAAAAATTTTCACAGTAGAAATACCAATGCTAACGTTAATTCAACAACATTTATAACAGGGATAATACAAAATATGCTAAAATAAAGTCGTAAACAAAAAGTACAGTATCTAGTTGAAAGTTTCATTCCAATGTAGATATTTTTTCAAATGAAATATCAAGTTATGTAGATTCGTGGTGTTTTTGAACCAACAAGCTACTCCACTATGAAATATCGAATTCAGCCCATATTTATTGTTTCATTTCGATATTATTGTAGGTACAGTTTTGCCAAAAGGAGGTGGTGAGGGCGCTCCTAGGGCTGTGCGTACCGTTGTATTGGAGGAGAATACTTTGGAAGCTGTCGCTGATGATCCTTAAATGAACATCAGAAACCTATCAGCACAGTTCCATACATCCAAGTCCACTATTCATAGAATAATCAAGAAACAACTGCTCCCCCCATATCACATCCAGAAGGTACATGCCATGACACCTGAAGATTTTCCAGCGCGACTGGAATATGCCAATTGGTTCCTGGATAAGCAAAGAGAGGATATGACTTTTATAACTCGAGTTTTATTCACTGATGAAGCAGGTTTCAGTAGAGATGGAGTAATCAACTCTCATAATCTCCACATATGGGCCGAAGAAAATTCCCATGGGATATTGCAAACCAAACACCAACGGAAATTCAACGTGAATGTTTGGGCTGGTATCACAGGAAACCATCTTATAGGACCATTCGTTCTACATGACCGATTGAATGGAGAACATTATTTGGAGTTCATTCAGAACGATTTGAATGGACTTTTGGAACATGTCCCATTGCAAACCCGAAGAGATATGTGGTTTATGCATGATGGCGCTCCTTCCCATTTTAGTTTGATTGTGCGGGACCATCTGAACCAGATTTTCCCCAATAGATGGATTGGTAGAGGTGGGCCATATTCATGGCCACTGCGGTCTCCGGATATAAATCCATTGGATTTCTTTCTGTGGAGGCATCCAAAAAGCCTCGTTCACGTTACACCTGTTCACGCTACACCTGTTCTCACCAGAGATGCCTTGTTGAATAGAATTACATTGCATTGTGAAGCCATACGAAACGACCCTGGCATGCTATTTCAAGGGCAGAGAGGGTGTTTGCGCCGACCAAGAGAATTTATTGAGAGAGACAGGGGTCATATCGAGCAGTTTTTTTAGCGGATTTTGCATTTCTGTTTGCTCTTGAGGCTTGCGATTGATTATTTACACCATGAGTTTTGTAAGGTAAACGTGTTCGCATGATGAAAATTCGTTATGAACATTGTACCTATCATTCCTATTTTCATTACAAATTAATCTTTTTGGATAATGGTAGACATCTCAGGTTGGATGTCGTCGAACAAAAATGCATTTTTATCAAGAATCGTTGCTGCGATCGATTCTCCACACGAGTACTTTTATTCAGGAAATTGTCCAGGTAACCTTGTTTTGTTAAAACATTTTCACAAATTCCAGTCATTTCAAAGTTTTGGGGTGTGGACCATCGGGGGTAGTCCGTTCCTGACTTTGTAGCGAACCAACTGACTTCTGCATGGAAGCTCATCGAAGAAATTCATTTGTTCAGTCAATAACCAAAATTTAGATGATTTTGAATATTCACTTTGAAAGTTATCAAAGAAAACATTTTTCATTTTGTAACTTTGAGGGCCCGTAACTTGGTAACGAAGGCTTTTAGGAACAAAAGTTATATGAAGTACTGGTGATATATCTTATATGAAGTACTGGTGATATATCTGGATTTGTAACAGATTTATCTTATTTTCGTTATTTGTTTTGCGTTACTCATAACGCACTAGGAATACGACTATCGGTGTCGTGGATTGGCCTATGCTGACATCTGTTGGTGAGCTATCAATGTGCACGAAATTTTGTGTCATTATAATTCCACGATAACAGGTCTAAGCTCCACCGCAGAGATTATAGGTGTCACTATCTATAATTTGATGCTTTTAAAATTTTTGTACTTGCCGATAGGTATTAGCACTACGAGATATCTGATACGAATTTGAAAGAGACCACAAGCCGTCCTGCATGGGGATTTTCTGGCGCCCAATAATGACTGTTGTGTCTATTGATAACTCAATTTTTTGTAAACTTGGCCTCATGAAATATCATTTCCTTGACAATAGTCAAGGAAATGTTCATCCTCTTGAGACTTGACAAGTAACCATTCAAAGAATTCCACTCTACGAGGCAAATCAGTCTCTTTCAGATGTTATAGGGATGCCGTTTGTGCTTATTAGGAATGCGATAAATTGTCACGTAGGGTATACCTATCTCCCTTTCAGCCTCGTGTAGAGAAGCATTTGGAAATGCATGAAAAAATCCCAAAACTGTAATGCCCTTGTCATCATCATCCACTTCAGGCTTTCTACGAATGATTTTTAGACCAAAGGTTCCATTCAACCCACAATTTTTTAGTAGTCGATTCATCAATTATTATTTCGGCTTCGGAACTTGTGGATATCTTTCATGAAATACTCGGCATGTTCTACTTGCAATTCTAATGCACTCACCATAAATTATTAATAAATTCAAGAAATCTTCATTACTGTAACCTAATCTTGACATTTTTCTATTATAATTGGTATCACAATCAGTCAAAATCACCAACGGAAGTTTGACGTTTCAAAATTGGATCATTCATTTTTTTTTCATTTTTATTAAAAATATTAATTTGCAATGTTGTACGGTAGAGACACTCAATACCTCAATGCATACAAATTGTAACTTTTTCTGAGGTACATATCAATTTCGAATTGACTGATTTGGGACTGTTGAAAAACTAAATCGAAAAGAAATATTACGTAGTATAAAATTTTAAAAATAAGTGATGAATACAAGGAAACCACGTCATTTTCTGTTTGAAACAGTTTATCTCGAAAACGGTTCGAAATCGAAATAGGATTATCCGAACAAAGTCAATCTAAAATTGGATGTAGATCTCAAAAAGATGGAAATATACAGGGTGTTCCATTTGAAAAAATGGACTTCCACTTATTTTTTCATGTGAACAAAGTATCTGCATTTTTTAAAGGCCCTGTATGAGGCAAATGTAAATATGACTCGAAGTGAAGATCCTCTTGGTATCACTCCACTCCACTCCATTTCGAATTTGATCGTCTTAGTACCAGAGAGTTCAAGATTATCAGTTTATAAAAGTATATGTTTGGTGAAAAAAAAACGGTCAATGTGCATTCGGTTTCGTTCGGAACGTTAACATTTTCTTTTTCGGAAACGCAACGGGCTATCATTGTAGCAATTTTGTTCTTCGAGGAGATACTTTCTTCAATATAGCTCTCCGCTACCGTACTACTCTTCCATTTTCCATGTAATTTTAGTGTTTCAAAGGAAGCAGCACCTTGAACAAGAAGCGTTGACGACGTTCGGCGTAGACAATGTCCGGTGTAACCTTTCGGGTTTTCCAAATTTAGGTATTTTGCTATGATAGAAGGAACACTTCCTATAGTATTTCTACCTACAGGTAACTCAATGCATTTATTATTTCTGTAGGTTAAAAAAAACCTACGTTGTTTACATCCTTTTGGTCGTAGTGCAATGTACTTTTTAACTAAGTTCAAGGCTCCTATTTCGCTTTCTTCAACAATGGTGAAACTTTTTGAAGTGCAGGTCTTGGTTTCTGGTACTTCGATCAGTAAAACGGCTCCTCTGTCTTCAATGTCATCAACTGTCATCTTGACCATTTCATCACGTCTTAAGCCTCCGATTACGCCCAATACCAGAACAACTTTATGTAGCAGAAAAGTATCATCTGGAGCTTTTCTTATGAAAAGTAATACTTGTCCACCTTCCAATACCTTTGATTTTTTAGGAATGTATCCTTTTGAATTAACTTTTAGAAATGCCATCAGTTGACTGAATGCTGATATATTAATATTTTCTTCAACAATCAATATTGATTTCAGCTGTGAGTATTTGGTCCATAGACTATTTGCACTATATTGTTCAGACTGAAATAATGTAAAATAAATAAAAAATATTAATATTTTCCATGAGATAAACTCACCAGTTCCTGGAAGTATGCCATTAAGACAGTTTCATTTACGGTATTCACTCTGTTTTCATCTTTCCATTTCAGAAAATGGTCATACTCCTTCTCGTATAAGTGTTTGGATTTCACAGGCAGTAAATTTCCCAACGCTTTTTCAGCTTTGAGCGTCACATTCTGTGGGATCTCCATAATTATTATGAACACAACCGATTTTAGTTTCCTCCACTAACAAGCTTGTCAATTCTTACAAAAATGCAGCATCGTTTTATTAAATAAACAACCCTTAGCAACCTCTTCAATGTTTCCATGGCAATTGCATAGAAGCTCACTTGTGCTCAGTTGCCGACCAGAACGCAGTAAATACTATGAGAAGAAATGTATGAAGTAAACAACGTCGTTTAAGATAATTTTTTCGTGAAAAATAAAATTTTGTATGCACCACGAGCGTTACTAGATCCTAACGCCCATCGGGCAACATTCATCCCTCGGGCCAAAGGCCCTCGGGTGAATGTTACCCTCCGGGCGTTAGGATCTATATAACGCACTTAGTACATAAATAGCTATTAAAACCTATCTCGATCCCAGACCAGAGCGCTACTGGCTTTCATTTACTCAGACCTCCTGAAACTGGTGATTGATTAGTCCCACTTATAGACACACCTACAAGTATTTTCATTGGCTTGCGGTCACTCGAACAGCTGTCACTCAAACCCACGTCGACTATCGGCTCTTTTGATCTTCTTTTGATCTACCGTTCGCCGACGGAGAATGTTTACGAGTAGTACACATTATTTTTCGTTCCGTTTCTTCGCATATACGCTCGTGTTAGCGAAGTGATATAATCATCTGAACACACGTTATGAAGACTTGTATTCGCATATATACCCTACCGCCCATATATCATTTAAAATATTCCCGCAAGCAGAACAGCAGTGTGGATGGTTTCGTACACCTTCGGAATGAGCGAGGGATAGACGTTTGTCACACAGACTCGCATATAATAGAAAGAGACAGAGATAAAGAGAATGTCGCATGGAGGCAGCATAACGCTTTTTTCTTACGTGACGATTTCTACCAGTCAACAACTACCGTAGCCGCTTAAAAAAACTTCGTTCCAAAAAAATTAGGGAATATAAAAATTTGGACAGGACAACGTCAGTCGGGTCAGCTAGTTAACAATAAAACGTTTCTCTGGGTGTATACAATTACAATAAGTATTCTTGAACTAGAGTTTTTTTGATACTACATGAGTGTTTTATAGTAAAAGAGCAATACTCCGTTCGGAAGTAGTTGGCCCACTACCGCGAATTATGAATTTCTCGATTATTAAAAAAAAGTTATCATGATGTGCCTGATTTTTCCTGAAATATATTCCTTTTTCCCCAATTGACACAACTCGACTGTTCAATGAGTTTCACTTTACAGACCAAACTATATACTTACCCTTGCGAGAGTTCAGTCACCTCGACACAGTTAATCATCAACAAAAATTCTGCACTTGACATACACCCGTGCAGGCCGACGACCATCATAGAGAGAAGCAACAGCAGGTCTGTGACCTACATTTTTCTCCAACACGAACCCCGCTCTAGGTCAAGTGTAAGGCGCCCCTAGCAGCCTAATTGTTGTTCGGCGGAGTTATCAGGGCGGCATATGGCACACACATGCACACAGAGGCCTCCCAATGCTAAAAAATATTTTGGTCCAAAACATCATCGTATAGGTGTGCAAGTGTTGCTCAATCGAAAGAGGATGATAGTATTAGACCGGGAGATGGTGACACAAAATATTAGGTCATTTGTACCAGTATGGCGGTTCTTCAGGGGTCTAATTACGGAATGACAAAAAATAAAATGATAGTCATAGCGCTGGTACCGGCGGCCCAATCGCGTGGGCGTTAATCGAACGTGTCGGATAAATAACGAGTGTCGAACGATTTGTTCCACAAAAATGCTTGTATTTTCCGATAGTCGATAAAAAAAGAAGTAGGCGGTAGCGTAATGCCATACTTCTCCGGTGTGACTTACAGCCCGCCATACCGACGCGAATACATTAATTTAAAAAAACAATTCAACCATTTGTACCAGGCTAATTTTTGCGCAGCTAATCATCGTCGAGTAGCCATTTACGGAAATCACCTTGCCATACTTTTCCGACGGTTCCCAATGGCCGCCATACCACCGCAAGGGAGTAAAATTTTTTTTTTGGTAAACGGTTTGTACCAGCCTGAAACTTTTTTCAACAGTTCTCTGTATGATCATAAATAGAAGTCTGATCATGTCATACCTGTGGGAGGTGGCGAATATGTACAATATTTTTTCAAAATTACAAGATTTTATTCGTAATTCGAACGATTTGTACCAGTATGGCACTAATTTATCCTGTAAGTTTGAGGTTTAACGAATATAAATACAAAATTTCAAACACCTTGGTGGCGGCAATCTTGTCTTATAACCAGATGTTATGTCGTATAATATTGTACGGCTACCGGCGCTCGAAAGATTTCTCGAATTGTAGAGGTCTTAGCTCATCGTGTTCGTGAGACATAATGTATGGGAACGCAGGTATATGAACGCAGCAAACGATGAAGAAGAGAAAGATAAAAAAGAAAAAGATGAAGAAGAGAAAGATGAAGACGAAGGTAAATATTGAGGAAAATAATTTTATGTTGACGATTTGCGATTGTGTATTGTGGATAAATTACATAAATTATAGATACTGATGCAGTAAGCAGTGACGAGGACGGAGAAAACGAATTCGAATATGCCGGGGATTCCGGTTCAGAAGACGTTTAAAGTCCATTAAGTTTTGTGAATCTTTCGGAATGAACTGCATTAATATTGATATTGCATATACTTTTTTTCACATGTACCCGTCATGATATTACAGGTGGGCTATTTCGATAAATGGTTTCAAGATTGTATTGGTTGTCGACATATCAGAGCGAGTGTGGCAGCTCCAGACCTCTGGTCACGGTATAGGCTTATTTTCCAACAGCAAAAAAAAATTTTCAGAAAATTATTTTTCGAGTCCATTACTTTGGCACTTCGCCATGAGTACAGTGTAATTTTCCCAAAGCATAGTTTTTTCCAAGTTTGGAAAATTTTTAATACCATACTGTCACAATTCATTCCAATTTTTTTTTTCATATCTTGCTCGAGTGTAACAGACTTCCGCCCCATAGTTACAGTATGGGATACTTTTTTTAGGTTGAATTTTATCCAAACGAACCGAATACGATGATGCCATACTGTAACAAATGATTTTATGTCTTGTACCTTGAAAACGTGTCGAAAAACCTAGTTTTTCAAGTATGGCGCCACTTTTTCCCTCTACTAGAAGTATAGCAAATATAATAATGGTCACATTGTATCATATAATTTCAAAAAATCCAAATGCCATACTGGTACAAATCGTCAATTTTTTTTGATTTTTTTTTAAATCTTAGCTTGAGTCCGACAGTCGTCCCGCCCCATGGTTACAATCTGGAATATTTTTTTTTAGGTAGAATTACATCCAAACGAACAGAATACAATGATTCCATGATGTAAAAAATGATTTTAAGTATTTTACAGTCGTATTTTCAAAATGTGTCGAATAAATAAGTTTTTCAAGTATGGCAGCACTTTTTCCCCCTACTAGACGTATGGGAAATATAATAACGGTCACATTTTATCAAATACTTTCCAAAAATCCAAATGCAATACTGGTACAAATCGTTTTGCGAAAAAAAAATTACTCTTTTGCGGCGGTATGGCGGCCATTTGAAACCGTCAGGAAAGTATGGCATGGTGTATTTCGTGAATGGCTACTCGACGATGATTAGATGTGCAAAAATTAGCCTGGAACAAATGGTTGAATTGTTTTTTTTAATTAATGTATTTGCGTCGGTATGGCGGGCTGTAAGTCACACCGGAGAAGTATGGCATTACGCTACCGCCTACTTTTTTTTTTATCGACTATCGGGAAATACAAGCATTTTTGTGGAACAAATCGTTCGATCCCTGAAGAACCGCCATACTGGTACAAATGACCAAATATTTTGTGTCACCATCTCCCGGTCTATATGGCCTCCAACAAAAAACATGTAGTTTCCCTGATATTTCAGGTTAATTTTGAACTGTTTCGTATGTTTCATACATTATAATATTAAGAGGATGAAGGCACATCTAACTCTTTGACCAATCATTACCACGGCATATCGTGCAAGTAAAACTTTGTCAAAAAAAATCATTAGCAATTTTCGCGAAACTATTACCAATTCTCTGGAAATATCGATTGAAATATACGGTTGCACCCTTTCGTTATTAGTGAAAATAAAAATAATACAATTTGTAGTGAAGCTATTGGCTTGAAATTTACATGATATCATGGAACAACCTGATGTTGTTCTACAGGGTGAGCCAAGAGTTATATAATGTTTTGTCACTGTAAATAACCTTTAGTATTTGAAAGCCCACCAGATTGCGCAAAAAATCGAAAAATATTCGTATAGGTATGCAAGTGTTGCTCAATCGAAAGAGGATGATAGTATGGCCTCCAACAAAAAACATGTAGTTTCCCTGATATTTCAGGTTAATTTTAAACTGTTTCGTATGTTTCGTACATTATAATATGAAGAGGATAAAGGCACATCTAACTCTTTGACCAATCATTACCACGGCATATCGTGCAAGTAAAACTTTGTAAAAAAAAATCATTAGCAATTTTCGCGAAACTATTACCAATTCTCTGGAAATATCGATTGAAATATACGGTTGCACCCTTTCGTTATTAGTGAAAATAAAAATAATACAATTTGTAGTGTAGCTATCGGCTTGAAAATTTTCATGATATCATGGAACAACCTGATGTTGTTCTACAGGGTGAGCCAAGAGTTATATAATTCTTTGTTGAATGTCACTGTAAATAACCTTTAGTATTTGAAAGCCTACCAGATGGCGCGAAAAATAGAAAAATATTTGAGTTGAACATTTCATAATCCACTCGTACGAGAAAAAGTGAAATAAGGCAGCGTTCAAGTGAGTGATGATTTGTTTTCTGCCATGCCTGTGAGATTTGTTTGTTGAAAATCATTCAGAATTCATTGATTTTTCATTCTTTGTCGATTATGGATTTGAAAACTATGGGTAGGATAAAAACTTCTTAACAAAAAATTAAACCGACGAAAAAATCAACTGAAAAGCAAAAAATAAAATAAACCTTCTTCGTCTAAATGATAATTGAGCTCCTAAACTAATGTAAGTAACTGATTTTGAGTCGGCGCCAAACAAACAATTATCGAAGATCATTATCTATAAAACAAGTCATCAAAACGCAGCCGTGCATCTCGCTGCCATCATTTTACGCTTCACCTAATTCAATTGCTAGTTTGTTTGGCGCTGACTCAAAATCAGTTACATACATTAGTTTAGGAGCTCAATTATGACTAGGAAGGTTTATTTTATTTTTTGCTTTTCAGTTGATTTTTTCGTCGGTTTAATTTTTTGTTAAAAAGTTTTTATTTTTTACTTTTCAGTTCCGTATTTCGTCGGTTTAATTTTTTGTTAAACAGTTTTTATTTTTTAATTTTTTGTGGCTAAAATCTACCAATTACTACCTACTTGTGTTTTGATTACTTCCAAAATACTTACTTACCCACCTTACTTCAACTATTACCAGTTAAATATGATTATCTACTTTTACTATTTATTGTAATATAAATTATTTTCGTTGTTCTGGTTAGTTTATTTCATTACTTTGTATATCATTCCATCCTCTCATAAAATAAACTGATCAGTAGCGATCTGTCATTGTCAACTACGTATGTGTGTGCCAATGTTCACTAGTGAAAAATCAATTATCCCCTATTTTTCTACCCGTGAGGGTGGCTAATTCCTCTCGAAATCCAAATATAAGGTATACCCTATCTATTAAAAAAAGAATCGTCCAAATCGAAGAACCCAGTACAAAGTTATGCCTGATAGAATCGGTTAACGGACCAGAATTCAGAGGGTGAGTGATCAATATCCTTCATTTCGCCACCCTTAGGGGTGGATTTCATCTCTTAAATTCAAATGGGACCAAATTCGAAGTACACCCTATCCACTAAAAAAAGAATTATCGGAATCGGACACCTCAGTAAAAAGTTATGCGTGATCATACATAAAAAAATATGATGGAAAAACATAAAATATACGGGTCGAATAGAGAACCTCCTCCTTTTTGGTTTCGTCGGTTAAAAATTATGGAATATCGATGAATAGTAAATCGGTTTTCTTTCTAGACATGAAAAAATCGTTTTGTACGATGGAATTTTGAAATACGGGGTATAAGTGGGGATCCTCGTTAACTTTCAAATAGTTTGATGAATAACACGAGCAGTGGCGGATCCAGGATATTGGTAAGGGGGGCTGGAGCGATTCCTTGCTGGGGGTGTGGGGGCGGACGCACCGCAGCTGATTTTTTTGAGTTCAAGGTCATTGTGTTTTATAGAGCCTCAGATTTCACTAGTGGATTGAGATTTCAAAGAAAAAATTAGATTTTGGAGGCGGAACGATAAAATAAAAATATTATCACTGTTTACTAATTATTTTTAAGTAAAACGAAATAGTTTTAATTTAAATAAATGGAAAAAGACAAATTACAGTACAATATTTAAGTTACGGCTCTTTTGGCATAATTTGTTGAGCAACTCATCAACATTTATTCCTCAATTACAATGGAAGTTCAAGAGGGCCAAAGAGGTTTTCAATCTTTACAAGGTACTGTAGTTCCTTTCCAGAGTTGCTGTTTTTACTGGTGTTATTTCAACTATACTATGAAGCTCATGTTTGTTCGGAAATAACTCTTTATTAGAACTTTTCAACATTTCGATAACCGACGATTTAGTACCTGGATATACATTTATTTTTCTTTTCCACAGCAAATATTCAGCAGGTACTTGTTCAGAATCAATAAAGCCGCCATTTTCAAGTAGATCATCCTTATAAAACTGGTCCAATGTATCGAAATCATTGATGTTTTCTGAGCTAGATAAAGATACCAAACAGGAAAAGGAAGCTAGAATATCTTTATGAACCAAAAATCTATTCGTAATGCAATGACGGCATCCAAAAATGGGAGAAAGTTAGAAACACGATAATACGATTCGAGATCTGTAATATTTACGTTGGACCGATTGACTTGCCGTTGTCCTCGGAATGGTGATTGGTATTTCATGTTTCTCACACATCGATTTTGCTTTGGAAAAAAATTTCTCAAATTGAGCATCTGCATTTTTTCTGATGTCAATTGATTGATCTTGAAGCAGATCAGCATGTTTTACTGCGACAGCCAAACCTAAATATTTTTTTATAAGTATTTACTCAAGAAAATGCTATTGCTTGATAAGAATTTGCATACAAATAGGGAAACCATTAAGTTCACAGTACATGGAGTGGATCAATCCAGTGACACCAGTCGACGGTTAGTCCAGTTTATTTTATTCCGGAGAAAATTCATCGATATTCCTTGCTAAAACATTATGTCTCTTTTTTCAATTATTCCAAACAATTTCTTATATCTCATTGGAATTGGTAAAAATCCGAAATTGCAAGAATCAAATAGTGAGACGACAAACAATGCAGATAAATGGCTTTGTGATGATGTTCATCAAGAAGAGCTTGCGTCCTTTTTTTTTACTTTCCGCTCATAGCACGAGTACCATCGTACCCTCGTCCTCTTAGATATATGTGAAATATTTTCTGCAGTTGTAAAAGTAAGAGGTACAAAACATAAAAAGTTTCGCAAATCTTAATTTGCTTGTTGTCAAAATACCTGAGACAGAAAGACATTTGGTCGATAGTTGCAACATCAGTTGCAACGAGTACTGAAAAATATTTCGATTTTTTACTCGTTCTATTACTTTCGTTCGTATCAGTAAGCCGCATATCTTGATAATTTCGTTTTGAATCACATAACCCGAATTTATTCTTATAGTTTGACGATGATCTCCCAAGGTTCTGTCTACTGATTGAAATAAAGAAACAGAAATATTTATTTATCCTTTGTGACATTACAAAAATATATAGGACAGGTCAATCACCCACTCTTAGAAGTGTGTTTGAGATTATCTTAAAATTATGACATGAAAAAAAAAATATAACAAAATAAAGGCGGCACAAATGAGAACAGTGAAGTTCCTCATGAAATAATTCTTTTACACTCTACATGCATGCTATAAAAAATACAGGAGGCACAGATAAAATCAGTGAGGTTCTTTCAAGCTATCATGGAGGTATTATTTTACATTCTAATAGCATTTTTGAGTCATCAAAAATTTTATTATCTTTTTGAAATTACTGAAAGAATCTATACTTTTGAGCGTTAGGGTTTATTGTAAATTTTCATTTATTTCATATATCCAACATTATTTTCGAGTTCTGTAGTTTTGTGTCTAGAAACACATAGATGATCAGAATTCCTTTCCTTTTCCTTTTAAAAATCTTTATTGTCATTTTGAATGTACAATTCACCTATCCTACTATATACAACTAAAATTAATTTATACAATATATGGTTCTTCCAATCTCTTCCGATCTTGGGTGTACCCATCCAGCTTGTCGCTTGTGTAGGGACGAAGGGGAAAGGACCTGCGATGTTAGCAGTATGTGGGTATATGCCAGGAGGATATGGTAATTCTGAAAATTTACTAGCTATTCGTCTCCTGCAGATGCTTATACGAATGTTTTGTACTTGTTTCCCAAGAAACGATAATTAACTTTTTAAGGGCTATTTTTGTGAAGAATTAATATGTGCTCAACGGAAAATTCAAATAAAAACAGTTTTTAGAAAATTAAATCGTTTCGGAATTTTCCGATCAAAATAGTTAAGGTATGGCATGCTCGCGCTAGACCTGTTATTTTAGCGCGGTTGGGTGTTTCTTCGAATATAATGTTTTTATATTGTTGTTGGGGTTGTTGCCGATATAAACTACACTTGTCGATAGATAAATTGTGTTTTGCGTTTCTATTCCGATAAAATACGGCAAGGTGCCGGCGCCAGTTGGATTCCTGGCGCCAACATTCCTACCTATGTTTCTAAACCCAATTCGTTTATCGGAGATTAATTTTATAGTATGAATTATTGTTTTATTTAATTTTCAAAATAAATTTCACACTTCTGGTATATCAAGCCGTGACTTCTCGGCTGATTATGGTGTTCTCTCAGGCTTGTAATTCCTCGTGTTAGTGAGCTATGCATAATGTGGTATTTGTAGAACTTATATGAAATTTTTTGAATGTATTCTTCAATTTTCTCAATGTTAGCAAGCTCTCGGAGGGCGTCCAACCGGATGTATCGATTGCTATCTGTTATTATTCGTAGGACCTTGTTCTGCAGCCTCTCCAATCTCGTGTATTGGGATATGGGGATGCTGCAGAACACAGGACAGGCGTATGTCATCGCCGGCCTAATAATTTGCTTGTACATAAGGATTTTATTTTTGTTCGAAAGCTTCGAATTCCTCGCAATGAGGGGATAAACTCTTTTTATGGCAGCTGAGCCCCTTCTGAGGGCTAGCGATATGTGGTTGTGGAATGACATGCGCCTGTCCAGTTCGAGTCCCAAGTATCTAGCAGAGGGCCTCTCTTCCACGTGATTGTTCTTTACCCATAACTTCTCGGGGATGTTCACATTTGTGTACTTCTTCGAGAAGTTAATAACCTCTGTTTTTAGAGGATTTATCTCAATTTTATTTTCCTCCATATAGGGTACGACCATCCGATCCAGATGTATCTGGAGCTGATAGGCATCCTCTTCGCTTGCAAAAGAGTGGGCATATAATGCGGTGTCATCCGCATACATGGCCACCCTCGTGCCCGCGAAGGTCGGGAAGTCGTACGTATACAGAGAATATAAAATTGGTGAGAGGGAAGACCCCTGAGGGACACCTGCACCAATTGGATACTCTCCGGAGCTCGTGTTATTGACTTTAACTATAAACGTTCTGTTCGTTAGATACGAATTCAGAATTTTGATTAACCATAAGGGCATGCCAGCCTCTGACATTTTGGCAACTAACCCTTGTGTCCATACTGTGTCGAATGCCTTTTGCACATCCAACAGGACCATAACCGTGTTATGCTTCCTGTGGTAGGCCTCCTTCACCCCATGGACAACCCGGGCCAGTTGAGAAGTGGTCGAATGGCCCTTCCTGAACCCGAATTGTTCCGCTGGGATGAGTCTCAGCCTATCCACTGAATCATTTACACGTTTTAGTAGGATCCTATCTACCACCTTGGCGACTACGCTCAGGAGGGAGATGGGCCTATAACTACTAATTGATGCTTTGTTTTTACCAGCCTTTGGAATTGGGACGATTTCCGCTTTTCAGAATTCCTGGTATCATAATTATGATTGGGAAAATTTTGTAGGAATTTATCAATGTTTTTTCTCACATACAAGATTTATATTTAATAAATGTGGGATTGAAAGTTTGTCTGAATTCTAGGCTGAACATTTTTCATATGATTTTTTCTGTGTTACAAATATTCTATTGGCATCTATGGAATTTTCCCATAAGATTAAATTATAACATAAGTGAGTGTACGCTAAACTATAGTAGACGTTATCTACTGCACTGGTGTTTGATTCTTGAAATTGCATAAAAGCATAATTCAATTTAACTTGCTCTGTCTTTCTGAGGAGGAAATCCAAGGGAATCGGTATGTAAGCGCAAGATTCAATTAAATTACTTTCAACTAGACATGTTAATGAAAACTATTTGGAGGTTATATTATGGAAATGAAAATATACACATTTATGTTATCGACATTAAACCGTTACATTTACACCAATTCACGAGATTCACGAGTTAATGAGTTCCTCTGAGGCCTGTGCAGAGACCACCAGTGAGATATCGTCCGCATATATCATTAGCAGTTACGATTTTGGGTGTACTGATCAGTCATTTATGAAAAGGAGGAATATTAGCGGTCCCAGTACACAGCCCTGAGGAACTCCTCTATTCATGACATGAGAGTTGGAAATAGCATCCTTCACTTTGACTATCATCTTCCTATTGCTGAGAAAATCAACAGTCCAATCTAAGAGAACTCCTCTGAATCCAACATTGTTCGGTTTATTCTCGATAAACTTTATGTCTAAACTGTCTAAAACACGTGATAGGTCCGTTGTCCAGACCCGTGTAAACATGTTTGAAAAGATTTCAAGCACCAGTTTTTATTGATCTATCGGCTCGGAATCCATGTTGGTGCGTAGCTTGTTGATATTTCAAAATTGAGTAGGGAATCTAAAGGAAGCTCTGATATTTCCTTAATTTTGGGAGAGTAAGTTATCTGAATCTGATCCCTATGCCTGCGTCATGTCAAACCTTGTCTTGCACAAAAGAATCTAATTTTTATTATGGGCGGTTGAACTCTCGATTCTCTTCAGTCTCTATGATTTTATTTTGGTCCAATAAAAGATCCACAGATATCCTGTCTTTGTCGTGTATTTGCTACAAAAAAGTTTTGTGATATCTAATGTATTATGAATATCGAAATATTGTGAAGAGTGTTTCCACAGGTTGTGAAGATTTGCGTCCATCGGAATAAGATCCAAAAATCACACAATATTTGCAGTATGCTGCATCCTCAATTTTGGAGTAACTATATCAGGCAGGGGTACTTTCTGAAACAGGCACACTGAAATTTTCTGGAATAGTTTTAACTAGAAAAGCCACTTGAAGGGAATGTACATGTTTTTTATGGCTTCCATGATAAGGCCAACAACTACAAATAATTTAAACTAGTTCGAAGTTTATTTTTCAGTAGCACGATGTCGTTGTCGTCCATACTGAGATCTTGACGGCCTAACAGACTATCCTTATTATCAATACTATGACTACTACAAGAAGAGGAACAAGCTATGGCTACGCTATAACCCACCACCGGAACAGAGCTTTCTACCACCAAGGAACTCTTAGACCTACTATCACCACCTCCATTCTCTATAATCCCAGTGTTTGTGGGGAAACTTACATGGGAGAAACGTCAAGACCTTCAAGAAATTGCAAAATCGGAATTAGTCGAATATCAGTGGGACAATACCAAAATTTTTCATGCATGATCCACGTGAAGAAAATTAAAAGAAATTTCCTGTATGTGGTTGAACGGAATGAAAATATAGCTACATGTTCTCTCACTTTGACAAGTAATTGCCAAAAAGGCACACCGTATTTACGAAGGCGTAGAAGGGCCAATAACGAAATATTTTTCGAAAACATTTGGAATTTCCACTTTGAACCGACAATTGTCACTTTGAAGTGACTACTGTCACCTTGAAGTGACAATTCTCACTTACAAAAACATTTATAATTGCCACTTTGAACTGACAATTGTCTTTTTGAAGTGACAACTGTCAGTTCAAAGTGACAATTGTCACTTCAAAGTGACAATTGTCACTTCAAAGTGACAATTGTCATTTCAAAGTGACAATTGTCAGTTCGAAGTGACAATTATCCCTTCAAAGCGACATTTGTCAGTTCAAAGTGGCATTTCCAAATGTTTTTGAAAAATGTTTTGTTGTTAGCCCTTCTACGCCTTCGTAGTATTCAATAGCACTTTCAAATTTAAATCATTTGATGAACTTGTACTTCAGAAATGGAGCGAAAGAGATTCCTGAAACGTTATTAAAAAAAAGTATATTTTGTATTATTTATTTTAATAATATTTCCAATGCTGATAAATTGGAAATTTTGTCGATATATTTTTGAATCCAGTTTCGAGAAAAAATATTAATTTCGAGAAAAAATATTAATTTCGAGGAAAAATATCAATTTGTCCTTCTTGAACAGATAACTTTACCTCCATAAGAGGAAAAAAAACCAAAAGGAAACGGATCAAACTGTTTTGAGAAATAATTTAGATGTGTCTTTATTATTTTTTCAATATTCCTGATGAGGGGTAGTTAATATAAAAAAATTATAGCACGTGTTCAAACCAATCAGAAGCAATCAATATCATTGATTACAGCAAATATTTTCGGAATTTTTTGTTTCCCATGAACACTTCCTGGGAAATTAATAAGTAGAAATTTCCCTCGGTTGACAGCAAGTATATATGTATTTTAGATTTGATAGTTACATTAATATGCATTTCCCGTCGATCGTTAATGACCCATATTAACCTTCAATCTATTTGTTAATGCATAATTGTGATATATGCAACTAAACATACCCCGAAATCGACCATTAAAAACCTGTTAATGGTCGATTTGGTCCATTAATGTATAATTGTGGTATAGGCAACTAAACATACACGAATTCGAATATTATTCAAATGTCAAAACATATTACCTTCGCGATGTCAAATTTTCAAAATCCAAATATTGTAAGTTTCCTCCTAGTTGAAGGAAATGGATATCGAAAATTTTATGTTGACCCCAGAAACGAGGTCGACGGAAAATTTTTGTAATCAACTCGTTGATTGAAATGGCGATTGATGATCTCGAATATTAAAGCGCTCGCTTCGCTCTCGTGTTAAAATATCTCGATCATTAATCGCCACCATTAATACCCTAGTTGATTAAATAACTATTAATTGCAAATTTTATAAAATATCTAAGATAATGTATTTATTTACAATGTCTTCAACTAATTCTGAATTCTTGAAAAATGCTGCTTCTACATTTCCATTTTTCACAAGAGACTAAAAAACTTTTCTGGCCATTTATAACATGTCTGTGCTTCATGCAATAAAAATAATGCTGCAATACCAATGTGTTCGTGTGAGTGCTAGATTTTTGATTAAAAGAAGACATAATTTCACGAAGATTATTATTGATCCCCTTAAATAGATTTTCTTGTTCAGGGTTCAATCCAGATTCTTCCACTAAATATGTTAAGTATTTAACATTTTCATAATACATCTCATTATGCAGAGATTTTTTGCAGTACGAACAAATACTGTACGATTTTTAATTCATTTTACCGAAGATACTGCTCTTTGATGTTTAAGACACACGCCTTATCACATAGTGGTGAAACTCTTTTGACAGTTTTTTTTTTCATATTGATAAATGGCTTTCATGACGAATGCAAAGACATTTGTTGTTGATTTCATAACTCACTTTGATATTGCTTTTAATGCGTCGATGCGACCACAAGATCTTGTTCAATAACTTTCCGTTTCTGTAGTACAAAAGTATACCTTAAAAAAGTATTATTGAAAAAAACACTAATTCTCCTATTATGTTTACACAACTAAAACTCATGAAATTTCGAAAAGGAACAAACCATAAGCATATTTCAATATGAGTTCCACTCTTTACATTACTTTTATTTTCAAATATACTAAGTAATACCTATTCCTTTCATGTAGTAATGGAAACCGACCTAAATCAAATTTAATCTTTTTTCTATTTGACATTTTTCCACACATTATTTTACTAGAATACGAAGATAATAGATAAGAGTAAATCAATTTGCTACTAGTCCCATAGAGTTCATAGTTTCAATATTTCTTTTCCAAACTGTTCTCGTCTCTGTAGTGATCACAAATTATGTAATGTAACTAGAATATATTTTTTTAGGCCTCTATTAACACATTGTTTGACTAGTATTCGAAAATAATAACTAAAAGTAAATAAATACTTGAAATTTTAGTAAATGTCAAGCAGTTCTGAAATTTCATAAATTTTTTTTGACAATACTTTTGTATCAAATCAAAAACTATGCAATATATGTAGCATATCTTTCGGATATTTTTGCACCTTATTTTACTAGAATGCGAAGATAATGATCAAAAGAAAATAAATACCTGAACATATATTAATATTATAGATAACAAAAAAACCGAACAATATTTCCAAGATAATTGATTATTGTTGGTTTTATTGAATACATAATTGTTATAAACAATTTTATTAGGATTTATTGTTGATTTTGGATAATGTTGAACTTCTGCAGTAACTTCTCTGAATGAAATTTTGCGGCTATGATTTCGCTGATGTCCAACAAATGCACGAATAAAATTTTGATGGGGAACAATATTCATCCGAAGGTATGGATTTATGGACTGGGAAATTACTGTGACCCGTTACCTTAATAATTTCTTGTAGTCTGGTTCACAAGAGCCATTTTCCGAAATTATAGTTAAGACCAACCAAAAATTATGATCGATTCGTAATTGCATTAAGAAAATCTTAGTTCGGAACCAATATCTGGAGAAACAAATTGCAAAAGTTATAAATAATTAACTAAACAAAAAAAGTTTGTGAGGTTTTTTGCAAATATCTTAAAAACTATTTGAGATATCCGAAATTTGAAGATCCTTAAAGAACAGAAAATTTCCTAAAAAAAATTGATTTTTAACTTTTTTTATTAACAATCAAAGGTTTTAAAATTAAAAATGCATTTGTTTATAACAATTTTTCAAACAATATGCGTTGAAATAAAAAAATAAGAATTAGATTGTTTTTAGCAAGAAAAAAACAAATTACTAGGGATAATTAAAAAAAAATAAAAATTATTGTTTCATTTACTTTTTTGTATGCCTATGATTGTTGATAAAAAATTGAAAAATCATTTTATTTTTATTTTTCCAATGGATATCTTTTATGAAGCCTCCAAGAAACAGCTCCAAGGATTAAAAAAAACAGATTTTCAGTTCAACAATTATCAGAGTTTTTATAATAACAAGTAAACTTTTCAAATTTAAAAAAGTCATAATTGATTGAAAAATAGAGGTAACATTTTTTTGCCGACGGATTATTGTTTATTGATATGTCCAGATAATACCCAACTTGTGTTATTCCTTAATATTAATATTTACTCGGTTAAAGCTGCGTGTTTTGCGCCTTTTTGTCGCCGCTAAATTAAAATTATTAATATTGCCGGCGAAGTTCTCGTTTAGGAAATTTTCAGCTCTTTAAGGATTTTTCTTCAAATTTCGGATATCTCAAATAGTTTTTGAAATATTTGCAAAAAAACCTCACCAACTTTTTTTTGTTTAATTGATTGTTTATAACTTTTGCAATTTGTTTCTCCAGATATTGGTTCCAAACTAAGAATTTCCTAATGCAATTACGAATCGAATGACACCTCGGTCATAATTTTCGGTTGGTCTTAACTCTAATTTCGGAAAATGGCTCTTGTGAACCAGACTATTGCCTCTGAACGCCACTTTTTGCTAAACTGGAAACTGCTGTGGCTCTTGCTGAATGCCTTTACCTTGTTTACATCAATTCCAATTTTAGTTACGATTCTTTGAATCAGGAATAAATCGTATTCTTGCCCACAGGACAATTTCTATACCAGCTTTTAAAAACAAATTCATTTGAGTTCCGGTTAGAAGCCACAAACAATCTCTCCACTGCTATATCCCCTCGTTTTTCCATACATTTTTCAAGCAGTGTTATCGGTCACTCATTAGTAAAAAAATTTGTCACACTTCGACTTGTATTTGTAAAAACAGAATCGTTCTCAATTCTTCCTGTGAAGTTTCCTTTGTGGTCTATTTCTTTAATTCGGACCATTATTCCCTCACCACCTCTCCATGCTAGTTTGTGAGACATTACCTACATGAAACATTTTCATCCAATTTCATCCAATTAGTGGGAGCAACAGCACTTGTTTTTTTTAATGATATTTTTGCTGCTGCAAACTCTACATTTAATCTGAAATACAAAAACATAGTAAATCGTATCATCTATAACATTCCAATTTTCCTGAATTTTGTTTCTTTTCGTAGTCACAAAAGACTGGAAATACGTAAAAATAGGTAAAAATTATCGAAAATTATGAAATTTATCTTGGTATTACTACTGATATCATACAAACGGCCAATAATGACACAACAGAGTAATAAAGTAAATCAGATAAGCATAATAAATGACATATTGTTCGTTAAACTAGAATTTGGTAACTTCTCGGAGGTTTATTATCATTCTGATGAGCGACACGGAACATTAACGTTTATTAAACAAAAACAAATAAAATCTATCCAAACACAATAATCATAATGTTACAGTTATTTGTCTACACTAGACCATGACTTTCTCCTTTATCTTATTAAATATAATTCCTAAGCAAACACAATCTAAATTAAAAATCATCATTCCGTAAAAAAAATTCTGATGTGAACGTTCGGGTATATTATTATTTCAGTTAAGGTTTGGGCAATTAAATGTTTATCATCACGTTTTTGTTCTTCAGTGTGACAAATGACTATCACAAGGAAGTTCTGAAATTATTTGCATTGTTGCTTCATGAATTCTAAGCAATCACCATCAAACGACAATGTTATAATAATTGAGCATCAATCCATGAGCAACTAGTAATATAAAAATGTTTTAAATCAGATTATTATAAAAAATTATGAATGCTTTGCATGGAATAGCAAACCAATTACTTTGTAATGTAAATAAGGGGACACAGCCTAACCTACCTAATAAAGTTATGAAAAACTGGATTGCATCTTCGGGTTGGAATGGGGTTTCAATATGATCCGCAAGATGACCCAAATTTGTTGCCCTTTATCGTTCTACTTGTCTTGTTTATCGAAATTTTTAATAGTAGTATTGAATTACTTTTTTTCCCTTTGTAATTGTCAGTACGTTTGGTCTATGAAAATGCAGGAATAAGAAATTATTTTTCTACGAAGATTAGAATTGAATTTCGTAAAAATAGTCATTTATGTATCAAGGGCGTAAAATAGGCTTTTATGGACCGCAGAGTGTGAGTAATAGCCCGAGCGATAGCGAAGGCTATTAACACGCCTAGGTCCATAAAAGCAAATTACGCCCGAAATACATACAAAATTTTATTCACGACCGGTATATTTGATGTCATGTAGATATACCTCTTTATATCTAGAACATGATAAAAATACATCAAGGCTGCCGTGAGGATGTATATTCATATCATATCGGAAACAGAATAAATCAAGAAGTGATGGAATGAATGTCACCATGGCAACTCAGTAAATTTTTCGAAATAAGATTATATAGGCTAGTAACCATATTTCCTGTCAATTTTTGTGATCACAGATAATTTATTACTGATTTTGAAATGGATTCAAGCGACGAAGAAAGTGTGAATTGTACTCCACCAAAAATAAGTAAAGCAGCTGAGGATGCGAAATTGAGTTTATTGCCAAGTAAATCCAAGAAAATATACGACAAGGTGTATGAAGAATTCGTGAGGTGGTGCAACGGGAAAAATGTAAAAAATAAGAAATACACAGAGACTTCTTGCTATTTTCTGGAAAAATCTAAATATTGTAAGCCCTCTACCATGTGGTCATATTATTCCATGCTGAAAGCTACTCTAAATGTACATGATAATATAGATATCAGTAGATACGCAAGATTGATAGCTTTTTTGAAACGAAAATTTGATGGTTATAAACCAAAGAAATCGAAGATTCTAAGCAGAGAAGAAATCGAGTTATTTTTGAGGGAAGCACCAGACGATTTGTATCTTATGATGAAAGTAAGTCCTACTTCCATGTTTTCTCAATGTTCAGTGTGTTAATCTGAGAATTTATTGTAGGTAGCACTGATTTTTGGTATTTGTGGAGCATGTCGCCGCGAAGAATTGGCAAATATCACAGTGGACGACATTCAAGATTTCGAGACATTCTTACTCATAACTATACGAGAAAGCAAAACGAAGATAGATCGAGTATTTACTGTAATCGATAAAGAACAGAAATCGCCAAGTTATTTGGATATTTACAGAAAATATTCTTCCTTGCGAGATCAGAATGATCAAAAGCGTTTTATTTATATTATAAAAATGGCAAGTGTTCGAGACAGGTTATCGGAAAAAATACATTCGGTCAAATACCATTCAGAATAGCCACTTACCTAGGTATTTCTAATGCAAAAAAATATACTGGTCACTGCTTCAGACGTTCCTCAGCAACTATGTTAGCAGATGCAGGCGAGGATATAATCAACATTAAAAGACATGCTGGGTGGAAGTCGACGACTGTTGCGGAAGGTTATATTGAAAATTCAGTTGCAAATAAGCTGAAGATTGCTAAGAAAATTGTAGAAAATGATGAGCCTTCTACTAGCCATTGCAGACAATCTGAAAATATTGCTCACTACTCTGAAACACCAGATAATAATATGCATTCCCTTCAGACTTCTAGTAATGAGGAATCAGTTGAAATCAGTAACTATCTGCAACAACAGAAAACAACAAATCCAAATATTTCCATAAGTAAGTGTTCTAATTGTATTGTCAATATTAAGTTATAATTAATTTTTTAAATCAATTTATGTTCATTGTTTTCGTTATATTATCGTTAATAATATTTTGGGTTTGATTATATGATCCATCGGAATATAGATTTCTATCGATATGAGACTGAAATTCACTTTAGCGCCTGTTTAACGATTTTATTGCCCGCCGGGCGATAAAGTAGTCCGCGGGCGCTAAAGTGCTACGTTACGCCCGCAAATCCGGGCGCTAAAGTGCTACTTTACGCCCGGTCGTGCATAAATGAATATATTTCAGATCTTTTCTTCCATGACTCACATAATATCAACTACAAGTATCAATTACAAGTTGATTTTATGATGGAACAAAGTTTTTGGACATGGTTTTGTTTTGTGTATCTAAGAACATTTCGTTCGAGCCTTCTTAGTGAAGTTTAATATATATTTGAAGAAAGTAGATTTAGGTTTTTTACTTTTTCTCTCCTCTTTTATTACATTTTTCTATTTTCAGATTTTTTGAAGGATTCATTTTGATTGAGGTTTTCAATGAAAATTTGTCAAATTGTTATTGAATCAGATTTTGGAAATTGTTTTCGAGAGTGTAACAATCAGTTCAAACATAATATGTATGATGGCAGAGTCGGTTTCCTGGTAGTATTTTTGTCACGAAAAAATCTCTATTGATTGGTCTATAGACAAACTAACCATCTCACACAACAATTCTACTGAAGTTTGGGGTAGCAAGAAATAGCACAGTAAAAATATTAGGAAATTGCTGGCGTTTGTTTCACGTCATTTGAAAAATCCCTGAAAGAGACGTCAAATTTCCACTTCTTCAATTCATAATTAACAAATTCAGACAATTTAACAATTATGCATTGAGAGCTGATTTGTAGCGAATGATATAATACAATGTTCCATTTACAGATGGATGCATTTATGGGTGTGAAGATATCCATTACCTTCTAGAGTATAACTTTCCACTTCATTTGAAACTATTCAAACAAACTTCAAGAGTTTCAGCGACAACTAAGCGGCTTCCATGCTTCCAGTGTTACTCAAACTGGGCCACACATGGGGATAACTCTACCTACAAGCTATATCGACGATTGGTAAGAGGACGATAGTAGTTTTTCCAATATTATTGGTAACATATTTTCAATTTTATTTTAAAGAAATCTGGAAACTACATAAGATAATAACAATGATTCATTTTACATAAATCAATCACTCTTATCTGATTTACTCGGAAAAAGCTATAAGAAAAAATATAAATGTGTTTGCTTATATTGAGTAGATCAGGAAATAATGTATAAATTCAACAAAAAACTATTTAAAACACAGAATACCTTCAAAGTTGAAAACATTGTGCATGACTGATTCTATATGAAAATTGTGCTTTAAAATGTCTTGTTATGATAAAAACTCCGTGGAAACGTTTCTTAGTGTGTCCACACATAACTGAATTATCCATAAAAACACATAGCATCCATCATTTACATTTCTTGTACTATGTAGTTGTAGTACATGAACGATTTCACTAATAACAAATGAATATACTACAACAACAAAGTAGATGGATAATTTCAGTCACTAACAAGATACACCCAAACTCGGTTATAACGAACTACCGAGGAAAGATTGTCCAATCAAGTGCCGATAATTTGCAAAATTTTACGACCGCAGTCGACCGGTGGGATTTCCCTATTTCTGTGTTAGAAATTTGTTAGATACATGGCGTAGTGTTGATACGTGTTCAACTGCTTTGTACCAATATCCCTACTACAAAAGCATGCAGAAAGGCTATTAAATTGTCGGTTAAGCTGGAAATAATTGGAAAATTTGTCAGTAGGTGTGCAAATGTACAAATTTGTCGGAATTATGATCTGAAAGAATTAACAGTGTCAACATATTGGGCGAAAAAAAAAATTTACCAGGATGCATGTACTGCATATTTTCCTCATACCGGACACACTCTATAACGAACCATTTCTAGTAATTAAGCCGTTCGTTATGGTCAAGTTTGACTGTACTTGATTGAGTTTCTATTAAAATATTCAAGTGATAGTGTATTAAAAATGTAACGAAAACGAAATAGTAACTGAAACCGAAGTAAACCAACCAACAAGCAAATTGACCAATTACTGATGTATCAAGCTATACGCTGTTATGACTTTTTCACAATATGGCGTCTGGTTGTCGTCATATTGAATTTTGTCACAATATGGGTCTGGTTGTCGCCATATTGAATTTTGATCATGACTGTTATGTTTTTATTCACATTATGGCTCTGGTTGTCGCCATATTGAATTTTGTCACAATATAGCGTCTGGTTGTCGTCATATTGAATTTTGATTATTACTGTTATGTCTTTATTCACAATATGGTGTCTAGTTGTCGCCCTATTAAATTTTGATTACTACTATCAATATTTTGTAATGATAAACGTTATTATTATTTCAAATGTGAATATTTTTTTTTCGAATGTTACCTACTATCAATTTTGTCCTGTCATTTGTATATCAACTTTTCTTCAATAGCTAACTATAATTTTTTAGCTCCAGCAGAAGAAAAAACAAAACAATGTCCTTCTAAAAACTTACATTTTTAGAAGGAGTGCAATGAATTAACAATGCAATAACTAAATATTTAAATCTAGACATAAAATGTTATCAGAATTCAACGGAATATCCGAATACAAAGTGATATACAAGCACTGCTGTGGTCTGTAACGCCTACATGAAACACCGTATGTGAAAATGATAGCAAGTTGTAGCTTTCGTGAACTTTCGAAATTTTCGTGAAAAACATTTTCGCCAAAGTCCCCCAACAATCCAGATATTGCCTGTCACATTGAATGTGGGACAGCTGGCCTAAATACACTCTATCACTGTGTTCCTTGGACCTGGCTTCCTTTCCGGCGCACTTGTCCAGCTCCCGCTCTATTACGAACCCCACAATTAGAGCCTTCGTCCGATGGGTGCAGTTGTCTCACTCGAAGCCACTGCACCCAGAGTGTTTTTATGGTCATGTAAATTATTCAATGTTGGTGATTGCACGTACTTATGACGGCTATGTGTGTTCTGTGTATGCTGTGTTACTAATTCCATACGCCACTGTAGGAGCAGCACTGTCAATTTGAACGCAACAGTAAATCGTGGAGGACTCTCCTCGGCTAAGCTACGACATTTATAATTTAATAAACGCAACAATAATTGGGGATGAAGAGACAAAACGTTCGATAGAGAGTACACGATTTCATTTTCCACATGTAAGTATAAATCACCGTGTATATGAAACCTTATCATATCAGAAGTAATATAAAAACTGGAACTCCATGTACATGTATTGCTGGAATGGAAATAACTAATCACTAATCACTTAGTTGTCGGAAAGGTAGATTTCCTAATTCACCGTTGGCAAATAGATGACGTTTTCATTAATATCAATTAAATGGTATATAAGACATGTATATTTGTAGCTTATTGTATTAGATCACCAAAAAATATCTTGGATTGAAGAGAAATAATGAACGAAGACACTTTCATATGAGTCAGAGTATACATGGCAAACAAATATTATTTTTTAAGACTATTGAAAAAAGTGTCATTTACATGACCATTTCTTGATAAGTAATGAACTCTAGTTTCGTCCTCGAGTAGGTAATGATCCATTACTCAACAGGTTTGAACCAATCACAGTTGAACCAGATTCATTACTCAACACTTTGAAGCCAATCACAGATGAGCATATTCATTTCTGTGCAGTTGTGTTTGAATTGTTTACATTCGCAAGTATGCCTTGAGAATTTAACAACTTCAAACTAGTTCTCAGACGTCATAATCATTGAATTGACAGTTAGTTTTGTGAAATATTATAGTTTCTAACGAAAAACAAGAAGAAAAAGATGGATTTGGAAAGTGACAACGAATGTACCCCACCAGAAATTTGTAGTGCGTCGAAAATAACATCTTTAAATATATTACCAAATGAATCCAGAAAAAAACGTGAGACGATATATGCAATTTTCATGGATTGGCGAAAGAAAAATAATGTACTTCTAGCATATTTTTCCCAATTAGCTGAAAAATATAAATCGTCTTCGCTTTGGACACAATATTCCATGTTAAGAAGTACCATTCTAATCAACCACGACGTCAACATATAACGTAATTCAAAATTACCTGCGTTTTTGAAACGCAAATTCGATGGTTATATACCGAGAAAGGCTCAAACATTCACCCCAGATGAAATAAATTCATTCACAAACAAAGCATCTGACGAAATATATCTTGCGACAAGGGTAAGAAATTGATATTTTTTCAAAAGTTCACTTAACAAAATGGGAGAACCTAGTTAGGAACTTGAATAGCTTCATATCACTTTAATTTGCGAACACCTCGGTAGCACATAGCTTAAGCTCTGGACTTTCAATCCAGTGATCATTCGAATCACGCCGTCGCCGGTGAGGTTTTTTTTCTTTTCCAACCACTGATTATCAAACTGTTTGAAATTGAATAAAAATAACGAAAATTGGAAATATTTTTTATGTATCTTTTTTTTTTTAGGTTGCATTGATCATGGGAATCATGGGAGCCTGTCGCGCGAATGAAATGCACTCTATGAAAATTGGGGACTTGGAAGATCTTGGATCGGCTATATTAGTCACCATACCAAACACCAAAACGAAAATTGTTCGGAAGTTTACCATACCTGATCCTTTCCGCCATATTTGTATTAAATATATCACGCTACGACCGGGTAATATATCAACAGATTATTTTTTTTTGAATTATCGGAAAGGTAAATGCATCAATCAAAGGATTGGAATAAATAAATTCGGAGCCATGGGAAAACAAATCGCAACATTTTTGAAACTTCCAAATCCAGAGCTATATACTGGGCATACCTTTCGTAGATCATCTGCCACCCTGCTAGTGGATGCGGTGGAGACATCACTTCTTTGAAGAGGCATGGAGGCTGGAAGTCAACATCTGTGGCGGAAGGATACATAGATGATTCGATGATAAATAAAATGAATACTGCAGAAAAAATCTTGGGTTCAATAAAACCGTCCACCAGTACCAGCAACATCTCACAAACATTTATTGCACAGAACACTTCGGAAATGAAAAATGGAAATGTGAATTTGGATATAGAATTCAACTATCAATTTCATTAACAAAAAATGATTTTGTTTATGTTGTGAAATTTTCCAAAATATAAATATAGATTTTTTCATTCAATAAAAACTTCCTATTATGCAATTAAATGAATTACACTCTTTCAGGATTTCCTTCACAAATGAATCTTATTTTCAAATAGTCCTGATATAAGTCACAGAAAAAGTATAGTATTCTGCTTGCGAGAAATAGCCATTACTCGCTCGAATGATTTACGACAAACTTCATTCTCACGAGTAATGGCCACATTTCTCGCTCGTTGAATAATATACTATTATTTATTGATACATACAGTGCGTTCATGAAGTGTGGAAACGCTCCATTATCGCATGAGTTGATTATTTTTGGAGGTGGAGCTCGGACAGGTCGATTTTTAATTTTAGTTTCCTACCTTTTTTCAAAAAAAAAATTTACCCCCCTACGTTACAAGATATGATGTGATCGATAATTTTTTTAATTGAAATGCTATATTTTTATATCAAAAATTAAAAGCCCACACCTCTCCTAGTTCAACCATACCACATACGTCATAGGTAACACATAAGTTTCTAAACATTCATTTCATTTTTCATTTTGCAACGAAAATATAAAAAGTAGTCAGTACCTAGTAAAAATAAACAAATAACATATTCAAAACAAATGTTCGAATTGAGCTTCTTGGGTTAGTGGACAATATCTGATGAATTCTTGGGTTACGTTTTACAACATCGACAATTGACAATTTGTTGAATTTCAGTTCGAATTCTCTCTTTATGGTCTTTCAAATTGGTAAGTCGATTTACGTTCACTTCACTTTTCTAGTAACCCCAGACAAAAAATTCATTGGAGTTTAATCTGAGGACCTAGCAGGCCAATCAATGTGACCGCATCGTCCAAACCAGCGATTGGGAAAGGTTTCATTCAGAAAATCTCTAACCACTAGAATGGAAACGTATTTGTAAAAACTGATAATGTAGTGCATCGAATAAAAGACGAAAACCACTTGAAGGAACTTTGTGGAAACTAACATTGAACCGTATTGTATCATGAACTATTAATTTACTTTTTGATGATTCTATGCTTTAGTTAAATCCATTCAAAAAGGGGATTTTTCATAAAATTTTCTTTTTCTCTCTTTTTTTCTATTTTTGGTTCTTGCACTTCAATTATGTAATGTGCGACACTGCACGATTTGTTTGAAAGCAATGTTTTTTTTTTCTTTGAGTTATATTATCTAGCAATGTAACTGAACTTAAAATGATAGTTTTTTTTTCTCATTTATATAATTTTGCAAAATAATACTGTAAGAGCAGGAACGCTACACGTTTACGTAACTGTTGACTAGTTTTGTAGGGCAGAGTTAATTTTCTCTTTCTCTGAATTTATTCCATTCTATTTATTTCTCATTCTTCGTTCTCCTCCACATCTCTTCTTCTTCTTCTTACTCTTATCATTTCACCCTTACTAAAATTTAATACATTTTCAGATTATGCTGAACGTATGTCATTTAAACATTAGATCGCTACTAGCACATTTTACTGACTTTCAAAATAAGATTCTCGATGCGGATTTCGATGTTGTTGAATTTCAGAGACATGGATGCATTCAGGTATAGACAGCAACAATGTAAGTCTTAATCAATATATTTTTTTACGACAAGACAGGCCCACCAGAGGCGGAGGTGTTGGTCTTTATTTGAAAAACAAATATAAATATGAAATAATTTTCAGTCAATGTGGTGAGCATGTAGAGTGTATTTGGATAAACATTTCTATGGGTAAAAACTACTCTGTTGCTATAGGCGTAGTCTACCGACCACCAAATTCAAATATTTCATTGTTTTTTGATGAAATCGAAGAAATCTTCACGAATATTTTCTCCAATCACAATGATATCATCATCTTGGGTGACTTCAACATAAATATGCTTGACTTTAATACAAACAACACGGATAGGTTTTTGTCTATTTTGAAAATTTTCAATTTTAGGCAAATTTTCACAGAACCTACACGAATAACTAGTACATGCTCCTCATTATTAGACTTAATTATTACGAATTGTGAAGATATCTCCAAAGTGAAAGTTTATGAATGTGATATATCAGATCATGCACTGATATACAGGCCAAATTTCACATTGGTGGAGGTAGACAACCACAAAATCAAATAGTTAGATATAGAAATATTAAGAATATAAATATTGATAGATTCAGAAGCGATTTGGCAAATCTACCTTGGTACTTAATGTATAACACGGACAATATTGATCACAAAATATATCAGTTAAATGGATTTATTCTTCAAATTATTGATCATCATGCTCCAGAAATAAAATACTCAACAAAAAATTGTAAATATACTCCTTGGATTACTGACAACATTGAATTGATGCAGAAACTGAGAAAAAATCTCTAGCTAGATTCAAAAATTCAAAACTTCCACAGCATTGGTCATACTATAAGGAATTGAGAAATCTGTCCAACGAAGCTATAATAGCTGAGAAAAAGGCATACTTAAATTTCAAACTAAATAACACATATATCAAGGGTAAATGGAACGAACTTAAGAAACTGAATGTCACTAAGAGTGGAAACAAAGAACTACCAAAGCAACTGAAAAACGCCGAAGCTATTAATAAAGTTCTTGTACTAATGGGGGTCAACCGAATGAACACTTAATTAACTTTTATAACTCCAACCAAAAAGAAGGATTGAACGAACAGTTTACTTTTTCATTGACTAGCGAAATTGAAACTTCTAAAATAATTGATAATATAAAATCGCAGGCTTATGGTGATGATGGAATAAATATTACCATTATAAACCTTTGTGGACCCCTCATTATATCTATAATTACTCACATTATAAATGAATGTATAAGTCAAAATTACTTTCCCAACTTATGGAAAAGTGCAAAAGTAATACCCATAGCAAAAACTAGTAATCCCCAGAAATATAATGACCTGAGATCAATCAGCGTCCTTCCCTCATTTTCAAAAATTCTAGAAAAAATAATGGAAAATCAAATCAGATCTTACGTTGATCAACATAATATATTACCATCGAAACAGTCTGGTTTTAGAAGCGGCCACAGTTGCGCTACAGCAACATTAAAATAATATGATATAATTAGATCTCATGGAAACAAAGTAACAATTTTAATATTATTAGACTACTCGAAAGCATTCGACACCATAAATCACCGAATACTACTCTCTATGTTGCACTATTTTGGATTCAGTGATACAGCTATATTATTAATTTCATCCTATTTACATGACAGAAGACAAAAGGTTACTCTAAGTGATACATCTTCGAATTGGCAGGAAATAAATTCAGGGGTACCGCAAGGCAGCATTTTAGGACCTTTGTTTTACACCCTTTACACATCCACTTTCACTGAAAAACTGAAATCCTGCAACTACCATTTATACGCAGATGATTCTCAGATATATTTCTCCTTTGATCCACCAAATCTCGCAGAGGGCGTAAACTGTATCAATAGTGACTTCAATGCAATTTTGGAAGTATCTGCAGATCATATGTTGAGAATCAATCCCAAAAAGTCAGTTGCTATGATATTCGGGACCAAAAATATTTGCGAGCAGGCAAAAAGTTACGATCTGAAAATTGGAGATTTCAAAATTAATTTCAAGTCTCACTCTAAAAATTTAGGGCTTATTATAGACTATAAGCTTAGATTCCCTGAACGTGTCACTTATAAACTCAAAACTGCTTATGCATCTTTGAAATTGATATATCCGCAAAGAAAATTCTTAAGTACAGGGGTCAAAAAAATATTATGCGATTCACTAGTTTTGTCCCACTTTAATCACTGTGATGTGGTCTATCACAATTGTTTAGATAGCAATGACATAAGGCGTATACAAAAACTACAAAATTCATGTATGAGACTAATTTTTGGTATAAGAAGTAGATCCAGAATTTCTCACAAACTAAAAGATTTAAAATGGCTCAACATGAGCAACCGCAGACGCCTACACACAGCCTGCACTTTCTTTAAAATCATCAAGTATAAAAATCCTCCCTACTTACATGATCATTTAATTTTGAGTATTCCTGCTCACAAAAAAGAATTGTTTAAGCGCTCATTCTCATATAATATATCTGATACAATCAATTACATAAACACCTGGAACCCCAACTGTTTCGACCTAACGATCAATACCTTCAAAAAAACATTCAAAAATCATTTATTTTTTGCTCAGCACAACTAAAGTGATACAAACGAAGCATTCGCATTGAGAATCTGAGGAAATGTTAAAAATGTGCACTTTCCTGACCTCATTTCTCTCTCTCTCTCTCTCTTCTCAATCTTTTCTCTCTTTCTCTTTTCCGCCATTACTTCGCTGATCTCATCCTTCTTCTCGGCCCTATCAACATGACTTTTTTCAAATGAAGGCCTTGGTGGAAGATCAGATGCGAGGTAACTTAGCAATCTGAACCAAAGGCCATTTGCTCATCACATAGGTACCTACCTACAGATTTATAAATATATATTTTTTTTCTGAATGTTATAAAATGTGGTGTGCAATAAACGAATTATTATTATTATTATTATTATTATAATGTGGACCAAATAGTAGAATCTATTTGACCACAATGTCTGGAAATATTGCAGTTGAATATGGAACTACATCAGTTTGCTAGGTTTCTAAATACTTTTCAATCGTCGAAAAAATGTGGTCCTACAATGGTATTCCTAAGAATCACAGCACACACAGTAACTTTTGGAGGGTATTGGGTATAAGCTTCCATCATCCGATTGGGATTTTCTGTTGCCAGTTACGACAAATTTGCGTATTCATAGTACCGTTCATACAAAAAGTCGATTCGTCAGAAAATAAGACATTACATTCAAAATTTTTGATTACACACTTCTTGCATATTTTTACAAAACTTCATGCGTCTATCGAAGTCGTCTTCATTAAGTTCATGTATAAGTTTAACTTAATATGGATGAAGACTGAAATTCGATTATCACATTAACAATCTCTGTGATAAGTTGTCCTCGGGATGCTACGCAATTCGAGTAATCTCGAACGATTTGGGTATAAACGCAGCCAGATCGGCGTACTTTGCTCTAATCGAATCTCATCTAAGGTATGGGATTGCATTTTGGGGCGCTTGCTGTTCTTACCAGCTCAAAAATGTATTTGTAATCCAAAAGAGAGCCTTGAGGTATATTGGCAAAAAACACCCAGAGACTCATGTAGAACGCTATTCATTGATCTCAGTATACTAACGGTAACATTTATACACATTCTAGAATCTGTCATCCTTAGGGTAAAAGCCGGATAGTTGCCTCGGACGGATACATGCCTCAGTTTCAAATGCTCTATGTTAGACGAATTGACAGTGTTTCTTTTTGATCATAATTAAAAGCGTCCCCCGCGCAGGCCTCAGTGCCGCATAAGCCGTTGAAGTAGGCGCATGTGTTTTGTCCGTGTGAGAAAACATCTTCCGCGGCGATACTTTGACGAGCGCCAGAATTATATTGGTAAGTAATCTCTGTTAAATATTTTTATAACTGATTGCGATTTCAGTCAAAAATATATTTCTTTGAGTGCATTAGAGTTTAAATTGCAGTGTTTATTAGGTTTTATTGTTAAATATGTTTTATTTATTTCGTAAATAAAAAGGGCAAGTATCCGTATCAAATCGGATAGTTGCCTACTGTCTTTTGCGGATTGTTGCCCTGCGGCAACTATCCGTAACTATACATTTTTAACAAGCAAAGACAGATTTTTTTTCTTAGTTATTTTTTTAATTTGCTTTTACTATTTTTTCTTGGTGATTTTTTATTTGGTTTTACTATAGTTTATCTTAAATAAAATAAATACTCAACAGCAAAATGCCTCGCAAGTATAAACAAAAGCCAGGCGTGGTGCCGTGCCACATCAACTGGACAGAAGATAGTTTAACACTTGCGTTCGAAGAACTAAATAAAAAACAAAAAAGTATCAACGAAATATCCCGGATTTATGGCATATCCTCTCGAACCTTAAGAAGACGGTATGAAAAAAGAAACCAGCTGCTGGTTACCCAAGGTATGTCAAGGATTTAAAATTGTATATTTAGCTTATAAATATAATAATCTATTTACATACTTGCCTACTTATCTAATTGTATTTTAACACTTCTAGGAAAATACCCTGCCCTTGGCTTTGAAAATGAAAAAAGACTAGTTTCCCATATATTGAAGCTCGGAGACGCAGGATTTCCTCCTGAAAGAAGTTTAATTCGCCAATTAGCCTATCAGTTTGCCGAAAAATTAGGATTGAAGCACAATTTTAATAATGAAACTAAAATGGCTGGACCGCAATGGTTGAAAAGCTCCCTTGAAAGAAATCCCGAAATAGTTGTGAGGCAAGCTGAGGGCTTATCAATTCAAAGAGCGAAGGGTCTAAGCAGGGCCGAAGTAGCCAAATTTTTTGATCTGCTCATAACCGTCTTAACTGATAAGGATTTGCTAGATAAGCCGGAGCGAATTTTCAATATGGATGAAAGCGGTGTCCAACTCAACAATAAACCTGGCAAGGTATTGGCCAAGAAAGGTACTAGAACAGTGAAATCACTTACTTCCGGTGAAAAAGGCGAAACAATTACCGTTGTTGCTTGTTGCAACGCTATTGGCAATTTTCTCCCACCTGTTCTGATTATCAAGGGGGTAAATAAAAAGCCAGAATTTGAAGAAGGACTGCCTCCTGGTTCAAAAGTTTATATGCAAAAGAAATCAGCATATATTACCTCAGAACTTTTTTACAAGTGGCTGACCGAACATTTTATACCCCGCAAGCCTCCAGGAAAGGTATTACTAATTTTAGATGGTCATTCATCTCATTCCAGTGCTGTCAATATGCTAGAAACTTCTCGTGACAATGATGTGATACTGCTTTGTTTACCTAGTCATACTACTTCTGCTTTACAACCATTAGACGTATCTGTATTCGGACCATTTAAAAAATACTATTATGCGGGGACAAACAATTTTATTCGCACCAATCCACAAAAAAAACTGAACCGGTACAATTCTGGTGAACTGATAGCAAGGGCGTGGATTCGAGCAATGACACCTGCCAATGCAATAAATGGTTTTCGCGGCAGCGGAATCTATCCAGTCAATCCAAATGCTCTGTCTGATGCTGAATTTGCTATATCAGATATTGCATTGGGGGAGCTTACGCAGGAACAAGAGTCTGAAACTATAAAAGATCAATTACCAGGCGCTTCTCAAGAACTTGCGTTACGTCAACGGATACAGGAATCTGAATATGACCGAGGTAATGTAAAGTCGACAGAACAAAGTGACTTTTCAAGGCGATCAAGTCCCAAGCTACTGTGATAAAAATAACCCAGAAACTATCATAAATGAAGCTGAGCAGAACAGTGTGAACCAGAGTTGCACGCCACCAAGGCCGTCGTCGAATCTTTTGGCTCTTTCTCATGATTGTTTAGCCCTAGGAGATGGTGATATTGAAAATTACATTTTAGATAATACTGAACTATCATTGCCATCGCTGATATCTTTAAATGAGTCACAGAACAAAGATCAACAAAAAGAAACACCATCGAAATTTTTACATCAATCATCTCCTATACCAAAAATTCCGCTGAGTATGTCTAAAAGGGCTAAACAATCAGCAGAAATTTTAAACTCGAATGAAAAAATAATCGAGAAGAAGAATAAAACTGAGAAAGTAAAGAAAACAAGCGTAATGAAACAAACGAAAGAAACAAAAAACAAACTAGTTGGTAGCGAAGAAAAGATTACGAAGAAAAAAGGGCGACTACAAAAAAATAAAAAATCAAAACAATATAGAACTGACTGAAGGAAGGGCTCTAAGGAAAAGAAAAACTCGTATCTACAGTTCTAGCAGTGAAAATGAAGAAAATGTTATAAGTTCAAAAATATCTAAAGGAAAAGCAACTAAAGGGCTACTAATCAAAGGCAAAAAAAACAAATTATCTATTGGAGACACTGAAAATATATTAAAAGTAAAAAATATTAATTCAAAAAATTAAATTATAATTTAACTAAATCGAAATCAGATTGGATTGAATGTCAGATGTGTCGAATGTGGTTGCATGAAAATTGTTCAACACTCAAAAACCATTGCATGAGATGTGGCAAGTTGAAAAGCTTGACTTCTGGTGATAATCAATGCTAATGCCAAAGTTGATTACCATATTTTTAATATTTAAGATAAATACTAATACTTAATTAAAAAATTACATGTTCACTAAATGTTATAATTTTATAATTATAATTTAACTTTAATTAATACTTAATAAAAGATTGTATTTAACAATAAAAACTGATTATTTAAATTAATATAAGTTCATTTTTATTGGAAAAAAAAACAGACGGGCATCTATCCCCACATTGGGCAAGTATCCCCCCAAGCATTTTTCACGTTAGGCTAGTATCCGCTATAGTTGGCAACTATCCTCTTTTTTAGAGGTCATATTAAACTGGATTTACTTAAAATTTATAATATTTATAATTTTTTTATAGATAGGGTATGTTAGAAGATTAATGAACTATCTTTGAGAATACACTTTGAATAAAAAATGTATTGGTACACATTTTTTAAAGGAGCTTTTAAAAAGTGTGGCAACTATCCGGCTTTTACCCTATACTTAAAATAAAAATATCCTTGTTACTAATGATAATTCATATAACACTCGACAGAACAATAATATCAGACTACCTTGACCATCTTATGATATGGTTAGAGATTCTATAATATACAATGGCATCAAAATGTATAATCATCTCCCCATAATCACTAGAGAGACTACATGTCTTAGGCGATTCAGAAGAGAGGTAAAAAAAAACTTGTTACAACAATCACTCTACGAGCTTGATGAATACTTCAACTTAAACCTTTACCTAGTCGCAGTTCCACATACTTGGGAGCTCACTCATAACCCTTTACGAACTTGTATGACTATAACAAATTTTCTCAATAGATCCATAATATGTAACATTGTGTTCATTTATTTATGTATTTTCACATATACTGAATTTTGTCCTTTATTCAACCTTGCCTATTTACCACACTTTGTATCCATTGGTCTGCACGTCCTAAATGTATATGTATATGGCGTATCTTAGACAATATCTATCTATTTTTATATATATTTTTATATTGTTACCCACTAATTTAGTTATAACCTAACTGTATGTTCTCAGATTATTTTTATAATTTTATAATTTTTACAAACCTATCACTAATATGTTCAACTCTGTACCCAAGCTTTGTCTTCCCATTGTTGCCAGATAAAGTTGGAATTGAATGATAAGGTTTTTTTCAATTCTAAATAATACATTCGATTCAATGTCCTAGGCTTACTCTCAACATTGCCAATTTCATTGTAAGCAATATTTTGCTTAATGTCGATTTGCTTATCGGTTCTCTATCAGGATATTTTTTTTATTAGAGATGTCGCATACTTGCGCCATACTACTTTTATGATCGCCGTAACCTAAGATCATCAAAACTTCTATTCGCTGTTTTTCTGATATCTTGTAAGGTAGTGGGGGTGAATTTTTTTTTTTTTAAGTAAAATACTAAAATTGAAAATCGACCTGTCCGAGCTTTTCCTCCGAAAATAATGAACTCGTGAGATAATCGAGCGTTTCCGCACTTTATGAACGCACTGTATAGAAAAACTCTTCGATTGAAAGTTGTATGACTCCATCCATAAAGTTCGCCTATATTGAGAAAATCATTTTTTTCGTATTTGTTCAAATTAAATAAATCGACACACATCACCGTTTTCTTGTTGTGAAGTCAAGACATATGAAATAGGCAATACTCTGAAATATACTTAAAATATAGTGCAACATCGGTTTCCAATTATCCACTGGCCCAATTTTAGGCTCTGGGGACTGACTGAAAGTAAGTCACGGGGCGAGGACCATGCACGGGGGGCGGTCCCCGAGTGCGGGGAAGACTATGAGGACGTCGACCGCTGTGTGGTGGTGTGTTGTTTAGATTTTCTCTTTCTCCGCGTTTATTGATCGAAGAGCTACAACTAGTGTTTGATCAGTCCGGGCCCGTCCGTCGCTCGTCTGTCCATTGCTACCGCGATCCGATGCTGGAAAGAGGACCCGATACAGAGCTGCGGCGCTGCTCGTGATGCAGAGCGATGACGACGGAAAGAATGTGATTCTTCGATCTAGGAACGGAAATGAGCTTTCTACCGCGGAGGGCGAAAAACTTCGGAAGAAATTATATATTCTGTAATAGATAAGTATCATCACCTTTCAATCTACAAGGCCAACAGTGCTTACCTCAAAGTAGATGAACACAAGAAGAATTGTTGGTTTATTCATTTTTGTAAAATATTAATCAAACATTTTTCAGTGTTTCACTAACAAATCAGGAGAAATCAAGAGATATGGATAAAATTTGAACATTCACAATGTATTCCTAGTGTAATCGCCGGACAGCCCGTGAAGAAAGTATCGTTATCGCGGATTCAAAAAAAATGGTGAAAATTTTATACCTATACATTTTAGCCAATCAGATGCTTGCATTTTGACATGTTGCTATGACAACAACCTAATTTTTTCAGAAATCGCCTCACCCATAAGCACCTGGCTGTAAGATTGCACCGATAAAAACTTTAATAACCATTATTAAAACTTGAGTATTGGCACTGGGTCTCACTTTGATTGTCACTAGGAAAAAATAGACCCTGATACTGTTTAATTCCCATTGTCAAACTGAAATTCAAAAATGAAGTAGTGTTATCTACTATCAAGTCAGGTACTCACAGTAATGACACAAAGTTTTTGCCTTAAATGTATATTTTGATTGCTGTTATTGTCGGTTTTATTTGGTATAAGGAAGAAGGTATTGGTATGTGTACATTTGGTACTATCAGTTGATTTTACTTATTGTTATTCAACACCTTCATTGTGGCAATGAAAATAGCTATTTGCTAGTATTCAATCATACATTTATGACAAACACAAGATGTTATTTTTAGAGTAAAAAAATGACCTTACAGTTAATAACTTTACCACTATCAGCAATGAAATTGATTACTTACCTCAATTAATTATTTTGCTTGGAAAATTACAAATACAGGGTTTTCCAAAACTATGGTGTCAAATTGAATCTGGAGGTTCCCTTTGAAAAAATGAGTAGGACTCATTATTTTTTCACAAAGGTACCAAGATGCATGCAGAACAAGAGTATTGAATTAATTGAAGGGTTTAAAAAACCTTTTATCTAACACTACAAAATTCAATTTTCTTAATGGAGTTTTTCTTCCAACTCCAACATGGAGAAAATATCTGCAAAACCATTGACATAAAATAGCAGTCCCATTCATTCATCAAAAGAAATCTGAATTAATTAACCTAACCTCATTAATAGCACTAAGATGAAACGAACGATACCAAAAATTGGTACATCCATGTTCTCGATTTCGACTATTTTATTCATTTCATAAGAAACATTCTCAATGCAAATTTTTTTTGGAAAAATTACAGTTTTAAACTTTTATCTCTGGTATAACATCACATACACGTTGGGTACTAGCATGTTTTTCAAAAGTCATGTAATTTTTTTTAATCCCGGCCTTATTTCAGTTGATGTTTGTTTTTTCATTTATTTACAGCATATACTGCACTTTAGTGCTCGTAAGTGAAAAATGTATTACTTTAATCAAAATAGTATCAAGTACACTAGTGCATTTGGATCGTTTTTCTCGGTGTGATAAGTGGAAATCTACGAAGCTCTGGAAGGGACACCCAAAATAAAATTTCTAAAATTTCGACTTATGACTTGGAATTTTACACCAAAATTTCGACTTATAACTCGGAATTTTGAACTCCCGAGTTATAAGTCGGAATTTTTAAAACAAAATTCCGACTTATAACTCGGAATTTCACACCAAAATTCCGACTTGTAACTCGGAATTTTAAATTCCGACTTATAACTCGGAATTTTACTTTCAAAATTCCGACTTATAACTCAGAATTTTTAAATTCCGACTTATAAGTAATTATAATAATAAATAATATAGAATAATTTCTCGAAAAATGTTGCTCATGTCCTTGAACCTCCTTGTTCAGAATTCAGGCCAGAGTTGTTCACCAAATACGTTAAATACTCAACTTTTGAGATGAACTTGAATGTGCTCAGATTCTAGACCAAAGGAACGAAGGTTATACGAATTGCAATTCATTTTATTATTAAATATTTAATCAGCTCTGATTTTTACGATACCCAAACGACAACAAGGCGATGAACAACAAGGAACTTGTCACTCCACAGCCAACTTTGATTGTGTTATTATAACTTGTAAAATCAACATTTATTTTGTATGCGTTATTATTTAATTCTTTTGATACTTTTTCCTTGTTTCTGATAGAATGAAATTACGGAACGTATTAAGAATAATATTTATTTTAGATTATTATCTACTTCTACCTTGTTTTACGAATTCTTTAAGAAAATTCGCGCCTTGAAAAAAATTCCGGAAATAATTCATGCTCTAGGGAGATTATAAATAAAAATAGACTGTAGAAAAGCATACGAAAAAAAAGGCTCGGGGTGACTACTTTTTCTTGCCGGAAGTATTTTCAATTAAATAAACTATCATTAAAAAACAATAATATTCTACCGTTATCGAGAAAATTGATTTTAATTGGAGCATTTTATAGGAAATTCAATGCTTTTTCAGAAAAACTTGGTATGATATTCTGCCGAAAATGTCTGTCATACCTATTTGAAGGAGGTGATAGGTAACAAAGTTTTGTCCTTCTGACAACTGCAGTTTTTTCAGGTTTTCAACCATTTTGTGTCATTTCATCTATAATGTATTTTTTTGATCTATTCAAAGTTTGGCAATCGCCAAAAGTTCCTTTTTTACCACATCTGTTTCAGAATAATATTTTTTCTAAATCATTGAAATACAGCGGCTGCACAACAAGCAGTTTCGAGAGTCTGCTCACTCTGTCTAGATTGGTATTTTGCATAATCCAGTACAATTACAGATCCCGGCGCGATAAGATATATCATTTGTGTAAACTACTCCCCGAAAACATCTGCGTTTATATTTTCGTGATAGTTACCTGTTTTTTCAGTTCCAAAGGCAAGTCACTCACATTACCTAGATGAAACATACATCAACGAGTAACACACCAAATCCGAAGCCTAGTGATTGAGTGACATCATCCAAACAGCTCCCCATTGGATCAAACTCCATCAGATGAGAAGTATCATCAAATCATACTCATTCACTAAGTTGTCCGAAAAAATGCAAGCTCACTATAAATTAACCCATACTATAGGTTTGTGAAGTGGGTCGACTATCTATCAGAAAACAACAACTTTCCTGGCTAATGCTTCGACTAACATTGAATTACATCTTTCCACGAATATTCATCAGATGTGTTATGATGTTCGTCTAGGCGTTAGCCAGAAAATAATTATTTCCTGATGGATATTTGATACACTTCATTAGCCTAAATCATGGTCAATGAGCTGTACTGATATGACCAGGACATCTTTCATCACTCGTATCCTTGTTTTTAGTTCATTAACTTATATAATTTTTTTCTTCGGTGAAATCCTACATCATTTGTAATATTGATAGGGAAGATTGATTCGTTATGAATGCTCTATGGTTGTTTCTGACGAATGATACTGGAAATTGCCATAATATTTCACAGGTAGCAGGTACAAAAGTTACATGAAGTACATAAAAACCTCACTCACCTACGTTAACGTATGGTAATATTTTGACATTCAATATTTACCAAAATGGCCAAGCAGTCTAAGGCGCCAGATTTGAGCTGTGGATCTCGAAAGGGAGCGTGGGTTCAAACCCCACACCTGCCACAACTGACTTTTTTTTCAATTCTCCTTCGAAAGTTAGAAATGATTTATTTTGAGACGAATTCAAATAAAAAATAAAAACAAATAATTTCGACGCCCTTACAACCCCTCGATGTGAACGTTGAGAGAATAGGCAATGATATCCGCACCTCTGTCTATAGAAAAAAGACACATACAAGACAGAATCCCAACTATAGCTCCAATCATCCGAATTCGACAAAGAGAGAGTTCGTGAAAACATTGGTAGAAAGAGCGATGTAGATATGCAACGACGAGGAGTCACTACATGTCGGATTCAACCACATCAGAGATAACATTCACCGGAATGGATACCCCAAGAAACTCCTAGGAGAAGTATTGAAACAACTCCAGAGACCGAAGACATCTGGAGAGCAACAACAAAGCACAGTGATCTGCCTTCCGTACATCAGAGGTGTCTCCGAGAAGATCAGAAGGATCGGAAACAAGTTCAACGTCAAGAGCTGCTTTACAAAGTTTCCTTACCAAGACAAAACCTGACAGAAATGTAATCAGTAAGTATTGCATTTATGAAGTTCCATGTGAATGCGGAGATTCCTAGTTTGGAGAGACAAAGAGGCCGTTATCGGTAAGATTTGATGAGCACAAGAAATGGACTCAACGAGGAGGAACGCCAATTCCTGATTATGTCAGATGTGAGCACCATCGAATTCTATGGGACGACGCAAGTGTTCTACATAGAGAGGAGCATTGGTTCAAACGAAAGTTCAAAGAGGCCGCCTACATCGAAGCCAATAACGCCTTCAGTCAACCAAGCGTTGATATCAAGAACGCATGAAAACCACTAATTGTTTTTTCTGGCGGACTGCAGAGGCGCGAAACTTCACTCACCACCACAGCGCAGGAAATCACACGCACCACTGCACATGGCGGAATAACACGCACCATTGCACCGACAGACATTTAAATAAGTTAGTAGCACCTGAGCTTGTCAGTATTCACCTGAAGACGATTGCAGGTACAAGCAATCCTTTCAACTCAACCTGAGCCAACTAGAAGCGACACAGAGGATCTTCTAAAACGATGGCCAGTATATTTTGCAGTATTAGGTAATCCAAGAAATGATGCAATTAGACTCGGAATTTTTGCAAAAGTATTTGTTTCGACTACTTGAACTGTACATTTTCCATTCCTATAATGAAGAAAAAATCGAGGGTTTTCTGCTATCTTAGGACACAGAGAGCTGGATTAAATTTGTGTTCATGGTTATTCGGAACTACAAATGTTCTTTGTATTTCCGTTTTTGAATCAGGAATTTTATTAACTATATAAGAATCCTTGTCCTGAATATCATGTATTGTTATTTTATAAAATTCATCCCGGCGACAGGCGCCTGACAATCCCATAATCATAACTACTTTCATCAATGAAAAAATTTTATCTGCAGCATCAAGAAAAAATTTAGTAACCTCTTCTCTCGTGAAAACGTTTGCCTTTTTCGGCTTATAGCCGGCACTTTTTTTTTTAAGAAATGCTTTCACTTTGGAATAATCACCTATATGTATGTCCTTGTTAACAGCTAAAGTTGATTTTAACATAGAAAACTTCGACCACAGGGTTGACAACTTCGTAGTTTTAGATTCCTCTCCCAAATACGCAAGAATGACGGGTCTGATACCTAGATATTTTTTTCTGAGACACCAACTATCAAATGCATCATATTTTTTTCGTATAGTAGTCTGGACTTTACTGGTAGAAGTTCTAAGCTAACTGCTTCCGCTGACTCCATCACATCGGCAGGAATATCAGATGTATCACTGAAATCACTTTCTTCATCCATAATTAAAGCGATATTTCATAAATTTACGAAAATTATTTCATTACGATTTAACAGTACTGGCGACTTCATTAATTGAAATTGTTACCATGCACCCTGACAACACAATATGTGTTCTATTTTTTCAGGGCAGGTATGTTTTGCGATTCACTGAAATAATTTTTGTCAATGTCACTGATACTGCGAAAACAATAAAAATTGGACGTTTGCTCCCGAAACGTTAATAATGAAGGGTATTTTCATTTTCATATTGAAAAAACAAAGTATAGGAAAAATTCATGTAAACAACTCGAAAATAAAGCATCTTTTTGCACTGGCGAAGTTTCATGATAAGTTCTCGGGCGTGCAAAAAGGAGTCGCTTTATATTATGGTTGTATAAATAACTATTTTATATCCCTCATATATTTCCGCAGTCTTGAAGTTGAAGTTTCGTTCCTGACGCAAAAGATGCCCTGTATAATGAGAAATATTTAAAAATATATGATGTGATTATTTCATTTTCATTGTTCATAAATATTTCAAATGGTATACTGACTTCATGTGAAAAGCCTATATTCATGTGAATCTTAATACCTTTTGAGTGTGATGACATTTGTGTACAATGAGGTTATTTTTTAAATGAACAGGAATGTCCTCTCTAATATCACATAGCGTATCTATTTCTCTTTCAAGTCGTAAATCAAGTATGAAATTTGTCAGAAATTAGTATTAAAACAATATATCAGTATCATCAATATCATTCAGGGAATAAAACTGAAAATTTTATACCAGTAATTTTCAACCAATCAGATGCTGTATTTCGACATTGTTACTATGGTAACCAGCAAATTTTCTGAAAATTTTTCATCCACATAAGCATGTAGACGTAAAATTAATACGTGCAAATTTCCCGGCACATGACAGCTATCATATAATAAGACAATAATAATATTGAAATAACATCCACTTTAATTTTCAATCAATATTGACATTTCCCTGAAACCTAGCAAGAAAATTGTATGGAAACAATCGATTTTATGTAAAAAATGTATCTGATATTATATATTTTATTCTACTAGGACACGGGGAAAACCAAAAAAATATGTCCCGCAATACGAACATCCACTTTAATTTTTAGTCAATATTGACATTTCCCGGAAACCTAGTAAGAAAATTGTATGAAATCAATTAATTTTATATAATAATTTATCTGATATTATATATTTTATTTCACTAGGGCACGGGGAAAATAAAAAAATATCTCCCGCAATACGAACGTATCCACTTTCATTTTTAGTCAATATTAACATTTCCCTGAAACCTAGTAAGAAAATTGTATGAAATCAATTAATTTTACATAATAGTTTATCTGATATTATATATTTTATTTTACTAGGGAACGGGGAAAATCAGCCTTCTATTTATTTGTGAATAACGTCAAAATAAATATTTACTCAATGTTTTCTATTCAAATATAATTCCGGGATAAAATTTTCTTACTGAATCCCCCACGTGCTTGAATTAATTGCGGAAAATTTGTCTCGTACATGAATTTTTAAAGAAAATTTATGTACTCAAAAAATTTCCGGCAATAATTCATGCTCTAGGGAGATTAATGTGGAAACGGATGGCCAGTGAGGATATTTTTGTAACGTTCCGTTTGCAAGATATTTCTGTAGTTTTCCTATTTCTTGCGAGGATTATTAATAATTTTGATTTCATATCCAAGTTAATATTCATTTTGATTTGTCAGTGTCACAAATATACATGATCCGCGAGTTTTCTCTACAATCTGATTCAAACTGAGACTTCTCCAAACCTCAGAATACGTTCCCAACTCAAATCCATATTTCCCTTTGAATGAACATTAGGTACGCTTACTTGTGGTCAGTTTCACAAAGTTTCGTAGTGTTTAATTAGCCCCATAGAGGAATAATTGATAATAATAAACATAAACGTTATAGTAGTGCTACAATAGCTACTACATAAGCGATTATTTGGTATACTGGTAATGCATGCGCAACAGGAATATACCCGAAGTGCGACGTAGGATATTTTTTTCTGTAACATGTTCAGTGTCGGTTTTACCAGAGGACCTACCCGCAACAGGGTGAATGCCTCGCTTTAGGGTAGCCTCGTTCGCCATACACTGTGACAAAAAACTACCGAAATAACATAAAGAATACGCCAGAATTTCAGTATTAGTTTTCTTTTCAGAATTTTATTCCAACTCTCCCATCGAGGCAAACGAAGAAGTGTATACCATATCTTCTATTAAATAAATAGCGAACTAAAAAAAAATAACTAATAATATCAATAGCAAGGACTCCAAGAAACAAACCCATTTGATGACTGTATTCGTCTAATAATAAGACATCGATGAAAATAGCCACTTCCTAGATCAGACGTATTGAAAAAAAGTAAGTAGAATAAATGAGTTTGGCATAGAAGTGAATAAGTAATGTTGAAATCTGAAATAGTTGAATTCTGGTATAGCTGCATTTATAATTTATTCATTTGTTTCCGAAGTAGGAGAAGTTGTAGCAATTTCTTTTTTTTTTCTTATTCTATTAGATTTATTGACAAATGACTCGTCTTCAATTCTGATAATTACGGAAAAATAATATCTGACATGTGATTATAATTTCAAACTATGATTTCTACCTCAACCTTTGGAATCAATCAGTTTTTGTATTCAAAAGTTATGTATGACCTATGTTCACCTGAGTCGCTCGGTATAAACATAAAATGAACTTATGACATGTACTTTATGAATTTCGAGAAATTATCTAATTATAGCAGAAATTCTTATGAATACTGGAATCGATAGTAGATTGAAAGGGGTCAATATGGCTCTTCAGCCTCTTCGTACCTCGACCTATACGGTCTTTTGTACATCACCCTTCATCTATAGGTATTCAAGACCCGAGATTACGAGACTCCTGCAGTTTCAGCGTATCTATCTGATCTATCCATTTTTTTGGAGGGGAAGTCTTTGTAATCATTCAGTATAAGGAGTTATTCTTAATGATCCTAAAGTTTTTCAGAGGACAATGTTCGGTGAACAGTCCTGTTATCAGTTTCAAGCTGCTTAGCTTCCTCTGGCGATGGGCTCAGAAGCATTTTCGCTTGTCTATTGGACAAAGGGTTTTCATTTGGTCAGCTTCCCAGCGCTGAAACTCTTCCTGGGCTTTAGAAAGACCACAGAAGTGTTCTGGATCAGGAAATTAAGTGTTTTCTCCTTCCTTGGCAGGGCTGTCTGCTTTCCTGTTGCCTTCGATTCCCTTGTGATCTAACACCCACATCAGATTGACCTGATTGTTCGTAGCCAGTTGTATTCGGGAGAGTTTGCAGTATACTGGAATAAGTTTCGACATATCTTTAGCTGACCTATTATATAAGAAGTATAAATAAAACTGATCATTACATAATATGAGAGAAATGAATTTGGATCCGTGCTATGGGGAGGGATACGGAAAAAAGAAAAACCTCACGAATGTTCTGTTATTTCCTTGGAATTGATCACGTCAACAATAATGAAAAAATACATAGGTACATTTCATTTCCACAATGCAATAATATTGGGGGTCCTCAGGGATCAGCCTTGCCATCTATATTGCTTATCATTTATACAAAAAAGCACTTACATGTTCATATGCTCATGACGTCATCCTGCTTTTATGTAACAAATAACACAATTGATGACCTTCAGAGTTGGTTGAGTAACAACTCAGTTTTTCTCAAAGTATGGAAAACAAGCTACCCAACATTTCATTCAATACAAAACTCGAATCTGCCTGTTTTCGATTAGAACATATCAGGCAATCCTCTCGAACATAGCTCATTTACAAAATCTTTAGGTAACTTCAAAATACATTGTGAAATATCCACCTCCAAATGCTAGCAAACAGGGTTTTGACCAAGTCAACTTACGTTTTATGATGCCCAGGTACATCGGGAATCAGTATTGTCATTACAATATGGGGTAATTCTACAGCAACAAAAACGGTGAATACATTGTCTAGCAAATATCGCCCAGTCGTTCCCTTCTGGTATCATTTCGAGGACTCCAAGTTATCCCACTTCCTATATAGTCGCTATATTCTAGAAGTACTAGCAGACATCTATACAAACAAAAACATATTTGTCACAAACAACTACATTCACAGCCACAATACAATAATCAGAAAGAAATTTACCAAGTCCACACCTGTGGATAAATTAAAATCAATGAACCAGGCACATATGTTTCGAAAAAGAACCATAGGTCATTTACTAGATATTATTCTATATGATATTATATATAATATTTTTCACGTTTTTAGGAATTGTACCTATGGTCTTTCATCTGCAACTCAACAAACAATATAAGTAAAATTTACGTCATTTCGACCTTCAAGTATAGGTCAGCGCCCAAATAGGCAAAGGTAATTCTTACGTTGTAATTACCTTGAATTACCCAATATAGGGAAAAATGGGAGTAACTCAGGAGGCGAAAATTGGGCAATTAAGACATTTTGCCCAATAAGTCGAGGGCATAAAAAGGTAAAATTGCCTTCAGAAGAGTCGACTGATGGTAAAAATCAATTTCCACCTATTTAAGGTTATAAACACTATATTGAAACAAATATTTGAAGGTTTGAAGAAGATACTAAATGGTAACCGCATATTTTGTAACTTAACTTAACATGTTTATTCGTGAAAGAACTATCAAGAAACGTACAGCAGAGAATGATGTATAACTCGTTCAGTATTGAAACTTGACACTTTGGCCTTCCCTTACCTAACAACCAATTTTTCCCGAAGATGCCCGAACCATAGTCTAACTGTGGCTATTAATAGAAATTCCATAGGCGTACTGAATTATTTGGTATAGGCGATTCACGAGACGTAGAGAACTTACACTCCTATAACTTTCCTAACACTCCTATTTCTTTTTCCGCTACTGAATAGTACTTACCACTGGGCATTTTGGCAAGGTAACGAGTAAATTATTGCAAAGTTGAATAAATAACTGCACTACCTATTTATTAATCAAACAAACCTAACCTTTCAAACGCTGCATGCCAAGACACTGGTGAAGATTCGCCGTAGCACAGTAAATCGTGTCCACTCGTGTTTTCCCCCTCTCTACCTACCAAACGGTCGTTTTAATACTGGACGAGCTCTATGCAAGTGATGGTTTCGCATTCATATCTAGTTCGGATTTTATTTGAGATACAAACTTTTATGTGATAATGTTGAATTTTACTTATGTAAAACAAGTGGCTCCCTTCAAAATATCAAATTTGTATGAAAACAATTCATAACATTAAGTGTACTTCCCCAACTTTTTTCATCAAACACTTCAGAAACTAATTTCATAGATGAAGTATGTATATACCTACATATCATATACACCAATTTTTTTACTATCTATCATGTATGTATATACATATCATATACACCAATTTTTTGACTACCTATCATTAAAATATAGTCGATTCAAGAAAATTATGGATCATTTTTGCAATGGCGGAAACGCTTCAAGCCAAAAAATATGACGTCTATCGCCCATATGGGACTTTTAAGTGTCGCATTTTCCAAAAATTTCAACTTTGAGAACACATAGGCTTTGTGCAAAGTCGAAAGAAACCTTCATTCCTGACTTTGAAGTCCATTTTCCTTATCTCGGGATTTCAGACCCTTTCACATTGTGGTCAAGTGATGAAATACAAATTTGTTATGGGATGTTTTTTCATGCGATATGTCTATACGTTCCGTTCTCTGGTTGGGTTGGCATCGTGGATAATAAATTTATATTGTTGTTATTCGATATTCCGAGCAGAAACACTAAAATGTTCATTTTAATTCCTAATACGGAGAAAACATAAATATTATTTTCTACTTCTTGTTGATGGTAAAACCAAGTATATCTGTCTAGCCTATACCTAGTTACTCAAAGAAAACGATATATACTACAAAGCCCCATAATAAGTATTTATTCTGAAATTCAAGTGTTTATTCTGGAAATTAACATCAAATATCAGTTGTATTCAGTGCACATTTGCCATAATAATATCCATGATAATGTTATCTCAGTGTAAGGAGGGAATCTCTATCCGAAGAGAAATAGCCAATCATAACATTTTAAATATCAAATGGTGTGTAGTGATTGGCTAAAAATTTTAGTTTGACATGGCCGCGTTCCGCATAGTCTGAAAGTACTTTTAGGCCCGGTTGTTCAATCGAGGATGACCAAGTGATTTGGCTTAAACCAGGATTACCAATTTTGTTTCAGTTGTTCAATACGGGTTTATGAGATAAACCTAGTTTAACCATGGTTTAAGTTAATCTCATGAATTCGGGGGTTTAAGGAGATAATTTGCCGATTCTAACCTATTTGATTGTTTGACATTTCAATAGACATTGACTATTCTGAGAATTATTATTGTGTTGAATATTTTTGTTTTATACCCAACTGCAAAGATGTTCGTAGATATAACAGGCGATTTTTTTGCCCCAAGAAAAAAGATACCCGTATTTAGACAATGTACCGTAATTTCGAGTGACTTTAACCCAGCTGGGTGACTGGCTCATTTTCAGAAATAGACATTATTAATTATAAAAAATTTAAGCCTGTTTTTTTATCGGATTGATTTTTCGTAATTCTATTGTATATATACCTGCAACACTGTATTCCATTTGAGAGTCATTTGCAACCAAATTCAACTTGCATAAAATTTGTCTGCAACTAGCAATATGTTTTTTCACTCATTTATGACGATTAAAAATGAAATAACATTTTTATGGGCAAATTTATTTTGCTTATTTTATCCGTCGGATTACTTTTAAATCACCCAAAATTTAAGCCATGGGTCAAAGCCAGCCCTCAATATGCGGGTGACTTTGCACACCATGTTTTTTTATATATCCACATACAAAGTCTTAATCACAATTTGAAATAGCTAATTTGAAAGAGTGGTCAAAGATCAATATTTTGGTATACAATAATACCAATTTATTTTTACAAATTAATCGTAGACATTCTTTGAATTCAAGTAAGCCAGTCACCCGAAATGACGGTACCTAGAAACCATTTGGAAAAATGGACAGAAAAATACATTTTGAATAGATTTCGCTTGTCTAAAGAAATCGTCCGCAACTAACAGAAATACAAAAAATCACCCCTCACTACAAAGGCAAAATCGTAACAAAAAATAAACTTCCAAATAAAAATCAAATCTTGATTTTTCATACCAAAAACTTTGGACATAAAAAACTAAAATTAAATCATCACAAATGCAAAATGAAAAACTACATGATCTGTTCTCAGGAATCTCAAGCAAATGTTGATTTATTGATGGTTGATGAGTTATGTTTCAAAGATAATGTTTGTTTATATATCTCAATCATATGGGTTTTCTCTAGATTCTACTCCTCCCTTTGTAGTTCCAAGGAAAGTTGGTGTTTTTCTTTCATGTGTATTAATTTCAACTTGTGTTCTTCGAATGATCGTTTTTGTAAATCTACAAAATCTGCTTTGGACAGAGCCCAAGTGGAAATTTTGTCTTTTATTGTTAAGATGCTATTCCTTTTTTTTGGGACCTCCGCAGATGGTATTGTATTAATTACTTATTATAGCTGAATCTTCAATTTTTGCGAATTAGTAACTGCGTCCGTTTTTTACATTCTACAATATCTTGGAATTTTTTTACGAGTGAAATTATGAGTAATTTTTTTCTTAAGAGACGCCTAACAATTTATACAATACACTTGGCTGTTTTCGATCAATTTTTCTGTATACTTTTGACAAAACTACGAATTTTTAGGTTAAGTTTAATTCAATGTCGATGTTTCTGAACGGTCCGAATGAAGGTACAAGCAGAAAAATGTGTTGCCAACATATAAAAACAATGAGTTAAGGAATCCAGGATTAGTTTTCCATTGAAAAATGCATAACGTTCTAATCCATAGTTAATTAATAATCCGAGTTTAGATAATCAACGGTTTAAACTCGCATTGAACAACCGGGCCTTAGAATGCTAACTTTGCAGAATGCCGTGCTCGGAAATATACAATTCAATTTGTTCGCCAATTGTGACTACCTCTCAAAAAATCGAGATATTATGATTTGCTTGAAAACTTTAATTGGACGTTTCCGGACGCCGCAATGACTAGTGTTGAAATTCTCGAAGGCATCGTTTTAACACATCAATTTTTTATTGTTTTGGTATTTGCACTTTAGTCAATACATTTTTTCACTCATTTGCTTCAGCTGGACCAACTTCATTGAATTTCATTTTGTCGTATCATTGAAAACGTCACGGCAGTAGTTTACCGCTGGCGACAGACGAAGCTTGTTGAACGCAGCTTATCTATGCATTCATTCTGTCAATCCATCCATTACTGGCATATCCCAACATGAGCCTGAAATGGATGATGATTAAAAGACGTGCAGCACATAGTAGAATATTCTTATGTACCACATAAGTAACATGATCTTTGGACTTTGGGAAGTGTAGGTTCGGATTATGTTCCCATTCTGGCAGCTGATCGATAGTGGTTGGTGGTATATTTGTATTAATTCTATTCGAATTTCTACTTGCCAAAATAAATTATTTGAGGCGAGTAAATTGTATCATGTCATGCTCATCCGAATCGATTCGGGCTTCAATATCTGATAATAGACCAAGTTACTTTGAGGAATTCAGTTTTGGAAACTTTCACTTCGTTGTAGACATTTAGTCCCATTGGACAAATATTGTAGTAATTTCGCCCTCATTGTGGAACAGCATAGGTATAAACTAGGACAAAAAATGCCCAGGCAACTTAATTGGTGCCAAAATAGGTAATATAGAGTATATAGTAGACCTGTTTACCGACTTGTTTATTTCCTGACTGTGTGAACATACATGAGGTAATAATTAGGTTAATACTACTAGAAAGTATTCCCTGAATGTTCAAGTATTTTGAACACATTTTGCTGGTCATCTTTAGGTGAAATTAAACTTAATGAATAACTCTATTGACCCATGCCGCTGTGAAGGTATATTTGAAGTTCATAACAAGTTATTTCATCTATGCACTACGCCTATTGATTTTATGGTTTTGAAGGAGATCCGATGGTCTCAGTTACGGTTTTTATAACTCGAATTATAACTTTGGAGTTAGTTAGTACTTGAAGGTAAAATATTCGCCCAGAAATAGGTAAATTCGGACGTCTTCAAGCAATTTTACCCCTCTGCTTAGTATAATTTTCCTATAATGTTAGTTGGGAAAGCATATTTGGAACAGGTGACTCTAGTCGGATAATTTTACAAACCGGGTGTATGCTATTCAGATAATGAGTATATGAATTACGAATACTGAGTGTCGGATTTTTTGTGTGTATGTTATGCTGTTCTTATGTTCACGTTTTCAATAATATAATGTAATAATAGTTAATAGTCTTTTGTTAAGTTAATTTATATATAATTTCATAAACGTTTCGAATTCACGTTGATTGGAATCATTTGTACCAGTTGTTTGCACAACGAAGTTCTGCCCGACTCTCTGCTCAACAGTTCATGAACTCATTGCAGGTAATAATTTTTTGGTTAACTTCAGTTAAAATTTAACGTAATAAATTACCATCTACCTTTGGGACTATGAGGGTATGTTTAGGTTGAAAATATGTTATTTTCCACCATTAATTTTACACATGAAGTTAATGGTTTTTGATTAATGGTGGATTCATGCAACACCAATTAACAATTATCAAGTAACAATTTTCAATCAACAATTAGCAATTATAAGTTGAAACATCATCTTAAAATGGTCGTGTTTATGCAGGCAAGTAACAATTATCAATTTACAAGTAACAAGTAGAAAGTTGGTCAACTTTCAACTTCTTACTTTAATAGAACCGAATTTTCTTCTAGTGCGCAACTAGTACGCAGATGACCGAGGATTGGTCCGTGCGATGACGAAAGCTAACCTAACTTTTATTAAATAAAATATTCTGGTTTGTTTTTGTAGTGTCTTTTGGAATTTTATTTGCGTGTTTGTAAAAATATACTGTAAAAAAAAATTGATGATGCTATTTTAATTCAAATTAAAAAACGAAAATTTAGGGTCAATTTAAATGGATCGGATCTTTGACTTGTGCGCATGCTTACTTTTATTTCTTAATTGTTAATTGAATGTGCATAAATGCCATCATTTTCATTACTTGCTAATTGATAATTGTTATTTGATTTGATAGTTGCTACTTGATAATTGTTAATTGGTGTTGCATAAATCCACCATAACTTGGAGTGATGTGGACTTCTCGAAGTAATTTTGCATCTCTGCTTGGTGCAATTTTCTTATAGTTGGGAAATATAGAGTTAATATAACGCTGACCTATATTTGAATAGAGATAGTGATATGCTTATAATTCGAAAAATATTTCAACCGTGGAAAATAGTCAACATATAGCGTTCTATACTTAAACAGTGGGCCACAAACATTTGAAATAATTATGCAACTGTTTTTCGGTTTACCCCGTACATGCAATTATACCAGAGCTCGATCTGGCGATTAGGGTCATTCCTGCCGACTTTCAGGGCATTACAGAACATAAACTAATGATCACCGACAAATACCGTCGCCGTTATCAAAGCCGCAATTACCTCATAAAACGCTTATCGATTGGAGTGCGAAGTACACTTTGCCCGACCAATCGGATACCCATTACCGGAAAATCGTCATTCCATCAGCTCGCCAGGTACATAAGACCCGTTGTATGCCCTATATACTTCTCGATTGGTTCGATAGGTAGTCATCTATAGCAATAGAATAGCTATGTATCGATTCTGCGCCTTGTAACGACCAATAGCCGTTCGCATGGCATTCGGAGAGTGGGAAACGGTGATCGGTGATATCGGGTTATAGGCCGCAACCGATGCATCTATACCGGGCGCTATTGGAATCGAGCTCTTATTGAACAAGGCTACAGTGAGGATCGAGAACGTCTATGGGTGGAGGATGGGTGGGTAAACGATTGATTTCTCTCCTACGTACGGTCCGGCCGGCAGCGGACGTTGTGGAGAGGCTGTGCTGGCCTGTCGGGCAGCTTTATTTAAATAATTCCATTAGGTTTTACCCGGCGAGCTTGCAGAATGGACAGATGGTTGATATATGCGAGTTTGTGCGAAGGAGTCTGAATTCTTGATAACTCGAAAAGATGACACTAATTAGGCTTGTTTGGAAATGAGCCAAGGCACTGAAAACCGTGTGTTTAAATGTGCTCTAACGACAGGAGTTGAATTTTATGTAATACATTTACCACTTACCGTGTGGAGTCACTGAGTATGCGCTCAACCTTACAGAAAAGATTGTGGGAAATCCTTCGAAAACTGCAAATAAAAGCACTATGGTATAATTGACTCCCCAATGCGTCAATAATGGGCAAACAAATCAAAAGGCGTTGTAAAAAATATTTGTTGGTTCTGATGCATATTAGCAGATAGAATTTCAATATAATTACAAAATTAAAATTCCTATTTGAAATCATGCTACTTACAATCACTATCTATTGAAAACTATTCAATGCAAAGAGAAATTATTAAAACTTCAATCCTCCAAATCTTATCACACTTTGTGCTCCTCTGGTTAAGGTGGGACAAAAAAAACGATGGCGCGGCAAGTCTGAAAGGTGGATTTTAGAATGTATTTATTGGTTCTGAAATTGCCATCAATCAAGCTAACGAATATAACTTATATTTACTTATATACCTAGTTCAACTTTGAAATACATGTTCAGTTTGTCGGCGGAAGGAAAACTCATTGACACGAGCGAATGAACCTCATATGAAAGGAGCATACAGGTTGAAAAAAATATTCTCATTAATTGTAATTTACAGCGATTTTTTTTTGTGTGTACATCTTAGAGAAAAACTTTTCGAATAACAATTGTGGAACTCATGAAGCTCTATGGAAAGACCTATAGTTTGTCGATATTGGTATGAAAATGGGAGAATGAGATGTTTTTTCAATCTTTCAACAGCCGTCATTTTGAAACTACTAGACGGATTTGGCCTATCTTCGAACTTATCGGAGGCATTGATGAAACATATTTTTGTGCCGTAATTCGTTCCATTCGGTGGAAAACTATGGCCTTTACTTTGTTGACAAATTTCGTTAAATCCTATATATATATATATATATATATATATATATATATACATATATCCTATATATATAGACACATATATATATATATATATATATATATATATATATATATTTAAATCTAATAAGTACTTCATAATAACAATCACGTGCCATGTTGAATCCAAGTTCAGACCTAACTATTGACCTTTAAAGATCTCCGTATGCCACATTACAATGCGACAATCATCGTAACTACATTCAAGTTTTAACTTAAAAGAGTAATTGCATAATTGCAACTGTATTATATTCTACTTCTGTGTTCTACAGATATATACTATCTCTTAATACTAATGATAATATTTCTCTGGCATCCCTCTCATCCTACTCTGAACCACCACATCCGCCCCATCTTATTAACTTCTTCACTCATAAACTGTTTTTGTATAATTACTGTACTTCCTTATCTAATGTAAATAAATTTCCCAAAAATCTTGTCACCGCACTCTAAGTCGACAATCATAAAATTCAAGAGTGTACTTATTATATAATATATATTAGTCTCATTTGTTCTATTGCTCTTGAAACATATAAAAATGTATTTAAAAGTGTATTCTATTATATAAACTTTATTAGACCCTACTGTATAAGATATATTCAAATGTATTAATTTAATTTAATTTAGTTTCAACCCGCACAAGAATTCTTAAATTCTTTTTGGGTATCTCATTTATTGTACAATCTCTCTATGTATTACTATGAAATCCTCTGTACAATAAATAACTATTACTACTATAAAATAACTATATATATATATATATATATATATATATATATATATATATATATATATATATATATATATATATATATATATATATATATATTATATATATATATATATATATATATACTTTGACAAACTTCAGGAGGTGATTCCTCACAATATTCTAATATGAATAGTCCAAATAAATATATGTCCGGAAACGTTCCGTTTCCAAGATACAGGGTGTTGAAGTTCTATTTTCATTTTCGTTTTTTTAAATAACTTTCAAAATACTGACCTTCATTGAACGAAAATTGGTATTGGGAGGTTTTTCGAGGTGTCGAATTCGAACATGATGTTATATTGCTCTCACTCGTAGGGGGCGCCACCTACACGTCTTTTTCTTCTTTCAAAACTCATAACTTTTTGAGCGTACTTCTAGCACATTTTTCAGTGAAAAAAATCAATTCCTCTACCATATCCACGTAAAAAAGCTACTCTTGTTACAAGTCGCTATAAGAAACCGTTTTCTAGATATTTGGACTTGGAAATTTCAAGTCGATTATTTGATAATAATCGATGCGTGTTGAAGTTATTACCATTATTTTGCATTTTTCACAAGAATGCTTGGGAAATCAATTTGACGTTCAAGTAAGTAGTTTTGGTTTTTTGTAGGGGGCGCCACCTATTCTATTTATTTTTACTCGTTTGAAATAGCTATTTTTGTATCAGGGGTGCAAAATCTGTATTTGTTTTAATGAAATTTGCAAGAAATATCAACATTTTAATTCGAGAAATTTTGATTATGTAGAATAAATAGAATAAAGGAAACTAGATTGTATTCAAATAAATTGTTCAAAGTGTCCACCTTCGGCGAAGATGCAGGCACTCAGTCTTCTAGTCATTAAATCTCGCACCCGCTCAAAAATTATTGGTGTGTTTCTTATCGTTTCACAGGCGTCTACTATTCGGTTTCTTAGATCTTCCTCGTTCGCTACTAGAGTTTTATAAACTAGTGACTTCAAATGTCCCCAAAAATAAAAATATGGCGGGTTTAGATCTGGGGACCTTGGTGCCCACGCCTGGTTAGGTTAGGTTAGTAATTATCAATTATTGCCGCCCATACATTTACAGAAAATTAATACTGAATGTCTTTAACTAACTGCGTGCGGATTTTCCAGAGCCCAAACATGGTTGTTATTAAAGTTTGCAATAGCATTTCGGAAGAAGTTTGCGTCGTCCGTGAGGAGTACATATCTTAAAAATTGAGGATTTCCAGTCAATTTTCTCAGAAACCACTGACACAGTAATGCGTTGGGGGAAGTCTCGTGGCAAAAGAGCTTGTACCCTCAGAATATGGTATGGATAAAATTGTTGATCGTGGATAATTCCCCAAACTGTGGACTGAGTAGAATTGAGAGCTTCAGCAATTATTCTTGTACTGTTTCTGGATTCTCCTCGAGAGCGTTCAAAACAGCTTCTTCCAATTCTGGGATTCGGACTGCTCGTGGTCTTCCAATAATATCATCTGCCCTCTTTCTGCCAAACTACGGTGAAGACTGGTAAATGTTGGAGCTGAAGGCAGTACTCGATTATGAAATCGCTCCTGGTGAATGAGTCTTGCTTTGCGCGCATTGCCATCCGCAAGGCCAAAAACGGAAGGCATATTTGCTAGATGAGTATTATTGTTTAAATAATCCATTTTTTCGAAATTCGTGTTTTAAAACTTACAGGAACCTCAGCAAAACAACAGAACGTTTAACTGTCACATAATATGTGATTACCAAAACTACTTACCTAAACATCAAATTCATTTCCTAAGCATTCTTGTGAAAAATGCAAAATAATGGTAATAACTTCAACACGCAACGATTATCAAAAAATCGAGTTGAAATTTTCAAGTCCAAATATCTAGAAAACGGTTGCTTATAGCGACTTGTAACAGGGATAGCTTTTTTACGTGGATATGATAGAGACATTGATTTATTTATTGAAAAATGTGCTAGAAGTACGCTCAAAAAAGTTATAAATCTTCAAAGAAGAACAAGACGTGTAGGTGGCGCCCCCTACGAGTAAGAGCAATAATAATATCAGGTACGAATTCGACATCTCAAATAACCTCTTTAATTAAGGTCGATATTTCGAAAGTTATTTGAAAAAAACAAAAATAGAAATAAAACTTTAACATTCTGTATCTTGGAAACGAAGTGTTTCCGGACATATATTTATTTGGAGAATTCATATTAGAATATTGTGAGGAATCACCTCCTGAAGTTTGTCAAAGTACTTTTGAATCACCCTGTATATATAAACTTTCGGACTAATGCTATTTTTGGGTTCTGGAGACCATGATCGATGAAGATATATCAAACATTTTTGGAAGTCTTGTGATGACGGGATCAATATGTAGCATTTCTATTGAAATCTACCTAAAAGTCTGCACTGAATTTTTTTTTGCCAAGATTACTTAAATTCAGGAATTACAGGAAATCAGTTTTGTCGCTATAGGGACAGCTGAGTGTTTAGTGTACACAACAAATTAATTTACCACCATCAACTTAGTGTCCGCCACTAGAGTGTTTAGTGAGTAGGTACTATGATTGAAATTGTAGGTATTAATAACTGACTCTCATTTTGCTATGTACCTACCACTACTTGGTGGATATTACTAATTTGTTTAGACACGTGCTGATTGTTATTTTGCTATGTACCACTATTTAGTGGAAAATACTGAATTGTTTTGTCGTAGTCACTGATTCAAGAAGAATTCATCACTGATTATCTTTATGGTGCATAATAGAAGTACAGAGACAAAGGTGTGCAGTGTGCACCACCGATGAAATTTGTATCTATTGGTATAGTATTTCTAATCCCAATTGGACCGACATGAAAAGTTTCGAGATGGAATTCTCTTCCACTCGACAGAACTTTTTTATGATTGTACCAGGAACGCTTTGGAAGTAAAAACACTGGTAGTATAGGTATACATTTCCCATTTGCCGGGCAGTGCATGTGAACACTCCTCGTAGTGCTCTTATTTTTATTGCCGTTCCAATTGGGATTAGAATAACTATATATTATTTTAATGCCTGCCCTTAGTATAGTAGGCACCACCAATACCTTCAGTAGGTACTACTAGGTAATGTAATTATTGGTAGGAAGCATTAATTTTGTTGTTCCATATGCCTGGTTCATTCAGGGTTTTTGCTATGAAATATATATGTTTGAATTTTGTTGTGTGTATTACCCTTTCCCATATCTAAATTAAAATGAACCGAATTTCCAGGTCGAATAGTAATTCGCTGTTCTCTCTCGCACTTGTAAAATGTTTTTTTTTCTGTTTTATATGGGTGAAAGGTAATCAAACCAAAATAATCAACAATCCATATTTTTTCAATAAAAATTTGCTTCATAGACATCAAATAAAATATACAACAATAAAGTTACATACATCTTGTTATCCCCATGTTCATGGACAGGAAATAGGCCACACAGGTATGATCTCCAAAACATCAATATGTTTTTCTGAAAAAAACCGTTGAAAAGCAAGGCACTGTCTGAAACACGATATCATGGATCTTGGTTTTGGAATTCCTCCAAGCGAAATGCGTACTCAATATTTCCATTTAGCGAATTCAATTCTCGCTTATTTTGTTTGGAGCATCCCTTTGTGATTATTCCACCTTATATATCGTATTTGGCATATTTTTCTAAACTGAAACTCTCAACTACTGTATTTTAACAAATTCACCCTTTGAAAACAAAATACACCCCTTGAGGGATGACACCGTTTGATTGAGTTTTTAAAGGAAACATTTTTATGAAAATAACACTTTTATATGTCTGAATGTTTTGAAAATCAATGAATAAGTGTCAGTAGGTACCTATAGATGGTGTCTATAGAAAGGAGATATTCTCATGAAAAACTGGAATGGAAATTATCGTGGATTGATCTCAAGGGAATGCACCACGAGAAATCAATCAAAGGGGAATGCTCCTCGCGGAATCTTTATAATTCTAAATCTTATCTTATAATATTTATAACGTATTTCACGTGGAAGAGTTTTAAAGACAAAATCCACGTTAGCGTGGTTCTAGTCAGGGCCAAAATACAAACTTCGAAACCACCTGTTGCCAATAGATTGTTTTTCGAAACTAGGTAGGTACTTACGACTTATGCTTGTTCTAAAATGATACTGCGATATAGTATACATATACGTATTTCGATAGCATTTACATGATTTTGCCAAAGAAAGATTAACAACGCACTAATGGAGGCAATGATGTTAAAACTCACCCTTGTATAGATCTACCAGTCTCTCCATAAAGACTTTAGACTGTTTTCTATGTCTAAATCCATACTCAACAAATCCAAAACGCAAAATATTGTGGAAATAAAACAATTCTCTTCTAGACCGGTCATCCGTTGAATAAAACAACGCCGTCAATATTCTGGGTAATTCACTTTAAACGCACTGCGCACTACACCGCGTTGCCAGTCGTTGGTGGCTAGCTACCTGGACGCAAACAAGGTTGCCAAGTCGAATTCATTTACCCATAATCTTAGACATATAACAACAAATTTTTATTTCTAAATGGATGTAAGTAGACATGTACATTTATTCATTATTTTTAGAAAGCTCATCGTACTCAATATTTCCATTAAATGACGGTTGAAAAAAAATGTAGAAATAGTGGAAGTATCAGTTTATTCTGTATCAGTAGGTACCTACTAAAAACAAAAAACAAGTTGAAAATGTATCAACTCCGACTGGTGTTTATAGGTATGTATCCCATTAGGTAGTTATATGACACTTTCTGAAATTTATGAAAAAATTAAAAATATATTGATATTGATATTAAGTAACCAAAGAAAGAAACATTTCAAATTCCCGATTACTCATGTTTCTGAACATAACTAGAAAAAATACGTCTTTATATCTCGTTTCGATAATTTCATCGTTTATGAAAACCAAAACAACTTTATACCCTGAAAAGCTGACAACACGGTAACGTAATTTGCGTTACTAGCATACTATTGGCTCATGAATGTCACCTGATAGTGAACAACCTCACCCTCACAAACAGGAATATCTTGCTGAGGATACTGGGTTGTATTTTGTTAGAATGTCTACTCGAAACCTAGTGCTCATATGACTGATATTTCAGTTAGGACCACTTGTGAATTCGACCAAGTTTGTTGGTATATTTTCTAGCCATCGTCATTGAATGTGTTTAGTTGTAGATACAACCTACTTGTTCTCATAAATGAATTATTTAGGGACAGCAGCAACAGCGTATCAGCAAAACTCAATTTGCTATCTTCACTAAACCTCTTTTTTCCGTGTGGTCCCAATAAATATTAATTATCAGTTAAAAAATCCGTTTGTTGCAGAACTATATTGATTTATGTTAAGATATCTGTGTCAAATATCGGTTCTTTTTCCACTGTTTGATATACCTATTATTCAAACAAGCTTGCTTATTTTGTTGAAATTTATTGTCATTTGGGCATCAAATGCTATAACAATATCAGTTGTTCATAGAAGGTTTTGGAAGGTTTTCATAACCCATTTCATATTTGAAAAGTTCAAAAATAATTTCGTTTTCTGTTAGTTCCTGGCGATACATTATTTTGTAGGGATAATTTTTTTTCATAATGGGGACACTTCAGAACAGTTCCATGAAAAATATTATTTTCTCGGGTAATTTGGCGAGAACTAAGCATCAGATTCAGTTGTACATTTATAAAATATATCATCTGAGAATTGAGGATTTATATTCTATGGTTTTTGGCGTATATCGGCTTGTAACCGTTACACCTATTGAATATTTCCGTGTGTAACTATTACTTCTGTGGCGGATGGAATATGTCAGTTAATGTGGATGGAATATGTTTATTGCGTATTTATGATCACAGCTGAGGCGTTTCTACTTGGGCAGATCAGAATCGCGGAAGAACTGCTTGTTCGAGAGATGTGAAATAACACTATTGAATCTAGCTTGAATTGAACGACTAGTTGTGACTAAGTTGAACGACGAGTTTCGACCGTGTATTTAACGATGTCGAGAAATTAACTAACTGAACTCACTTGAACAATGCCGAGAGACTATACTAAACGACGTCGGAAACTCACTTATATGTTCCAGCCAACTGTATTGCGGTACTTTCCGATATGTCTGTTAATTGCCGATGAATGATGCCAAGAATTTTCCCTTCGGTTAATTTGGTTTACCCAATGAATACCTAATGAAATAGCGCTAATTTGATTTAACCCAATGAAATAGTTGTTTTTAAATAGTCTTGTAGTGGCAAGAATTCCAGAGATATTTTATGATAAGTCGTAATCCGTTATTGGGAACACGGGGCTTGTGGCTCAGTGGCAAGAGCGTTGGTCTTGTGTCGACTGTTTCCACCCGGCGCGGGTTCGAATCCCGCAGCTGGTCCCAAGAGTGGTTTCGGATCCCACTATAGAAGGTAAGGTCCCCGTGATTTCAACTCGTACAAGTTTTCATTAACTTCTGAGGGTTGTTCAAACAACTAGGAAAGCGGTTTAAAAACAATTTTAGAATTTTACAAAAATTGTTGATTTAGTGAAATAACTATTCCGTAGAATAGTCTGGAAGATTTGAAATATTTTCATGCGACACATATGTATGAAATAAAATGTTTATCAATCATCAACCTGCCGATGCCGAATTTGGCGAAGGTAAATTTAACGTAATATTTACGTCAGAAACAGGAAAAAGTCGAAAATGGTTCTGCTAGCTTGAAAGGGGTCGAAGTATTAATTCATGTTGTAAAAACATTTAGTAAAGTCCAGTTTCAAATTCTATCAACTTCATAAGCAAAATGTATGATGGAAACTCACTTATTATTCACGTCATACATATTTCCTTAGCACAGGCAGTTTATAGTATTCATTTGGTGAAATTTTGCCTAAATTCCACCCACAGCATATCTTCAAGTTTTTTTAACTTTCAAGGAAATTTTCAAGTGAATATTCTCCTAATTGCAAATTGAAATATGTATTCTTTCTAAGCATTTTCATTTCGACTCATATATCTATCGTGATACCAATTCGATATTTGTAGACTTGAGGAGAAATTAATAAAAAGTAACGGGTGCTCGTCAAAAAATATATAAATGTAAACATATTTTATCCTCAAAACTACTTTTTGGAGTAATTCAAGGAAAAAGTTGACCGAGAAGGTAGACTGAAATGACAAGGAATTTCAAATGATTTTCCTCTCACAAATTTAATCTTTTGATGTCCCCATTTTTCATTCTAGTAAAAATCAACATTCTCATAGAAAAGTTTGTATAACATGTGTAATTACAACTAAGAATAACTGAGTTTATGCATATCCATCTTCCCCTATTGATAGTTCATACTGACAGTTATTTTCTGAATGCCATGTTCATATTATCAACTGCTACAATTAGTAGAGTATCACGTAGTATCTTGTAGATCAAGATTCACAGTTAACTTCGGTATTCTTTTTCCAAGCTCCATTTTTCAATTACTCTCAGGAAACCTCAAGTGAAGTAGGTAGAAAAAGGACCCCTTGAAGTAATTTCACTACACACTATGCCTTCGACTTTTTGGCTAAAATGTCTTCATATATGTCTGTGGCATTGCAGCTAACAAACGGATGAACCGATTTTTATTTAGTTTTTTTTTGTTTGAAATGTGACTTGATCGATAGTATTCTTAGCTATGATTCAAATAAATCTGTTGGGCTCTCTTCTAGTTCATGAAGAGATGTGAGCAACTTCCACAGGTCTGATGAATTTAATGTCTCGTTACTTCATGATATTGCAAGAACATGGTGGTAACCTTCACCTGATGCTGCAGCATCACATGGAATCCGCAGGATACCCAGCTCATCACCAACTTACAGCAGAGATATCGTGTTTGGGCCCTTGGAATGGTCTCAATGAATATGTTATAGATAGGTGGTGATCAGGGTCTGATGATGGAGCAGGAAAGATAAATGAGGATGAATTGGTGAAGGATTTTAATCTACTTTCACTCGTTTAATCGATATGAAATTTTGGTATGAATGTGTGAAGTGAATGAAAGAATGAATGAGTGAATGGGACTGAGTGAATGAATAAATTCGATTTGATAATGTGCGTCGCGGGATATAATAAGGAACGCTGGGGTACGGTACGGACTACGAACGTGGGAAATGATTAAATGGGATCAAGTAAATGAATGCTTTGGTGTGATACAGTAGGGTGCTGAATATAGTATGATATGGATGGTGTAGTACATTTCATACAAAAAGAAAACAATGGTAACATCCGATTATGGGGTTTGATGCATTTCAATTACTAAATGAAGTAAATTTTACCTATAATAGCTGTTGAGATTTCATCATAATTTTTTTACACTAACATCATTGTGAGCAATCAGAAATCAATCAAAAGGAATAGAGATTCGTATTGATGTGAGAAATGATAATTTTCTTTCTGCTTATGTGAATAGTTACTCGTACAAATTTTGATATCAATATTGAAATTCAAACTCACCAATATTTCTCAAATGAAGCGTTGTGAATGGTATCTTGTAGCCTGATTTCAAGAGAAGTTGCTCTGGTCTTTTTCTCCATAAACATATCTGAGGCCCATGTGTTGAATGAGAACTAAAGTTCGATTTTATAGAAAAAATAAACGGTGGTTTCTAAGATTATACTTATTGTCAAAACTCCGATCATGTAGATCTGTGAATATGAAAAAATGACAGTAATTACAATAACGTTTACATCCCCGTAATACAAGGTTGTAGTCTAGAAGTCTGCATCTAACTTAATTCACGATCTCCAGATCCATAATATCCAAAGATTTTTGTCAAAAACTTCTATGCAACACACATAAATTCGGAGTGAGCAAAATGCAGAAGACAAACAGCAATCACCTCATACAATCTACGAACTCATCCACAAATAGCGAATACAAGAACAAAAGAATATCAAGAAACAAGTGAAAATACTACGTACTTCAATTGTTCACACTTGCTATGATTCAAAACACTTGACTCTATTTCCAGTCTAAGGAAACTGCTCGAGCAAGTGTACGATGGGAATTTGTTTTGCTTGGCGAATATCGTATATTCCTTTCCCTCGTCTCCTCCATATGAACGGCACTCGTCTTCATGTGGGACTGATAGGCGAGAAGCACACCCCACAAAACGCACCAAGCTTAAAAAATACTGATCGAGGTGATTGATCAACAAATTTCGAATAATAGTTATAAAATTAACCTAAATTTCACCAATCAAAATGTACTCAAGATCCACAATATTTCGAGGAGAATTATGAGATAAAAATGTACCTAATATTAAACTCCAAATACGCTCATATGGCCAGAGAGTAAAGAAGTCGAGGAATAGGTGAAATTGGTACTTCTTTCACCTGTGTATCTACTAATGAAGTTGTGTGTGGGTGAAGTGAAGTTGTAGGTCCATCGTGAAACGGACTGTATATTTGTTGGCTTACACCGTTCCTGACATTGAGAGAAAATAAGAATAATTTCCACAAAACATCCACATCCTAACAAGTATCCATAAAAAAATACATGGATGAGACATTTGTCTACAACCTAGTTTTTTGAGTGTTTTACAAAAAAAAATACTAATCGGAATTCCTTCTGATTTTTTTCCCACAAATCTTTCGGAAGTACCCTTTGTTTAATACAAGTAAGAATCAACATTATCGTGAAAAAGTTTGTAATGCAACTACAATTACGTCTAGGAGTAACTTCATCTATATTCATCTTCCCCTACTATAAGTTCTGACTGACATTTTCCATTCTTTTCCGAACGCCATGATTATATTACCATTTTCATTTCCTCAACGAATAGTACAGTAACGGATAGATCAAGATGAAATACATAGGAAACTTCTGTTTTCTTCTCCTAACCTCATTTATTATCCCTTATATTTTACTTTGGGTCATGATTAGGTAGAAGAAACCACTCTGTAGGCAAATTTACGTATTTATACCGTCAACCTATTGGGCAGATGTCTAATTATTTCCATAGGATAGTTACCCATATTGGTGAACCTGACGTAACTATTTCGTTAAACGACCCCGCACCATCCTTTGGAAAATGGCTTTTGGTCGAATTTCCTGAATTTTTGCTGTGTTGCGGATTTTGACTTTCTTGGCAAAAGTGTCCCTTGGCACAAAAAAATCTACCGACTAGATTTCGAGATGCATTGTGTTAAAGATGAAAAGTGAAGCTTTCTGCTCAGAATTTTAAACAATTCCGAGTACCAAATTTATTTTGGGAATACCATGGCTCAATGATGGTACAATGTCACGTTGATCTCGTATCCATTATACTTTTTCGTTTTGTGCTCTACAACAGAGTGAACAAAGAAAAATCCAATTGGATTAATTTTAAACCAACCAGTGTGAGTTCTCTGATGATAATTTAAGATTTTATTTAGCCTGGATGAACTCCCTCAATCTCGATCGAAGTTAATTGACATTATACAGGGTGGTTCGAAAATAGGAGTACGTCAAGCGCTCGTTTTTTAGTTCGGATAGGGGAGAGCATGTCATATATATATATATATATATATATATATATATATATATATATATATATATAAATATATATCCACAGTTGCTTGAACCACAGCCTATTAACAGTTAATTTTCAGAAGAGTAATTTTATTACTTTCTCTTTAACTAGTGAAGACCAACCTACAGAAAGATACATTTCAGTACATAGTTATTCTTGTGACGAAATATGCCTCAGAGGGTGTCCACAGATTGAAAAAATTGATAAACTAAAATATCTTGGCGTGATGGTGGACCAACACCTAAGGTGGGATGAACATGCATTATATATAACAAAGAAATTACGACAACTAATATATAAGTTTTATTCGTTACGTGATATTCTCAGCAGGAAAAACCTTTCCATAATTTATAACTCATTGGCTGAGTCAATTTTAAGATATTGCATAGTAATATGGGGAGGTCCACAACGCGCAAAAAAATTGCAAACTACTCAAAATTGTTTGCCAAGAATACTCTACAAAAAGGACAGATTATATGATACAAAAAGTCTGTATAAGAAATCCAAGCAACTAAATATCAATAACTTAGTTGCATATCATTGCCTACTACATACCTAGCGTAAAACAAAGCCCGTTGTTAATCCGCTTAAACGTTATGTTACCCGATTCATAGTAAACGAATCTATTGATTTGCCGATTTTCAAGAAAAGTCACTTACAAAGATTTGTTTTTTTTCATTGGCCCTAAACTTTATAATTCACTACCTCTATGTGTGAAAGAATTAAGAAGGGAAAAAGCTTTCAAAACTAAAATAAAGGAGCTCATAGAGTCAGATGAAATTAATGTTGATCTTTATCTAAAATTTTAGAAAAAAAAAACACCTATTAAATTCTGAAAATAATCTATTTTACTTTAGAAACAAATATTATTAATCAATGTTATGATGTTGTTCCGAAATTAATGTTGAACTGTTGATACTAGAAATTTTAACTAAATCTTACCTCGTATAAATAATAAAATACTTACCTCGTATAAATTTCTGTACCTCCTTGCTTTACTTTAAAATCAATATTTACTGATCACTCGTCTGATTCATAAACTGTGCATATTTTCTGGCTGATCATTAAGAAGTACAAAACAGAAGCATTCTGTGCTTAGTTTGTATTCTTACTGATCGAAGGAATACAATGATAGTTAGGTACATATATCAGTATATACTTGATACTGACTAACTGTATTGTAACTCACCTGATATTTGTTTTGGAATAAATTGAATTTGAAAATTTGAATTTGAATATATATATATATATATATATATATATATATATATATATATAAATATATATATATATATATATATATATATAATATATATATATATATATATATATATATATATATATATATATAATATACCCACACATATAAATATATGATGGGTAGTATTTGCTAACTAGTTATATAGGTACAAAACTAGAGATATTGGGGTAAGCAGCAATGAAAAACTAAACTCTTTAAGGTTAATCCAAACTATCAGAAATGTTTATTTCTACAGTCTGCCTGATGATCGAAATAAACATTTCCGAAAGCTTGGATTAACCTCAAATAATTTACTTTTTCATTGCCATAATCCCGGATAAATACATCAAACATTCTTCAATGTTAAGAACGTCTCATAGTCATTTCATTTGAACAGGGTGAATAAAAAGATACGGTCCAAGTTTTTTGGAAAAGTGCGTTTTTGTTCAATGAATACCCAGTATTTCTAGGAAAAATCGGTTAATTTTCATGAATTTCCGATATAATGTAGGGTTTGAGGAGTCTGAGATTTTGTCATCAATATAAGCATAGGTCTCCGGATTCGTTTTTCGGCTACATATTTTTGAATGTTCGGATTCTATTGATACCCATACCTATATACTCCATCGGAGAGAGAAATGGGCTATTTTCGAATAATTCTTCTTCATCGGAGATTACATTTGGAATAATAGGAAAACGTGTTTAGCGTATTTTCTCTATACGTAGAGAAGGCCTACAGGGGATATCACTAAAAAATCGCACCGACAATTCTACCTCTGAGGTGGTGTGGAAACGAGTTAACTCTTATCGTATAATATAAAAATTCAAAAAATTGAATAAGATTCATTGATTTCTACTGCATTAGTTGAAACCAACCACTTATTTTATATTACGGAGAGTTGTTCGAAAATAGCCCATTGCTGTTTCCGATGTAGTATGGTATCAATAGTAGTATGGGTATCAATAAAATCCGAACATTCAAAAGTATGTAGCCGACAAACGAGTCCGGAGACCCAATGCTGATATTGATGACAATATCTCCGACTCCTCGAACACCGTACATTATATCATAAATTCACGACCATTAAATAAAGGGTATTCTTTGAGAAAAAAACGCATTTTCCCAAAAAACTTGAGCTGTATCTTTTTACTCTCCCTGTATACATGGAATGGATGTGCGTCGTTCTAAACCTTGAAGAATGTTTGATATATATATGACATGCTCTCCCCTATCCGAACTAAAAAACGAGGGGTTGACGTACCCCTATTCTCGAACCACCCTGTATAAAAAAAAATAATGTCAAATGAATTCGATAGAGATTGAGGGAGTTCATCCACGCTAAATTAAATCTCCAGTTCTCATCAGAGAACTCACACTAGTTGGTTTAAAATTAATCCAATTGGATTTTTCTTTGTTCACTCTGTTGTAGAGCACAAAACGAAAAAGTATAATGATCAACGTGACATTGTACCATCATTGAGGCATGGTATTCCCAGAATAAATAGGCATTTCACTTTTCATCTTTAACACCCTGTATGTCGAAAACTAGTCGGTCGACACTTTTGCCGAGGAAGTCAAAACCTACAACATATAAAAAATTCTGAAAATTTAACCGAAAGCCATTTTCCATAAGGATGGTGCAGGGTCGATTTATCTTTACCAAATTGGGTGCCGATTTATATGCAGGTTGAAAATATATACATTTTACCATAATGTTTGTTGGGTTCCTCTTTGGTACTTAGTTATGAAATACTTTATTCAAATATTCTCATAAAATTATTCAGCATAATGGTTTCAATTATGTAATAACGTTGGCAATTTTAACTTTGTTAGTTCCAGTTATTTGAGAACAGTATTTTTGCTGTCACTCAATTGATTTTTTCTCGGTATTTACTTCGATATTTCAATCACAGGAATTTGGAATTCATATTGTTATGAGAAATAATAATTTTCTTTCTGCTCATGTAAAAAGTTACTCATGTAAACAATTTGATATTGATTTGTTTGAAAATATGAAATCAGATGTGGGATCATCTGCGACTGAAGGATAAACTTTAGTCACTATTCAATCGAGAATGTTTCCCTTTTCAATTTGATATTGATATTAAATAATACTAAAGGTCACTAATGTTTCCTGAATGAATTGGGTCTAACAAGATGATTGAAACATTACTATAATTTCATACCACGTTGTGAATCTACTCAACAGGAGCTACAAGCTGATCCTTTTTTCCATGACCATATCTAAGACCCATTTGATGAATGAGATAGAAAAAATAAACAGAATCTTATTGTCAAAACTCCGATCATGCAGATCTGTGATTATGGAAAAATGGCAGTTATAATAATAACAATATCGGGGCTCGTGGCTCAGTGGTACGAGTGTTAGTCTTGTGCTCAACACCCAACAATGCGGATTCGACTCCCAGCACAGGGTGAAAAATTTTTCAAAGCCCCAAGAGTGGTTTCGGAGCCTACTATAAAAGGATAGGCCCCCGTAATCTTAACCCGTACAATTTGATGTTTCCATAGACTCCTTTTTCACATTGGGGATGCCGTGGTATTAACGCCTCATGGATTTCTTTTGTTGTATATCAATACCAAAGCCTTGATCTCCTTCTAATTGCTGAAACTGGATGTCTAAACTAATCATTCTAGGTCTCGTAACTGAGCTCAAACTTGCCAAAATTAATTCAGAGCACTTTTTGTAGACGATTCTAACAGCCTTAATTTTGTACTAGGTGCACTTGAGGTTTTTTTATCAATCTTTTGTGCTTTTTGTCACATCTCCTGAGTTTTTCTCCCTACCTCCTAGTTTTTCCGAATATAGCAGGACAAAATTATATCACCAATGAATGCTCATTATTGTAATCAAAATTCATTTACAAGTTCCAAAAAAATATTATTTGAATACTATTTTCGACCCAGATTCAGTAACGTCATTACAATTACAAGCTTTCATTTAGTTTCACCGGTTCCGTCTTTCTGTAATCGAATCTTGCAAATTTGACCCACTTCTAGTTGTCAAAATTCATAAAATAAAAATGTCGGCTCCAAGATGGCCGACGATCTCTGCGATTATGGTCCGATTCTATTCAAAATTGGTATGTGGGGGTTTTTGGGGTCGGAGATCATGCATTTTTGTCAAAATTCATAAAATCAAAATGGCGGTTTAAAAGGGGTCAGAGATTATGAATATAGTCGGGGATCATTGATTTTTTGTCAGAATTCATAAATTGAAGATGGCAGCGCCAGGATGGCGGTCGAGTTAATTTTCAGATGTTGTCCTCATTGAAGAACTAGATAGCTCACAACTTACAGGAAAAAGGCCTCATAATGACGATGCATTAACAAAAATGCATAGATTGAGGCGTATCTGCTAAAAAGCACAAAATAAAATAATTAATAATAAAACATTTTTAAAGACAATCTTTTATTCGAATGCGCTGAAAAGTTAAAAATAAATGCTTTGGATGTGCGACGTGGGTTATTCCGAGAGTTATAGATTCAAAAGTTTGTCGCGAAAAGTTTTCAGTTTGTATACAAAAGCGAGAAACTTTTTAATCTATAACTCACGGAATAACCTACGTCGCATATCCAAAGCATTTATTTTTTACTTTTTAGCGCATTTGAATAAAAGCTTGTCTTTGAAAAGGTTTTTTAATAAGTAATTTATTTCTGAATATTTTGTATAACTCTGTTTTTAGAACTATTATGTCCGTACCTAAAAATAGTATACTACTTACATAAATGTATAACTTACAGAGTCGTTTTATTTAAATGAAATATCCATATATTCCACTCATGGTTCTTGTGAGGTGTTATGTGAGTTATAAAACTTTCAGTATCTATTGGTATACAATAAAAACTTCTTAACAAAAAATTAAACCGACGAAAAAATCAACTGAAAAGCAAAAAATAAAATAAACCTTCTGATAATTGAGCTCCTGAACTAATGTGAGTAACTGATTTTGAGTCGGCGCCAAACAAACAATTATCGAAGATCATTATCTATGAAAGAAGTCATCAAAACGCAGCCGTGCATCTCGCTGCCATCATTTTACGCTTCACCTAATTCAATTGCTAGTTTGTTTGGCGCCGACTCAAAATCAGTTACTTACATTAGTTTAAGAGCTCAATTATCATTTAGACTGAGAAGGTTTATTTTATTTTTTGCTTTTCAGTTGATTTTTTCGTCGGTAAAATTTTTTGTTAAAAAGTTTTTATTTTTCACTTTTCAGTTCCGTATTTTTCGTCGGTTTAATTTTTTGTTAAAAAGTTTTCTATTTTTCAATTTTTTGTGGCTAAAATCTACCAATTACTACCTACTTGTTTTTTTATTACTTCCAAAATACTTACTTACCCACCTTACTTCAACTATTACCAGTTATATAATATGATTATCTACTTTTACTATTTGTTGTAATATACATTTTCGTTGTTCTGGTTAGTTTATTTCATAACTTTGTATATCATTCCATCCTCTCATAAAATATACTGATTTTGACGGATGTGGAACAAGAATGATGTCAGTAGCGATCTGTCATTGTCAACTACGTAGTGTGTGCCAATGTTCACTAGTGAAAAATCAATTATCCCCTATTTTTTTCACCCGTAAGGGTGGCTTATTCCTCCCGAAATCCAAATATAAGGTATACCCTATCTATTAAAAAAAGAATCATTCAAATCGAAGAACCCAGTACAAAGTTATGCCTGATAGAATCGGTTAACGGACCAGAATTCAGAGGGTGAGTGATCAATATCCTTCATTTCGCTACCCTTAGGGGTAGATTTAATTTTTTAAATTCAAATGGAACCAAATTCGAAGTACACCCTATCTACTGAAAAAAGAATTATCGGAATCGGACGCCTCAGTAAAAAGTTATGCGTGATCATACATAAAAAAAAATGATGGAAAAAAAAATATACGGGTCGAATAGAGAACCTCCTCCTTTTTGGTTTCGTCGGTTAAAAATGCATTTACATATACATAATATTTGGGTGCCACAATAATAAAAACATGGAATTGACGCGGCCGATACTTGATAAAATTCATATTTGAGTAAGCAAAAGATATTTAACTAAATGTTTTGACTGAATTGTAAGTGAACGAAAAATCACTTTGTGAATTTTTTGTTTACTTTTGTTATCACCATTTTGTCGGGTCTGTTCTGGCGCTCTTTTGAACTGGTCTGACCAATTTATGAGCGGTTATCGACAGAGAGGTGTAACTTGAAAATTTAATCGTTAGCTTACACTTTTGTTAGCTCTCATTTCAAAATATAAATATTGAAATTTCAATTTTTGCTTTTATCCAACTAGATTCGCAAAATCTTACCCTGTGCATAGATTGGGACTGGTATACATGACTTCCTCTGAAATTTGTTAAGATTTCCGGATGTCTGATAATGGATCTCAATCTACTGAGAGTTGTAAAATTCCATTGTATAATATATATATATATATATATATATATATATATAGCCTCGATAGCTCAATGGGAAGAGCGTAGGTCCGGAAAGCTTAAGGTTGCGAGTTCGAGTCTCGCTTGAGGATGCTTTTTTTTTCTTTAATTTAATAATCTGTCCATTATGACACAAACTCCTTTTTCATAATTTCTCACGGACTATAATTTCCCACTTTCACATACATATATATATATATATATATATATATATATATATATATATATATATATATATATATATCATTCGCAGGACAATCTGAAATCTTAGTGATCAGTACAGAAGATAATGATTTTAAATGTTTCATAGAAGTGTTTTCTTTCATTTTGCATCATTATAATTTCATTTCCAACCATAGAGCTTGTTCTATTCCAATAGACTAATAAGGTCGATTTTTTTCATAGGATAAGTTCAATACCTCCGTTATTTTGCAATATTTATTTGGTTAATTTTTTGTACGAATATACGAAACTTAATCTGATTACAAACCTGGTGAATATCACAACAAGCGATAAAAATTAAATCCGCTTGCCCTTAATGAAATGAATATTGATTACTAATCTTTAGTTATTTAGAGATCATGAACTATCACAACAGGTAACTGCATATGCATTTCGGACAGATATACTCTGTTTTTCATATTGGAAACACATATCCTAAACTGAGCTTGAACTTAAACTGTTACGGTGGGACGATTTTTTTTGCTCGTGTATACATGGTGTCCCACGATGATTAAGACAGGGAATATCTTGGAATTCGAGAGTAGCAGAGGATTGTAATTTTGGGGTTGTGAATTAAAGCAATTGGTGCAGCTGTTTTTGATATTATGTTACTCAATGAGCTTTTTGTTTTCGATCACGTGACATCAGATTCACAATTATTAATAAGACAACCTGTATATTTTGGCATTTCTATGTTCCTCCCGATAAAACGATTCCAACAAACTGCCACACTTGTGGTCTAAAACGGATAATTTAAGAACTACAGGTACTTCAATATCCTTGGGCTCACGATTACGACAAACGTCTGAAATGAGCAATTGCCAAATTATTTAAGTTTAGGTCACCATGTTTATTTGAGCAGTCCTATATTATTTGTGATGAGTAAAACAAGCCAAAATTATAATAGTCATTAATATTTTATTGAAAAATCGTCGTGGGCCCAAGGATATTAAAGTACCTATAGTTCTTATATTAATCGTTTCAAACCACAAGTGTGATAGTTTGTTGGAATTGTTTTATCGGGAAAAACATAGGAATGCCAAAATATACAGGTTGTCCCATTAATAATTGTGAATCTGATGTCACGTGACCGAAAACAAAAAGCTTATTGGGTAACTCAATATCAAAAACTGCTGCACCAGTTGCTTCAATTTACAACCCCAAAATTACAATTCTATAATACTCTCTAGTTCCGCGAAATTCCCTGTCTTAATCGTCGTGGGACATCCTATATATATATATATATATATATATATATATATATATATATATATATATATATATATATATATATATATATATATATATATATATATATATATATATATATATATATGATATATAAAGACTTCCCATAGATGTCCCAACACTTTCTCTCCATAAATAATTTCCACCTTACACATGCGCAACTAATTACCTAATATCAGCATATCGTAAAGTAAACAACTCAAGATGGATATAAAACGAAAAACCATAACAAACCAAAAAAGTCCAAACGAATCCTATGTTTGAACTACGGCATTAACATTTTTAATAACCGTAATTATTATTTTGTTTTTAAATTTTTACAATTTTACTTACTCATTGTTTTTACCTTGTAGTGTTGTAATGTTTTTAATCCTGATGAAGACGAGGATCCACCCGTCGAAACGTAGAAACTTAATTACACATGTTATACCAAAACAAAATTGTAATTAATTTATGAAAGTCAGACCCACGAACCTAAAACCCAAGAAAAACAAGCAAAATATATATATATATATATATATATATATTAGTTTTTAATTTTTCTTGAATCCTTTTGTGATATGTTCAATGAAATTTTCTCGGGTTTTGAATTCGTGGGGAGAATAATTTTTCAGTTTTTTTAAAAAGACTTTTTCGTCTCGGGCCTGGGATATTTTCAATTTATTTACTATTCAATACATTTGGTGGGTATAATTTGGATTTATAGTTTTCCTCTGGAAAAAATAATATATATACATTAATATGTGGGGAAAATAATAACCAAATAGGTTACGTACAGTTGTGTGCATGAAAAAGTCGTACAGCAGTTATAGGCTATTGTGAGTCAGGCTTGTCAATCTTAATTGAACTTCTTATCGACTTTGACAAGTCTTTGACAACTAGTATCGAAATTTTTGTCAAATGTGTACGTGTACTACTTTTTTATGAAATCTGGAACATCGAAATATATCCTACAAAATAAAATGAAATGGTTTTTCTGCCAAGGTACGTAACCTATGAGGTAATGTAACTTCTTGAACAACCGCTAACAGTTGACAGTCCATAAAAAAATAAAAATATTTTTCTTTTGAAATTTATTGCAGCAGAACTGCAATAAAGTGCAATTTGGCAGTTTTGCAGCATTTTAACGCAAAATGAGAATATACGTTCTGTAGTACTATACTTCTTTTTTCGAAAAATTGGAATCGAACCACCTATGACGCATCCAGGTCTGCTGCAATAAAGTGCATTAAAAAAATTAGATTGCAATTTTGTCAAAACTAATGATCCGGCAGCGCCCGAGTTTTTCTCACCTAAAGTACATATCAATCACTACTATGTCGTGGCAATTTTGCACTACAACTTGAAAAGTAGCGGAGTTATGAATTTTTTTAAAAAGATGATTTTGCCGGTTATTCCGGTTTTTCTCCGTTACTAATAATCCGATCGAATTGTGCTGGAGTTCATTTTCTTCGCATTTAAATTCTCTACAATTCGTATCGGATCGAGATTGCTTCATTAGTTTTCAAATTAGAAGTCAAAAAAGAAAGTATTTGGATGGAAGTATTTTTGTCACAGAATCAATAGAGCGGAAAATCTCTATTGATTGGCCTAAATATAATCGATTCTTTATTTGATGGTTTAATCCAACGAATATGGAATCCGTTTCACGATGGACCTATGAGTCGATAAAATGTTGACCAGCTTCCTTGATGGTATGAAAATGGGTAAAAGAAGTACACATTTGACCTATTTATCACGAAGCCAGTGGCTCAGTAGACTAACGCTTATACGGTAGACTTGTACTTACTGTTTCCACCCGACGAGGGTTCGACTTCCACAGCCGAGGAATTTCTTTTGAAGGCACCAAGAGTGGTTTTGGATCCCACAATAATAGGTAAGGTTTTCATTAACTTCTGAGGGCTGGTAAAATAACTAAATTCATTCCCTATTCTATGAACGTATTTGAGGTTATAATTTAGTTGATATCTACTTTCCTTGGTAGTTTTCGAAGACATTTTCTAATGATAAAAATTCCATTAATAAATAACTGGTAAGCCCCTGGGGCTATAAGGAAATATTTGAAGTTGCTAAAAAATTATTTTCCATTATACAGTGCTAGTCAAAAGTCCCCTCCCCCCCTCGTATCTTTTGAACGGGTATACTTATAATAATGACATTTGGAGGGTGGAAATAAACGGATGTAGGCTTCTCAACTGGTCATAACAGGTGACGCAATAGTCATAAATGACGTCACAAGGCCACTGTGACCAATAATTTTGAATGGGACCCTATGGCAAGTGACAGCTCGTTTGAAAGGTATTGAAAATACCTATTCAGTCATACCAATTTTGTTTGGGTTTCGGCTGATTTTGATTGATAAATTGAAGAAATACGAAAATTATAGTTTCGCATGTAATTAATAAAGATTTAAGAACCAGTTCTTATAATAAGTGTTCAAAATGTGCTCCATCTAGTTCCTGGCAGTAATGCATCCTATTGCTAAACTCTTGTCGTACTCGTCCCAGTGTGTCAGCGGAAATTGCCCTACATTCTTCAACAATTCGTTGTTTCAGAATGGCAATACTGTCAGGTGCTGTAGCGTAAACCTTAGATTTCAAGTACCCCCATAGAAAAAAATCTAATGGTGTTAGGTCCGGTGACCGAGCTGGCCATTCGATCGAACCTCGTCGTCCAATCCATCTACCACGATATTCTTCATCTAGGTAACGTCTTACTGCACCGTAATAGTGTGCAGGAGCACCATCTTGTTGAAACGTTATTTCCAAGTTGTCGAATTCATCTGGATTATCTTCTAGAATTTCAAGAATTAACGCCTCAATATCATTTTGTAACATCTCCAGATACAATTCACCGGTTAAGTTAGCATTGAGAAAAAGAGGGCCAACTATGTGGTTTCCCAAAATACCTGCCCAAACATATACTTTTTCTGGAAATTGAGTATGTTTTTCACGAAAGATGTGAGGATTTGTGTCACTCCAATACCTCACATTTTGAGTGTTAACATTTCCATTGAGAAAGAAAGTACTTTCGTCACTAAAACAAATTGTCCGTATGTAGCCTGGTTGTTGGTTCATTTTATTGGACATAGTTTCACAGAATTCTAGTCTTCGGTCGGGGTCATCATCTGAAAGTTGGTGCACCATTTTTAATTTGTATGGATGAAATTTGTTTTAGCCAACACCCTATGTACTGTCCTTTGACTGACTTCACAGATAGACGCAGCTTGGGCTGTGGAAGAAGTAGGGTTTACTACCATTTCTCCAATTATGTCAATTTTTTTGTCATCACTAATTGTTGGTCGACCAGATCGTTTGGCATCTTGAACACTATCTGATGCTTCAAACTTCCGAAGAAGCTCCCTCAAATAAACCCTCGATATACGGCGATCGGGGTACCTCTCATTAAACAGTCGTTCCGCTGCATGGAAATTGTTTCTACATTCACCAATTATTAAGATAGCTGCTACTTTGTCGGCTACAGTACGTACCATTTTGCCTATGTAAACACTTAAACGTCTCGTTAAACAATAGCTTAGGTAAATTTTCAAGGTATAAACACTTTTGACAAGTAGAGAATTCAAAAACGTCAACCTTTTTGACAATTAACCAGAGGCGTACTTTAAAATCTTTATTAATTAAATGCGAAACTATAATTTTCGTATTTCTTCAATTTATCAATCAAAATCAGCCGAAACCCAAACAAAATTGGTATGACTGAATAGGTATTTTCAATACCTTTCAAACGAGCTGTCACTTGCCATAGGGTCCCATTTAAAATTATTGGTCACAGTGGCCTTGTGACGTCATTTATGACTATTGCGTCACCTGTCATGACCAGTTGAGAAGCCTACATCCGTTTATTTCCACTCTCCAAATTTCATTATTATAAGTATATCCGTTCAAAAGATACGAGGGGGGGAGGGGACTTTTGACTAGCACTGTATATTTAGCCTATGCAGTTGTTGGATTTTGAAGGTCTTAGTCGTGGATTTATGGCATGAGTTATGACTTTGATGCTTTGAAAACTTAGAAGTGAAATAGTTCATCAGAAATATAGGAATTTAGACAACTAGAAGATATTCCGCTTCTTTTTTTGGAATAGTTTTTCTATATCGTTAGTTGAAAGAGATATGTTTATCCTTGACAGGATAAAGGCTATATATAGTTTGAGTATATGAAACTCGTACAAACCCCTTTGTGAACCTAGATAGCACTACATTGTTCACTACTTTTACTCATTTATCACAGTAAGATAAAAGTAGCAGACGTTGACAACCTTTTTATGTGACATAATAAAGACTATTAAATCTGCCCAATCAAAACTACCTATATTTTTTTAACAGTTACTCACCAGAACTCATATATGGATAAACCAATTAGATCTCGAGAGGTAGGTAGAAAGAAACAATTTGAAACCACTATTTTATGGAACAAAGCAGCGATCAGTTATAGCAATTTCCGCGATCGAAAACCCGGTAGGATATCATTTTCCAGGTATTAGCAGACGTTTTCATTTCACATTCATACACTGGGACACATATAAAATGAATAGCGCATAGAAATAGGGTTCTGTCTCCACCCTATTGCTTTGGGAAAGAGAGACGCTCGAAGAGATGTAACATTGCACATTCCGTTTGACAGCAGTTGTTCTCCAATTAAAAATATCCTCATTAGTTGAGAAATAGTATTGTGATGAAAAGATGCAATTGTGCCGGGTGGATGCATGCATCTCGTACGTTTGTAGTTTACACCTGCTTGCAATTCTGTCCTTTTCTGTTCCTCTTTCAGGTAATTGATATTGTTATGAATCAGCACGATCTCGTTTGAATTCTGAATTCAAAAAGTGCGTGAAGTATGTGACATCAAGTAATAATCTGGATTTTGGTAGCATATGTTTTCACTGGATACGTTTCATCAGAAAACAAAATGCAAAATTCAATAGCCGTCATTTTTAAAGTACGCGGATATAAGATCATCAATGACTGACAACACTTCAATGCGAAAACAACTGGAGAAGCCATCGACATTGGGGAACCATCACATGGAATAAAAGGGATGATTGCTCCTACAAGTGAAGAAGAACACGATGAAGCTACATAATCAGAACGGAGATACGGCAATAACGGATCCATCAACGAGTTGTTCCGGCCATACACGAAGCGATGTGCGCAGAAGTGCGATAAGACGTGACTGACATTCGCACCCAGGTGTAACCAACCCCACTATAATATAATATATATATATATATATATAATATATATATATATATATGAAGAATTTAATGGACACAGCCCTCAGAGAAAAGTGCTAACTGTAGACACGTGTTTCGGGCTCTCGGCCCTCATCAGTACGGTGGAGAAGTGCAAGGATGAACAACACTTGGTAGAAAACGACAAATCAACGGAGTCAACAAACAGAAGCCAGCCGCTCATTTGTGATTTCGGTCAGCAGACCCTGAATTCCAGGGCAACAACCGTACTGATGAGGGCCGAGAGCCCGAAACACGTGTCTACGGTTAGCAGCCCTGACGCCGGCATCCAAGGTCTGGGGTTTTTTTTTTCGGGCGGTAGCTATAGCTGCCTCCGTGGTGACGTTGGTTGTTGCCCTGGAATTCAGGGTCTGCTGACCGAAATCACAAATGAGCGGCTGGCTTCTGTTCGTTGACTCCGTTGATTTGTCGTTTTCTACCAAGTGTTGTTCATCCTTGCACTTCTCCACCGTACTGATGAGGGCCGAGAGCCCGAAACACGTGTCTACGGTTAGCACTTTTCTCTGAGGGCTATGTCCATTAAATTCCTTCCATTTTGTTTTTAACAGTCCCCTCGATATTACTCTCTTTCATATATATATATATATATATATATATATATATATATAAATTAAGAAATAACGACTGAAAATTGGTATGAACAGTGAATAACGGGATCTTCATCAGCACAAGTGTTGAACTATGAAAAACTCTTTAATAACTCGTCCATCGTATAAAATTTTTATAGTTAACACTTGTGCTGACTGAAGATCCCCGTTATTCCCCCTTTATTTATATATATATATATATATATATATATATATATATATATATATATATATATATATATATATTTTATATATATATATATATAATAATATATATATATATACATAATATATATATATATATATATATATATATACCACTCGTTTATGATTCAAACTTGACCCCACTCTTCAATTTATAGTGGAGGTTGGTTACCCCTCCTATATATATATATATATATATATACCTATATATATATATAAATATATATTATAAATATTCAATAAGAAGTATTTCAATGAAAACTAGCCGGAAATTGGATTTATTTATTTCAATTATTGGCCAAAGGAGCTGATGTGCTGCCCAACTATAATTATAGAAAAATTATACCCATCAGAGAAGTCCGAAGTAGCTTATTTTACTTGATTATTTCACTTTCAATTCCTCATAACCCCAAGTCATAATTCAAGTTGTTGAAAATCATGATCAAGTCTATTCAAAATCCTTCAACCACATAGGCTAATGGTGAAAATCACACCAAATACAATACATGTCGCAGGACCAGAGGATTACAGGTATCTGATAAATAAAATATCATTTACAGATCATCATCGAAATGCCTCCAAAGTTATGAACGATCAAGGGAATATCTACCCAATTATAACCTCAAATACGTCTATAAGAAAGTAAAACGTCCATGTATTTCTTCTTCCTCATTCTCATACCAATAAGTCGGAATCTTGTGAATATATTATCGACTTATAAGTCCACCGTAAAAAAGACTCCATAAACGTTTCCCCAAAACAACTACATCGTAAAGTTTACTTGAATGGGCTCCCGAAAGGCCTTAAGACTTTTTTCAGTTTTTTGCTTACCTATAACTCGTAAACTATTAGGTCTACAGAAAAAAATACTCCAATTATTTTGAAAGCTTACAAAATTTCCTACATCTTCCATACTAACAGAATGTTTACATATTCAACCGTTCGCAACGGTTTTCTTAATAACTCAAACCTTCTTTGTAAAACAAACTACAACCAAGGCAAGCGATGGTGATTGCTGCTGCTGTAATGTGTGGTTTATTGCTTGAAATCAGTACCTACATTTTATTTGGGCATTTTTATCTATTTATTGTTGTAAATTGTTGCATTTGGTATAACAATGAGTGGCTACACTCCAAACAGTGGAAAAGGTAGGTACCTCTATGAAACCACAACATATTATGGTATAAACGACTTTTATTTACATAAAAGTTATTTTTAAAGAAGAAGAACTAAGGAAACTCCAACGTGATCGAGTTCTTGCTTCTCCTCAATCTCGTTGATGGGAATCCCGTTGTGGCAGTTGAGGCACGGTGCTCAACAATTCAATGATGCCTTTCTGAAAACGCATTTTCCTGAGTCGCAATCTTTTTGACAACGACAGCATCCCAATAACTGGACAATATTTATTAATCATTACAGAGGTCTGACAGTTTGGTCACCAGCTCCCTATATTTCCCCTCCCAAGCAGGTATTTCAACACCCCACACATATGATGGCAGTACAGTTTCCATCCACTGCTGAATCTGCCTGGCCTCCTCAGATGGTGGGGGTGTTGAAATGCCAGGCTTGATTTTTAGGAAGTAGCGGTACCTGTACTAATCCAAGGATTACTCCTCAGATGGAGCACCATATTGTCTGAGGATGCAATCATTTCTAGCTCTTTGGTTTCGATGAAGGGCTGGTAAACCTTTCAGCTGCTTTTTTATGGTCCTGCCATTTTTGTATAATTCAATACGTCGCTTATAAACTTACAACAATGAATAGATAAAAATATTTAGAATAAAATGTAGCAATAAACCACATCACAGCAAAAAATCTTGGACATCATTTCAGCTATGCATGTAGAATTATATTAATTTTGTATATATATATATAGGTCCAACAGTGTTCAACCCTTACCAGAAAATATACAAAATACCCATTCACTTTCTCGATTGAAAAAAGTTATTCATAGATTTATATCATGTAAGCCTCGTAGAAGTATTAGTGAAATCTTTGACCGGAAAAATTAGGTTTCTACAGCAGATCCATCATGAATCATATGACCCGAATTGTATAATTCCTTACCCAATCAAAAAATTTAAAAAAAAAAGTATTTCCATCAATTTTGAACATACTAATCGAGTTTTTATTCTATAATTGTGTGATTTTATTTTGTGAACTTTTACATTTGAATGATTTTATAGAATTATGTATGATATATGTTTATATGTGTGTGTATATTTATATATATATATGTAAATTTATATTTGCGTCATTTGATATTTGAATAATTGTATACTTATGTAACTCTATTTTTAAATATGTGTTATTCATCAATATAAGGTGTCGAATTTTAAATTGAACTTTGGTGTTTTTCATAGATGCATTTATATTATTCTAGTTAGTTTAGTTTTTGTGCCCATATGTATGTTATATCTATATTTCTTATAATTTAGTTTATATAATATTCTTTAGAGTTTACTCAATTTATATTTTACTACACACATACAAGTAACTTTTGTTGCTTCTGTGGTTCCTATAATATGTATTTGAATAATGTAAATTTTGCCATTTCTCTGTTTTCTGTTTAATTGCAAATAAATATTCTTATTATTATTATTATTATTTATATTTATATATATATGGAATACGTAAATTTGATTATTTCTACGTTTCGGCTCCCATTTTTGAGCCATTTTCAAGAGAGCTAAAAAAATTAATAATAATAATAACGTCAAGAAAAGGTACTCACCTCACTTAAGATTTTGTGACTTGACGCTAGGGTCTCAACCTACCTATTCCCCAGGTCTCTACACCGTTGCTCTCTGAGGTCTAAATCTGGCTACTCCTTTTATATATATATATATATACATATATATATATATATAATATATATATATATATATATATATATATATATATATATATATATATATATATATAAATATAAAATTGATTCGAAACAGCCTTTTTTGGTTGGAGATAGAAACTTTTTGTGGGTAAAAAGATTTTTTGAAATTTTGTCATCTTTCAAGAAAATTGAAATATTTTTTTATGTAGGCTAATAGTTTTCGAGTTATATATATATATATATATATATATATATATATATATATATATAATTGATTCGAAAATATATATATATATATATATATATAATTGATTCGAAACAGCCTTTTCCGGTTAGAGATAGAAACTTTTTGTGGGTGAAAAGATTTTTTGAAATTTTGTCATCTTTCAAAAAAGTTGAAATATTTTTTTATGTATTCTAATCGTTTTCGAGTTATAAGCAAAAACTCCAAAAATGTCAAAATTTAAGGCATCTCGGGAGCCCCCTCCTAAAGTCGGGGACTTTTAGGATGTTCACTTTCTCACGACCCCAAACATTGAAGTCAAAAATTCTGCTCTCTTTCATGCCCTCTACATCCCTTTTCGAGCATTCGTTGACTGGCATGTAACTTCAGACTTTTTCTTCTTCTAACCTGCATTTTTTATTTCTTCAAGTGATTAATGTGTACAACAGACCATCATTAAGGTAATTTTTCTTTTTGTACCTTTGTTTTGGGTGAAATGTCTTGATATACCAAATCTCGACTTATCAATTTCTATTGGTAAATTAAACTTAGAATATAACGAAAAACTTTCCTTCAATATTTGTTGGGTGATTTGTGTATAATGACCATTCAACTCAACAACAATTATAAAACAAAGAACAATGAGATTTGACTTACAATCAATATCAATTCCTTTTATATTTTTCCATGCCTTTCAGAATTGAATGCTTATATAATATCCATGAGACGCGATAAAGATATCAGGAATGTAAAAGCAATATCTCCTCAATCACATTCCAGATTCCGGAGCGTGCTATGAAAATCCAGAAATCCTCCAGCCAGAACAACAGCAGCGTCTGACGTTCTCATTCAGATGAGTAAAACATTCACGTCCATCCTCCGTTCGATGTAATTTGTAGAATCAGATTAATAAAAGTAGAAAAGCGCAGCACAGACATGATGTATAAAATCGATATTCTCCAGTCACGGCGGTCGCTGGTGGTCTTACATAAAAAGCGAAACTACAGATGACATCAGTCTCTCGAAGGCGAATGGATCTCGATCTCGCGTTCTGTGGCTCGGCGTTCAATCAACCATCCGCGTTTTATGACTCTAAGCATCAATTATTATTCTCATAATTTACAGACGGAGACGAAGCCGTATTCCATAACGGACGCGGAAATATTTGTTGCTTGGAAAATTGAATCTTAATTTCCAGAAGGTCCATTGACGTTCCCAAAGAAAACAATACGATAATAAACAGTTCTTGTTTCTGGTAAAGTTTTCGAGTTTTCCCATCAAGTAGACACCTCCAAACTACCAATGAGCATGTTCATAATAACCTTTTTCACTCGCTTGAAAATATTTTTCATGTGAAATTGTTTTTATGAAGAGTATATGTATTGAATGATTTTTCGGCTTTTCACTTTTACATTTTGCGTGAAGAATGTGATTTAATCATCTGTCATATGTTAACATCATAATCTGAATGAATTCGAAATGTATAAAATTTTCTAAAACAAAATGAAAAAAAAATATAGTACCAATAAATCTGAAAATATGGAGTTAATAAATTATTTTTTTGGTCTTGTCCAAGTTTTCACATGGGTCAAACAGGAAGAACAAAAAAAACTGGATATAAGAAACAGTTTTGTCAATGGTAAAGCAAATTCAACTCTTTCTTCTCACCTCTGACCAAAGAACATCGACTGTAAACATATAGAAAATAAACCGATAGCACGGCCACTGGGAAAGGTAGATTTCAGAATGTAGTTATTGATTCTGAAATTGCCATCATTAATGCTAACAAATCATATGTCAGGAAAAATTTGAAATTTTCAATGGATACAAAAATATTGTAAACTTTTAAATAAAAAATTGGTGACGGATTTACATCTCCCTAAATGCTTCCTAAATTTTTTTGTAATCTGACTCAGATCAAAAGAAATAAGTTTTACCAGCTCACAAGGATATAGACACTACTTACTTACTTGTGTTCCAATCTTAATATTACTTTGAAAACTGATATTTATTTATGTCTGCGGAAGAGAAACTCAAATGGTATTTGATTGACACGAGCGAATGAACTTCGAATGAAGGAGCATACAGGGTAATAAAAATTATTAATTCTCATGAATGATAGTTTTTAATTTGTGTCTACATTTTAGAGAACATTTTCGAATAAAATTGTGGACTCATAAAGTTATATCGAAAGACCTTTAGTTTGATGATATTTGTATAAAAATGAAAGATCAAGATTTATTCTAATCTTCCAACAGCTGCCGTTTAGAAACTACTGAACCGATTTGGCCCTCCTTTGGAAATACCCAAGGCATTGATTAAAAGTATCTGTGTGCTGAATCGTTCCATGATCGGCGAAGATATATAAAAAAAATCTTGTTGTGATAAAGCCCCATTAGATAGGACTTTCCATTGAAATCTACCTAAAATAAAGGACGCGTACTAGATATTATCTGCTGGACATAATTGGACTGAATAAATATAATAGATAATTGTCTTTAATATCACTTCGAACCAAACAAATAGTTGATTCTCTCCTCTCCATTAAGACTACTTCCTTGCAGAAAAGCAACATCAATGTTGTTCTCTACAAGAAACTCTTGAAACTCAAGTCTTTTTGAAGGAGACCGTGAATAATTTTTTTTTTTATTGAGTTCATTTCATACAAATGAAACAACAAATGTGTTTGAAGGTAATTAGATGTATTTCACTCATTTCTTTCTGTATACTATCTGCTCTACACTAACATGTCGTATGGGTGATTCAGTTTATCCCCGCCTGAAGAAGCTATTGTATAGCGAAACATTTGCCTAGGTTTGGTAAAACGAATTCAGTAGAAACAATATAGTGAAATGCTTTTTGTTTATTTTTACAAGAAGCTATATTTTTGTATTCTTGAGAGAGGTACATTTTACTATTGGGGAAATTCGAATGCATTTTCCACGAATGCATCAATCGTCCTATTCATTAGTGAAGAATATCCAAGTATATGCATAATTTTTTTATTTATTGTTGAAAAAATTAGATAGGATTTGGGGCAAGCCGAGGCCTATGCGATAACCTATGGTTTCGAACAGTTCATTGAAGGATCTATTTCAATTCCAGATATTAACATCCATAATTATTCCTTGCCATCGAAGGCGCTTTTCACAGCATGAACTGATCCACACTTGCTTCTCCACTCCTAGAGAAATCCCCGCCGTGAGCCTCTTGGGGAATATTTTCTCAGATTTTTATGAACATCGGCTTCGTTTCAATGATCCCTCCCAGTGTTATCAATCGATCCCATATATTATCCCGCTGGGAATGGAACTTCATTCCTCCGAAAAACGTCGATTCAACATGGAGGACGACGCAAAAGAGCATTCCATCTATAGTGACAAGAACTGTGCTTGGTGACAAGAACAAAGTATGTAGAAGCAAAAAACAATGTTTCAACGAAGCAATCAACTCTTTGAAAGAAGTAAACAATGCCAGAATAAGATCCGATATATATGAGTACCCGAAGGGGTCTTGTTCATTCTGGTCATTCACGAACGCAATGCAATTCAACAGTTTTGACCTATATATACAATTCACTATGGAAGCAGAAGATACCGATCATTCCGTACCTTTTCTAGATATAAAGTTCATCTGAACAAATCACAAAATCTTGAAAAGATTGGTTGCAGGAAACCCTGTAGCTCAGGAAAATATATAATTTTTGGTCGTATCATAAATATTCGATGAAAGGGAATTTAGTCAAACAAATGGATAACAGTGTGTTGAAAATCTCTGACATAAAATTTCATAAAAAAAATAATATTATTTCTCTAGAAAATTCACACCCTGCCAGAGTGGTTGAAAATATTTTGTTTAACACACGAACCATACGAGATTATAACGAGACCAAGGTTACACCCATGAGTAGTACTTATAACAATGAAATTGATACTGCTCCATTACGAATTACGTATACTTCCCTAGCATTCATCAAAGAAGTGACACCTACACCATCTAGAATTTTCCGTGATCTATCGAACATTAAAACTGCTAATAAAATCATCTTAACTATTAGGTCAGTCCACACAAAAATCAAAGATAAAGTCACCATAACTTCACAAACGAATGTAGTATGTAGTATGTTATGTCTAATGTGTGATAAGAATTACGTTGGTCAAACTTCAAGGTCATTAGGCGATTGAACCATTCTTCATAAAAGTGATTACAGATTACCTACATCCAGAAAAATTTGCTTTAGCAGAACATGTGAATAAGTTTCACCTCCATATGAATTATGAATTAGGTCAGCCAGTGAATTACTGTTAACAAAAATTCTATTCTGAAATGGCCTATATTTTTGAAGATATAGACTATATACATTAAAAATAGATAAAAATCATACCAATAATATCAATCTATTGACGATGGCCAAAAAGTTATTCAATTAGAATCTCAAAATGATTTTTTTTAAATTTTCATTCGAACGAAAGTACGTTGGTAACAGTGTACAATTGGCACCACTGCTGTCAGTCACATGTCACCTTTGTCAGAAGTTGCCTACCTGTAATTGACATTTCTGCCCACATGGAGATAAGATATTCTCACAAATACATAATTTGTAATTTTAATGCTTAACTGGCCATTTTGAATTGTTTTATATCATGGTTCATCTTTCATAATGTGTAAACCATTATATATCAAGACCCCTATAACCATTCTCATATACCATTCATATTCCTCCCAGCCGTTAATCATTTTGAGTATGTTATTCATATTATTCAGTAGTAAATATAATTTCCATTCATACATTGATCAAGGTAAACAATTATGTCGATCGAACTAGAGTTTATATTTGTGCAATTAAGATCAATAACGACTGCAAAATGGAAATTCATATTATTTCTAATAACTTTTTCTCAATATTTCAGTTTCCTTATTGAATACATGTGCAGTGCACCCCTTTACAACTGAAGATGAACATATATATGTTCAATACATGTGTAAATATTTTCTTAATTTTTAGGGATAATTGAGTACCTAATACGTTGAGCCCACATTCACATGAATTCATATTGTTAATGCACCATTATTTACGTTTAAGACAGATTTGGAATAATAATTTGAAATCGACATTCGACACGATATCAAATTCTAAGAAGCCAGAATTTTGTATCTTTCCATATTTTGGTGAAAGATCCATATAGAATTCTGAAAACCTCAAAAACACTCCAACTGATAGATAATCCAGATCACTAATATGTCTTTTTGCTACCTTCTGAAAATTTGTTAATTTTATTCTCAGTCTCAATAACAATAACTTTTTGAAGAATGTAGAAGTCTATAATCAGCCAGCGCCTTTGTCTACTAATCAATCAATTCTTGGAGAAGCACTTCATTTGATGAAATTTCAAGTTAATACATTCATCATTATCTGCAAAAATTCATTTCTCCCATAATGTACAGGTGGGGCATATTGCTGGTCACATTACTTTTGTAGTATACCGTATTACACCAGATTTACATGTCAACATTCAGGACGTGTTTTTGCTCAGAGTATAATTTTATCATTAGGATGCCTGTTCATTCTATTCAGGAACATCCCATATTGTTTCAATGTTGTTTACGATATGACCGACAGATGGCCTACGCAAATGTTCTCAAAAGATTCAAGAGGAGGCTGCCACAAATATTCTAGTGTTGAAGCCGTGGTGATGTATCAGCCAAGTTGATTGGGAAATCAGTAGTAAAAATGGATAAGATGACTCAAAGTATGTACAGCATCAGTGTTTTCAAAGTGTGACACTCATTTCTGAGTGCCAAAAACGTAACAATGTTATTTCCGGCAAGATTGATTCTCAACTAACAAAAATTTTATTTATATAAAAAAGGAATATCTTTTGGAAAAGGGCATAAGAAAGTGTTTTTTTTCCACCCAGTGTATATATATTCAGTCCTCTGCAAACATTATTTTGAGTTATATGTATACAATGCAGAGATCTCTTGAAAATTAATAAAGATTCAAATGTTTTTTAATAACTTATGATGTCCTTGAAGTTTTTGTACCACTCTGATCTTTCCCACATTAATTGGCATGATAAATATAAGAATACCGATTCAGAAAGTATGTGTATGGAATATGATTTGAATGTGTTTATAGAATGATTTCGAGGAATAGAAAATCAACTATGAAATCTTCAACAATGGCCAATGAGGCGCCTCCGGATACATGACAACTAATACCACTATATTTAAAAAAACATTTGAATACATATGGGTAATCCCTAATAAAAAAAATCACGCAACTCATTCGAAAAAAATTGATTTTTGTCCAGTATTGGCCATATCTAATTTTCGACGAATTTGGCGTATCATATCAACTATATCTATTGGCTGAGATTTTTCGATAAGAATCTATGATTTCCAATCACCGCCACCCACACCTCCTCATCAGCCCATTCCGATAACCTCCGACCTATCAATCGAGTTGGCTATGAATCGGCCCGCCCCGATAGCCTTTTTCCACAATATCGAAAACCGATCGAACCAATACGAACCCTATATACACCTTATATACTTTCCTATATAAATTCTCTATAACTCACCGCCGACGCAGCGTCGCAGTAAAACCAGATTCGATATCGAACAGGGTTGGATATCGTAAAAAAGTCCATCAGATCGGTACTCCCCCGCCGCCTACCCCCTTCGTCCTGACCTCTGACCTCTCGACCTCACTTCTTGCGCATTCTAGTATAGATGTTCGATTTTTGCAGACGCCGACGCCGTGGAGCATCCTGCCGGAGGACGGTGGCGGCGGGAGACGCCCTGAGAGAGGCTTTAAACGATGTCAATGCGATGCCTCTCCGATGCCACTTCGACGATGCCGATCGGAAAAACTTTCGAGAGTTTTTCAGCGGCAGGTGCACGCCGGACGAGGACGGATCGAACTTACTGATTTCAGAGCGCAGACACTCGGGATGCTAATACTGCTACTCGTGGTGTTCATCTCGCGGGTGCCGTGTCTCAGGATATACAGGGCTACCTTTTTACTAGAATATATCTGTTCATTTTGAGCAAATTTTACCTTTTTTATTGCAAAATTTTGGGGCCATGATCGGCAATATACAGGGTTTTACCAAATAAGTGCGAAAGTTTTTAGAGGGTTATTCCCTGTCAAAAATTAAAGGGGGGCTTCAAGTCAACAAAAGCTCTTAGGCCTTTCCCTAAAAAGTTACACGCTTCCAAAAATTAGATTTTTTTTAGAAATTGTTGAAGATTTGAAGGAATTGCATTTTGTGGGCATGTTCTACCAATAAAAAGACTACTTATGAATTTTTTTTAATTTTGTTGTGATCTTTTAAAGGGGTGAAACATGCAACCCCTATTCCATTTTTTACCAGAACTTTTTTACGAAACAAAATTTTTCAATTTAAAAATATTTTTTGAAAAGAAAGATTTATTTCAAAACTTTTTTAACTCCTGTGTTGTGTCCGTAAAAGCAATATTTTTCTATTAAAAAAATGAAATACAACATTGTGCATTACCGGATCTTCTGTAAATAGAATCGAAAAAATCTAGTAAGTGGCTGTCACGTTTTGTTTGCACAACTTGTGACTTCAATCATAGTATTTTAAAATTATTTCGCTTGTTGTAACTTTAATGTAGGCATGTACCAGTACCTTGTTTTGTTTTGATATAATATCAAATTAAAAATACGAACTGAACAAAATTATGTGTATTACAACAAAGAAAAACGCAACAAGATCAAATGGAACGGAGTTATAATAACTGCTCGAAATGACCACCACCACCATTAGACAAGAATCGAGTCTTCGCCTCATTAGACCAGGGTCGATAATTTTTGAAACCAAAAAAAATTATAGTAGAATGAAACTCATTGGAAAAGAAAGAGAATATAACAAAAATGAGAGGAAAAATAATTTACGGGCGATCTGAGGTCGGAAAAAGGAAGGGGTTGAGTTTTTAAGGGTAAAAGTCCTATAGAAAAAAGTTAAATGGCAAAGTAGTAGGTAATAAAAAGATCTACAACTTTGGTATCCGTACTTTTTTCACATAATCTCAAAATTTATGTGAAAAATTCAAATAACCAAGTTTTTGGTTTTTTATTTTTACCTTTAAAAAAAAAACACGAAATTTGGCGAAAACTTACTTTTTTATGTCCCAAACACAGTAATTTTTTTATTTAAAATATTTATTTTTCTACCTTATTTTGACTTAATATCGAAAAAGCACCCTAATTTTCAATCAGAAATTCTTCCGTCAAAATATCAGGTTTTTTTAAAAAGTCGGTGGGTTTTTTCTCTACGTTCTGATAGTGTAAAAAAAAATATACATTACTATGGTAAATGTTCTCAGAAAATGCAAAGAAATAACAGGTAGTAAGGCCCAGACCCTCCTAGCCCCTTCCCCACTTCTCTATGAAATACCTTTTGATGGGCTAAAATTTTCCGTAGGTCACTCAGGTATATGAGTTATCTCAAAATAGCAATAAATAGGCATCTACGCATATAATTTAAAGAAGATTCTACAACTTTCTCAAAATATTGTAGATGTCTTATTAAATTCGGATTCGAGTTTTTTTCGTTTCTTTGCATTTTCTGTCACAGTAATGTACTTTTTTTTATACCATCAGGAAGTAGAGATTTCAACGAACAAAAAGTCCACCGACTTTTTTTAAAAAGCTGATATTTTGACGGGAGAATTTTCGATTGAAAATTAGGGTGCTTTTTCGATATTAAGTCAAAATAAGGTGAAAAAATAAATATTTTAAACAAAAAAATTACAGTGTGTTTGGAACATAAAAAAAGAGGTTTTCACTGAATTTCGTGAAAAAAAAATTGTTGTAATACATACAAATAAAAAAGCAAAAACTTGGTTATTTGAATTTTTCAAATAAATTTCGGGGTTATGTGAAAAAAAATGTCGATACTAAAGTTGTAGATCTTCTTATTACCTACAACTTTGCCATTCAAATTTTTTCCATAGGACTTGTAGTTTTGCCGGAAATCGAGATAAACCGTTTTTTAACTTTAAAAACTCACCCCCTTCCACTTCCCGACCTCAGATCGCCAGTAAATTAGTTTTCCTTTCATGTTTGTTATATTCTCTTTATTTTCCAATGGGTTTCATCCTAGTATTGTTTTTTTTCACTTTTTACTATTTTCAAAGGCTTCAGCACTGGTCTACATAGACTGGCGCAAACGTTGAAATATTCCAGTTATGCTGATATGGACAGGCGCACCATCGTGCATAAACCACATTCGTGGTCGAATAGCTAGTGAAACATTTTCAAGTAAAATGGGAAGCTGCTCCTGGAGAAAATTAGTATAGGTTGCACCAGTTAGCCTTAATGGTAGAAAATACTGTCCAATAAAATTTTCGCCAATAATTCCGACCCACACGTTAAGTGAAAATTCAAATTGATACCGATCTTCTTGAATTGATTAAGAATATGAGATCACCCAGTATTTTCACGAAATTTTCACAGCAGCTTAAGAAGACGATAAAAACAGTATAGCAATCGAAAATTTAGCGCGGAAAAGATAATTTTAGGAGATATGGGCCCCAGAAGGTCCATAAATAGAGGTTATGGAATATCACTTTTGGAAACTGCAAACTGATATGAAGGATAGCTTTTTGCACTAAACTATTAACTGTACACTCATTCAACGTTTGAGTAATATTAAAATCACTTAATGATCAATGAAGACATGAAAAAACTCCGATTGTTTCATTAAATTTTTCACATGAACTGTCAAAAATCAAATATTGGTGGTTGCCTGGTTGCATTGATCTTGGCGTTTTATGGACATGCCACGTTGCCAAAAGGTGAAACGTGTGTGCACTTACTATTTTAGTGGAAATAGAAATGGTTTATATCAGTTTATAATTTCCAAAAGTGATATCCTATAACCTCTCTTTATGGACCTTCGGGGGCCCATATCTCCTAATATTATCATTTCCGCGCAAAATTTTCGATTGCCATTCTGTTCTTACAATGTTTTGTAGCACCTGTAAAAATTTCGTGAAGATACTGGGTGATCTCATATTCTTTACCTTTTCCCTTGAATTGCATGTGGGTTATCTTCGGCCATAGATGATTGTTATGGAAATTTGTAATCCCTTGCCTTGAAAAGTAGGATTCGTCAGTGATATTACGTTTTCAAAAAATTGAGCACTTTGGGTAATCATTTGAAGACTCCATTGACAAAAGTCTACTCGATGGAGAAAATCTCGCAGCAGAAGGGCCTGAACTGGTTAAATGGTAAGGATACAATTGGTGATCCTTTAAAGTTTTCCAGATTAGTTTATTGCTAACATTAAGTGTGTTCGCAATTTGTCTTGTACTCAATTCCGGACGATCTTCAATCATATTGAGAACCTCGCCTTCCAGTGCCACCGTTCTTATTACTCGTGGACGACCACAATCAGTTGTTCGTTTATGAAAAGTCCCTCTTTCACAGACACGTTGGTGAAGATGTGCAGAAATTGTGTGATGAGGTATCACGCGCTGAGGATACATCTCTGCATAGAGCCGTCTAGCTTCCAAATAATTTCCATTGGCACGACCATACATAAAATGCATATTGGCTATTTCAGCGTTAGTGTATTTATTCATATTGAAGATTCAAAGGACATAATTGAACTTTCAACTACAATATAGAAATCAAAGCGAATTGACAGCCACCTACTGGATATTTTCGATTTTAAAATACTAGGATTGAAATCACAAGTTGTGCAAATAAAACGTGACAGCCAACTACTAATTTTTTTCGATTCTATTTACAGAAGATCCGTTCATGCACAATGTTGTATTTTATTTTTTTAGTAGGAAACCATTGCTTTTACGGGCACAACACATGAGTTGAAAACGTTTTGCAATGGATTGTTCTTATCAAGACATATTTGAATTGAGAAATTTTGTTTCGTTAAAAAGTTCTAGTAAAAAGTGGAATAGGGGTTGCATGTTTCACCCCTTTAAAAAACAAAATTAAAAAAATATTATTAGGTAGCTTTTTTATTGGTAGAACATGCCCTCAAAATGCCATTTCTTCAACTCCTCAGAAATTTCAAAAAAAAATTTTTTTTTTTCATTTTTTGAAACTTGTAACTTTTCAAAAAAAGGCCTCAGCTTTTGTTCACATGACAGACCCCCTTTATACAGTGTCACGTTGACTGCCGATATCAGATTTGGGGATTTGCCGAATGACCGCCATTTTTTTTTTGTTTAAATTTGTGAAAAAAGTAGTCCCAAGTGTTGTGTTGATTTTTAAAGTTTTTTTCAGAGAGTCATTATACCTAAAACTACTATGACCCAGGGGTCGAGTCACCGGCCTCTGATGTTTGTTTCCACAATAAGAGGCCGATGACCCAACACTTGAGTCAGACCACAAAAAACCTTTGAGGAAAAAAATAAACACAAAATGCATGCTTACATATTCATTAATTGAGAAATACGTTGTGTTTATAGTGAACAAACAAAACTCAACGAACAATAGAAATCTAAACTCTGGAACAAAATATTTGCAAACCAAGCTCAGAAAAAGTAGACCGAAAACATACATAAAAGGATAAATCAACAAACACAAAGATTATTGCAAAAAAGGAACCCAAGGAACATTATTTTTTGTCACATTCGAAAACAATTTCCGAGACGAAGTGTACTTAAAAAAAAATTGAAACAAGATGACCAGAAAATATTGTCAGAAAATCATGCTTTAAGAGGTTAACTATTGAACTTACTACTGTAAACAATCTCACGCAGTCCTCCTTCAATTTAACAATGAGATTGTTCACAGTATTAAGTTTAATAGTTAACCTCTTAAAGCATGATTTTCTGACAATATTTTTTGGTCATCTTGTTTCATTTTTTTCAAGTACACTCTTTACGCAGTGGGGTTTCTTTTATTTTTTATTTTTATTTTGCACTTTTCAGATGCGATTATAAAACGGTAATAATCTGAAGTCATTATTTAAATTTCCTTTTTTTATTTTATACTTTCAAGTTAGGATTATAAGACGGTAAATTTGTTGTGGGTGATTGGCTATTATAACTAGGACGAATTTTATCTCTGACGTGATGCAATCGTTTCTGTAGCGATGCCGGAGACTGAGTTTCGTGATGTGTACTTTCTTGTCCGGCTTTTTTGGTTTTACGAGAAAGATTTGCACACGACCGACGACGTTTTCGAGCTCGTAACATTGTGAGTTATATAATACTCAGATATACCACAAAAAGATACAAACTCTCACCATGTGTACTCAATCATACACTAGCAAAGTATATGAACGATTTCCCTAATAACAAATGAATATACTACAACAGAAAAGTAGATGAATAATTTCAGTCAGGATACAGTGAAACTCGGTTATAACGAACTACCGAGGAAAGATTATTCATTCAAGTGCCGATAATTTGCGAAATTTCACGACCGCAGTTGACCGGTGGAATTCCCCTATTTCTCTGTTAGGGATTTCTTGGATACATGGCGTAGTGTTAGTACGTGTTCAACTGCATTGTACCAATATCCCTACTAGAGCTCGTCCAATATTGAAACGACCTCTCTGTCCTTCCCCTACCTGACAACCAATTCTTCTCGAAGATGCTCGAACTGTGGCTATCAATAGAAATTCCATTGGCGTACCAAATTATTTGGTATAGGCGATACACGAGACGTAGTTTTTGGCGGACGAGTTTTGTGATTATGGGCCGATTCGATTAAAAATTGGTATGTGGGTGTTTTAGGGGTCGGAGATTATGAATTTGAGATAATAATTGCACTACCTATTTATTAATCAAACAAACCTAACCTTTCAAACGCTGCATGCCAAGACACTGGTGAAGATTCGCCGTAGCCACAGCAAATCGTGTCCACTCGTGTTTTCCCCCTCTCTACCTACCAAATTATCGTTTCAATATTGGACGAGCTCCTACAAAAGCATGCAGGAAGGCTATTTCATTGTCGGTTGAGCTGAAAATAATTAGAAAATTTTACAGTAGGTGCAAAAATTTGTTGCGATTATGTCTCAAAAAATTAACGAGGTCGTCAATTTACGTGAAAAAAAAATCTTCCAGGATGCATGTACTATATATTTTTTTCATAGCGATCACCCTTCATAACGAACCATTTCTAGTCATCAAGCCGTTCGTTATAACCGAGTTTGACTGTACCTAATCGAGTTTCTATTGAAATATCTAAGTTATAGTGTATTAAAAATGTAACGAAAACGAAATAGTAGTTGAAACTGTAATAAATCAACTAAGGAACAAATCAACCAAATACTGATGTACCAAGCTATACGCTGTTATAATTCTTCCACAATATGGCGTCTGATTGTCGCCATGGTGAATTTCGTCACAATATGGCGTCTGGTTGTCGCCATATTGAATTTTGATTATAACTGTCATGTCTTTATTCACAATATGGCTTCTGGTCGTCTCCATATTGAATATTGATTATAACTGTCATGCCTTTATTCACAACATGGGTCTGGTTGTCGCCATATTGAATTTGATTACTGCCACTCCAATGACTCGCAAGATTAAGACAATGCGATTGACATAAGAATCATCAAAATCGGCCCACGCGTTTGGTGTCTAGAGCGCCACAAAGAATAAACATACAACATTCTTGCGGATTTTGTTTTCATAGAACACCCTGCACCGCTTTCTGATCTGGCGTCCTTTATCATCCATATGACATTTTTCAGGCATATGGTTAGGCTGGTCATTGGGTTTGTATTTCTATTTTTCAGAGGGTTCCTTTTCCGTTTGTTTTTGATGATACAGTGCCGAAACTACTTTCGTCCGGCTCGTACTCACTTTCACCCCTCAAACACGATACTTCATCACTTTCAGACAAATTAAGTAATTCTTCTTGTTCAGCTAATGATAAAGGTTTCTTAGTCTGTAAGCATTATTTTAGGCCAAGATGGTTCCGGTATTTCATCATCCATAACAGAGAAATCGCAAACACGATCGCAAAACCAATACAACAAAAATACTTTTTTATACTCTATCAAGAGGCTGACATGATAAGTAGTTGCCCTGACGAAATCCGGAGCTATACTGGTTCATAATGTATCATATTGCACATGACCCAGCGATTGAGTTATCGGCCTTTGGAGGGGGGCCGTCATGACTCAAGAGTTGAGTTTCGGCAGTCAACGTATTAAAGTCATCATATGGATTTTTTTATTATTCAGTTTCCGCAAATTCAGAGTTAATGAACAGTTGTTGCTCTACAAAATGAATTTTACGATTTTTGCCTATTCCCTGTCAAATTTGATATTTTTCCAAAAAAATAAAAAATAATTGTTATTTTTAGCTTTTAAAAAATTTTATAAAAAGTTTTTTTTTTTTTTCCAAAAATTTTTTCTTTTACGGCCAATTCAAATTCCGTTAAATTTGAAAATACCATTTGAGACATAACACACCCATCTGCTGGAGGAATTTTTCATGTTCAAAAATGTTTCTAATCGGTTATTTTGAAAAAAACTAAATATGCTAAAAAAATTGTCATACTTAATGAAAAGTGGTTCTGATTCAACCAAGCAAAATTCGCTTTATTGATTTTTATCACATACGAAAGAGCATTTTAATTGAGTGTCATTGAATATTAAAAAAAAATGAGGAAAGAAAAAAATTTCACACTACGGAATTTTCGAATCCATTCCCAAGCAGCATCATAGTGACGGAGACTGATACTGCAACTTCCACTCGGTGGTTATTACGTAATCACCACTGAATCTACCATTATACAGTAGGAATAACTGAAATTTTATATTTGCATGGTTGTAGTCTCATCTGTGGTAGCCACTCCATAGTTATATAACTTGTTGGTGTCAATTGAGGTTTCTGGAACATCATGGCCACTAAGCAGAATCACCTTGAAGGTTATTAAACTTGAAAGTGAAAAATAAGCATTACGGTAACCATCATGTACCACTTGAATATCACTTAGAGGTCACAGTCACTTTCAATAGAGTTTCGGTGACGTTTTAGTAACTTCCATCAAATCTTCAATGTGGCAGGCACTTGATTGTGATATGTGGTGATGGTTGCCACGTTTTTGCTAGGTCCATAAGTGATTGCAAAATTCACCATCAAGTGACCGTGAATTGGTCCGCGCGAGACGAAAGCTAATCTGAATTTTCTCTTATCATTTCATTGTGGATTACAAAAAGTTTCTTTTACCTATTACGTGAAAAGTGAATGATATTCATTCAAAATGAAATGGGTTATGCGTTTTCAATAGACAATGTTTCTTGATTCTGAAGTAACCGTGGATTAATCCACGCGATGAAAAAAACTAACCTTACTTTTTTCAAATTATTTTATTGTGGTTTACGAAAAAATCGTTTTACATGGTACGTGAAACGTGAATGATATTTATTCAAAATGAATTGGGTTATCCGTTTTCAATAGACAATTTCCCTTGAAGTTGTATGAACAGGTGAATTTAAATAGATCGGATCTCTGACTTGTGCGCCTGCTTAATATTCATACCTAAATTGCTAATTCAGTTTACACAAATGCCAACATTTCCATTACGTGTTGATTGATAATTGTTGATTGGAGCTGCACAAATCTACATGTCCTTTTTAACAATCAATGGACATGTACCCGCAATTTCGAGGTTATAACTTTGAAGTGCTAGATTATAATAGCCGCGACGTGTTCGTTACTTTCAAGGGTATAAGACCTTTTGTAATTTTTAGGTTATGATTTTGAAGTGGTGAGTCATGGGCCTGCGACGTAGGCACTACTTTCTAGTGGTGGAAAAGTGAAGAATTTAGTTCCACTGCTCACTTTATGATGAGAGGAACTTTAGAGCGGTATATTTTCAGTTTCTGTCACTTTGAAGTTATATTATCCAAAAGCCATGTCTGCAGGAATATGCTGGGTCGCCATTATTTGAGAAATGAACGAAACATTCAATAAAGATTAATTTTTTGTCAGTACTGCATCAAGCAGATTGATAAAAAATGTTTGAAGGATTCAAGAACATAATTTCAGAAGCGAGTTATTTCCAAAATTATAATGTTTTCCTTAAATAAAGGATATTTAAATGGCGCGTGCTTACAATCGAGCTACATCACCCATATTTCACAGTAAACTTTCAATCGTTTTGATTTTATCCCGATCAGAAGTATCCAAATTCAATATACTTATGTGTGTGTATGTTATATATTCTCATTCTCATAGTCGATCGAGTGTAACGAATGATTCAGGCAAAATGGAAAAATGAGAAACATTCATTATAAAAATGTGTTCATATATTCCTACGTTTTCACTGAAGCTTTAGAACAAAATTTCGTTTTATAATATTTGAAACACCCTGTAACTAATAATACTTTTTCTCAGAAAGTACTAATGTTTGAATCATAATACTATTAGCAAAAAATCCTTTATACATTACAAAAATGAGAACTTTATTTCGAAAAAATTATTACCCTGTAAGTTGAAAACTAGTCATAGGATTCAGTAGTGCCCATGAACTATTTTTACAAAAAAATACCGATGGTGTAGCCAGTCTTTTTTTACCGCATTCTGAGTTGTTTGACTAACCCTCAGAATTCAATGAAAACTTGTACAAGTTAAGATCACGGGTGCCTTACCTTTTATAGTGGGATCTGAAACCACTCTTGGGGACCCGCACCTCGTGGAAACAGTGAATACAGTACTAACGCTCATACCACTGAGCTACTAGCCCCGTCGAAAAGGTAGATTTCACAATTTATCTATTAATTCTGAAAAAATATTCCATTTTTGTAATTTTTCAAACATCCTGTATACTATTGCCAGAGATCTAATAGACTCATTATAAATGCTTATTCCATATTCTTATAATGGCCTTCTGTTAGGGGTGTGATAAGTCATAGAAAAGGGTCTAGGGATTCCAGGTACGGGTTTAAGAATACGTAAATAATCTCCTATATTACACTTTCATCTGCAAATTGAAATTTATCCACGTAATTTGATAGTTATGACTTATTTGATTGATTTTCATCCTTTTTATATTAGATTTGGATTATGTTATTAATTAACTTTCTTAAAATAATTAGGATACGCCCAAGTTTTCAAGCTGAATTGTGGTTTTATAATGCAGTTAGCAGTTTGTATTTGGTTAGAAAGGAAGTTATTTGTTATCAATTACGTCTGAAAATGTTTCGTCCGTGGGAAGAACCTAGTACGTCACATGGAGGTACGGATGACAATGACGTCACAAGAAGAAAAATAAGTGATAAAAAACAATCAAAGCGTGATGTTTCATCAGTTGATACAAAAAAAGTTATTTTTGACGTTTATACCACCCTACGTGATCGTGCAGCCTTAACACGCAGGCCAGTCAATACAGTGTGGTGTGTAGTAAATAAGTGTAGTGGAGAGTAGAAAAAGGAAAGACTCTGGTACGTCTAAGAAACTGGACTTATGATGTGGATATAATTCGTCGAAAAGTATATGACATGTATAGGGAACAAAAGATCCCTACTATAAAGACTTTGATGCAAAAAAAGATGAACAAAAGAATAAAGTATTGCAGTGAAAAAATTGAAAAAATTACACAAAACTTACCAGACTTGCAGAATATTCCAAATAAAAACTGGGAAAATTGCGTAGCGCATGTACAAAAAGTAGAAAAATCATAATTAAATATAGATCTTTTGCCCAGAGAAAAAATTGTTGTCAACTTAAATGACGACAGTGATAGTAAAAGTAAAAGTATTGTATTTGTACCTGTCAAATTCAATTTTACAAATTTTATTTATTTTTCCACCATTTTTTACATCAAATAGAAAATTATATCAAAAATTCAGTCATATCTGTACCCGAAATTTATGAGGTTGAGTTTATTCTTATTCTACAAGCAAGTATATTTCTTGGTATATGCATATTAATACGTGCATATTGATAAATAAGTGTCCTATATTGATTGTACACTTTACGTTTATATATTTATTTCCTTTCTTTCGATACATTAAGACCAAGTACCTATTTATCTACTGGTATTTGGAAAACTGTACTTTGTCGCCTACTAGACGATAAATGGTTAAAAAATGTAGTAGTTTAGAAAAGCTCATTGTCTAGGAAATGACTATACAGTATCACTTTCCACACTCGTTAATAAATATAATAATTTATATGGGCGATATTATTTGTTAAACCAAACCGCCAATAAATTATCTTGTGTGAAAATTTCATTTTATCGAGTACGTCTCCGCTTGTGGTCGGTCCCCCGTTGAGCTTCATCGGCAATGGATAATAATGAGTCTCTTAGATGTTTGGCAATACTATAACTAAAATACTTTTCCTCATAAATGATCTCATGAGAATATAAAACGGAAATCTTCATTACATTGAAAAATGAGAACTGAGTGACTTGTGCTCATGAACATTATTGTTCAGGAATTCGACAACTTCAACAAAAAAGAAATTCTGAGAATTCCACTAGAGCCCTTCTCTGCATAAGCCGGCTGCCTGGTCTTTTGTTATTATTTTATTTGATTTCATTATTTCAGTCTGCGGAAGATTGCCTTAGGGTAGACCAGGGACAATTGAAACATTTTAGCTACATACTTTTTTTTTCTGCCATTATCGCAAATTTCTATGATATGAAGTTACTGATAGAGAGCAAATTTAGTTGGTTTTCTATAAATATAATAAGTTTCTCCCAATAATGATATATAACCAAGATATTTGAAGAAGCCTTGAGCTTGTCAAACTGTTTCAATCGTCCCCGTGCCTGGGACGAATGAAACATATACCTGGGACAATTGAAACAACATGTGGACTATCCACATAAATATTTATTCTTGTGCTAATATGATACTTAACGAAACAGAAAGTGTAAAATGTTTATTCCGACAAGCAATTTTGACAAGTATAAAGATCTTCTTGTTCAGTACATTCGTCTGAATACATTGTACCCATTTCTCTCCAGGGCGGCTATTACCGTACAGTTCCAAGCAAACCAGGCAGAAACAATTTTCTTCATCGCTGTCACTTTGATCAAGATAATTTTTGCTTTTGGTATTTTTGGACTTTTGAACTGGTTTCTGCTCATCTTTTAACTCGGTAAGTTTTCTCTTAATTTGCTTTTTAAAATCATAGTCCTCTTGAATGGCATTTTTCTCAGGAGTGTCCGTATAAATTGCAGATTTCCTACTTCTTCGTTTGCTACTTGTTTTTCTAGGAAGGGCTTTCGGAAATGGTCTAACGACTTCTGGCGAAAAAATAGCCTTTGATGTGCTTGGTCCTGGGTCAGCAACTGAAAATAGAGCCTCCGAACTGCTTGGCAAAGCTGGTGGAATGTAACTGCTCAGTGTTGCTGGTGGAATATGAGTGCTTCGAGTTATTGGTACAGTGTGATTGTTTGGTGATGCTCGCAATATATCATCGTTAATGGAAGATGACAAAGTACTTACTTCTGAAGCTACTTCAGTGGCATTCGGCGTTGTGTTACCAGGAGCTGGTCTATCCGTTACATATGATGGAACAGAATCTAGTTCTGTGAATATATCTCTATTGAAGGGGTATATTCCAGTGCAATTAAATCCAGCTACAATATTGTAATGCGTGAGAGCCAATGGCAGTGCTGATTTGACGATACTAGGGATGTTATAAATGGTCATTGTTTTGTCTGGGTTATTTCTCATCCAGGCATCGCAACTTGAATTTACAGAGAGACGAAACATCGAGAAAAAGAGAGACAGTTCCGGAAATGACCTTTATATAAGTCGTGCCAATCATGAACGCGAGAGTTAGTTGTTAAAGAGAAAAAATAAGTTCAAGGTCATTTAATAAAAATTACAGGAAATTACGCTACTGGTGTCCACTCTCTGAATCTTATCCATTCCATAGTACCGAACAGAAATTTGTTTCATTTTGGTCCCGATCGTGCGTTGTGATTGCTTGTTATGTGTACGTCCAAGAAAACAATGAATTGCCTCCAATTCACGGCAAAGTGGTGTTGAAATGAACAGCCAGCGGGTAAGCCTATACTGATCGTCTAACAACATATAAAATCTTCGAAATCATCCCCCGACAGCTGAATTTCGCCAGTAGCTTCTGAATCATGGAAACAATAATAATCACATACGAATTAAAGTGAATAATTTTCAAAAAACATCATGCTGTAATTTACTAGTGCACAAAGTGGAAGAAAATGCTTCTGAAATGATAAAATATTTGGTGAATCCATTTATTTTGACATTCTGTTGAATACAGGGTGTAATCTTACCTCTTGCACACCCGTGAATAACGAGTGTATAATGTCATTTTATAACGAATTATAGTAATTAAAAATCTGAAAAAAAAATGTAAATATGTTTTATTCTTTGTAAAATTTGACAAAATTTTGGGTATTGCCTCCCGCCTAATTTCAGGTGACCTGCTCAGAGGAAAAATTTGGCAATTGCCTACTGCAATAAATATTCAACTCGATATTTGAATAAGGTAAAACGTTGAACTGATTGTGTGGCAAATGTACACATTGCAGGCTGCCAGAAATAGTTATTCAATTTCAAAGTGAAGAAAACAGCTAACCTTGTTAAATCTATACTGGTGATAAAGTCAGAACTAGTTGACTTCATACTCTGCTTTGCGGCACTTATCAAAATTATCGCAGTCACTTGTAAGAAACAAACAACACAAACAGTATTGAAATGGGAAAAACATTCCCAACGGAATATTGTTTTAAAAATAATTCCGAGACCATTGTAGTGATTCAGAACACGTGAACTGAACACAGTTGCCAAACGAAATTCTCGCATGCACGGTTTACAAAGCTGTCTACGAACGAAAGTTTGTTAGAATCTACTAATGTTTTCTGATTGGCTGGTGAATGAAAGATCTTGAGATCCTAATTAACAACTAATCAGAAAACAGCGATGTGCACGAAAGTTGATTTGAACATTTGCCATTCTATCAAAAAATTATTTATCAATAAATATCTTATATTATATTAATATATCTAGTACAAAAATGCCAGCACAGTGATTAGCGACTCCAGAATCCAACCAGAATTGAAATGTACTACTCCATTCATAAATGCGACGAGTGATTGATTTTGTCTTCTACTCTTCAAAATATGCACGGAACAGCTCGGTGTTTAGTTTTGATAGCCAGCAAAAGAGAAAGACAATATTGTTCAAATTAATTCTCCTGCACATCGCGTACTGTTTTCTGATTGGTTGCTGATTAGGATCTTTCATTCACCAGCCAATCAGAAAACACTAGTAAAATCTAACAAACTTTCGTTCGTAGAAAGCTTTGTTGATCGTTTATGCGAGAATCTTGATTGGCAACAGTGTTCAGTTCACGTGTTCTGAATCACTAAAATGGTAGTGATATTATTTTTTTAAAGAATCTTAAATTGTGAATGTATCCCTTTTCAATATTGTTTGTGTCGTTTGCATCTCACAAAGTGACTGTGATAATTATGATAAGTGCCTCAAAGCAGAGTATCAATTAGTTCTGAACTTAACACCAGTTTGAATCTATCTCGGGCAGCCTGCAAGGTATACATTTACCACACAATCAGTTCCACATTCTACATTATTCAAATGTCGAGTTGAATGTTGGAAGTTCTCCTCCGAATGGGTCACCTGAATTTTGTCGAATTTTACAAAGAACAAAAAAGTTTTAAATTTTTTTAACCACTGTAATTCGTTATAAAATGGCATTATACACTCGTCATTCACGGGTGTGCAAGAGATTAGATTACACCCTGTATATATATATATATATATATATATATATATATATATACCTGCCAAAGCTTGTATTTTGAATTTTGAAGAAGTTTTGAGCATTGGTGGAATTGTGCAATTAATATTAATGATAGTCTTTATTCCAGTTTATAAAGTGTGATTTTCCTGGAATGGGCGGAGTTGAGAGTACTTTCTCATCTTTCTTGGTAGGAAGATGGAAAGCGTTTTCTGATCTTCCAACTCGTATTTGTTTGTGAAATCTCATTTATTCCGTCATTCGCGGAAATTTTCTATGTGTTAGTGTCACTATTAGAAACTCCTTGGACAAAATTTAATGAATGTACATGCCGACATAAATTTCAAATCTAAATTAAACGGATTTCCGCCAATTGGAAATATTTGCAGAAAAAACTGTCAACTATTGATCGAAATAGAAGTTACAAAAAATCCAAAATTCGGAGTTCATGAGTGGAATGTATTGAACAGTATAGATTATGAAAACACAAATTAGTTTCTGGAAAGTCGTACTTTCATTTTTCTCCAGTATATATTGGATAATCCTTCTAAATTTGAGAATATCGTAGAAATGGCATTGCTTGAAATCGCGAGGGAATTTTTGTTTATTCTATAACTTATGACATACTGATTCAATCAATTCTGGACATCTCATATTGGAGGGGTATTCCAGTCGGAGAAAAGAATCAAGGTTCTCAAAGCACTAGTTGCATTCCAAAATGAGATTGAGGGATTTCAACGGATGACGTTTATGGTGAAGTATCTGGAAGACATGAATATTTTTCGAATAGAATAATTTGAAATAGGCATCAGGTAATGAATGTATGAGAATGATGTATCTAACATTGCACTTTGATTGATCGAGTGTGAGTAGTAAACAGAAAGTGAAATTTTTTGGGTAAACAAAAACTCATTTGCAAACTTCGTGGGCGTATATTGACTGAATAAGTGATGATCACAATAAATCATATATTTTCAGTCCACAAGCAACTTGAGTGACACATAGCTCACAATTTTGACATTTTGAATAATGAATGTGGTATCTCTGTACTATTTGTCGCATTAGCTGTCCTGACGACGATTTATAAAACAAAATAAAAAATCGTATTATTTCCCTAAACAATAAATCGTAGCTTGGTGTATACAACCGACAAACATTTTCCGGGGTGCACAGATAGATAAATTCACACATATACACGAAAATAAAAATACACATAATTTATTTAAGTTCGCGACAACGATGCGACGAATTTAAGAAAAGCTATCACCTTAAGTACAGATATATTTCATATCAGAGCTACGTTTTTAGGGGGTGAGAGTGGTATAATGCTTCGGGGCGGGAAAAATATTGCGTGTCTCTCTAATGCGCAAATAACTAATGGTAATTTAGTGGTTGTTAAGCTTTTGAGCGACAAGAACATTTTCATGGGCTTTATGAAGGTTATATTCGGTTTTGGGGTAGGTTTTCGCATTACTGGTTTATATATTTATACCGGAACCTGCATTCAATCCTACATCAACGAAAACTCTGTGGCGTTAATATCGATCAAAATAGGTTAAATGTTTCCATTCATGTCCAAGGATGTATAGAGACAATATTTTTCCCTTGATTTGATCTCAAGTCATTTCTTCACTTGACCAATGAAATCAAATCCTTAATTTTCAAAGAGTTTGATCATACCTGCAATTCGGCTCAAATTTAGTATTTATAATAACAATATGTGAAAATACATTGGAACATCAGAGATTTTTAATTAGACAAAATATTACAGACGCTCGAAATGCTCGTTTGTGATTAATTATAAAGAAATATTCCTTTGGCGTTGTCAAATTATTTAATTACTTAACTAGGGGTAAATTCCATTTTACTTTATCCATATTTATTATTTTTATCTGCCAAAACACTATTAAAGATTCAATACTTTTGCTTCATTGAAGATTTTGTTACTTTGAATATTAAAGTCTCCATTTTCTTAGCTGTGAGTATATATGTAAAGTATATTTATTGGTGCGTACTGGCCAGGTAATATACGAGATGCCCGAATTTGGTTGAAAAATCCTTAGTTTATAAGTTGAATATTTCATTAACACATTCCATCTGGAGGGTGTATCGATGAAAATTCCAATTTTTTATTTCTTTTTCGGATATTATTGTATGCGCATCAAGTTATTAGCATAGGACTTCAAAGGTGAAAAACTGGTTTTCAGATCGTTGATTGTTGATTTATTCAACATTAACCATTTCCTCATTTCAGAGATATTTTTCTGATTCATTTTTGAGTTGAATACTAGATACTGATTGGCAGAGATAACCATATCATCGACTAAACTGATTGTTTCACATTTCATTATCGGTTTCATCTCACTATTCACATAGAACTCAAAATCAAATAATAGTTCCTTCTGGAACACAATCAGTTACTGTTATTGGATCACTCAAAGTTAGGTCAATGTTAACAAGGTGTGGCATGAGTGGCACTCATTCAATTTTTAGATTCTACTCCCCATACTTTCATCTTGGTGACAAAGAGTCAAATGCTTTGGTTAGCAAAATACATAGGAATGGAATATTTTCGTATGAAGCCGTATACATTTTTGATGTTATGACAAATGTTGCGTCGTCTCTTGAAAATAGTGAATTTAATAATTTTCATTGTCAGAATAAAAAAAAATAGTTTTTTATTCCTTGGAAGACATTTCCATTTGTCTCATTCATCTGCATGAGTTCTTAATTCAGACAGGAATATAAAATCAAATGAAAATCTGAATAGAAATTCAAATTTTCACATTCAGATCTATTTTTTTTAAGGATCCTTTTACAATATCTATCATATGTAGTTCAATGTCCAGCGTTGCTTTAACCAGGTGAATAGTTGGTTCCTGTTAGATATTCACAAACATTATTTAATTTTATTGTAGATTTTTCAATTTTTAGAAAAAAAAAAACTATTCAATAATCAATTGAGAATGATTTGTTGAAAATATAAACAGGATGTTCATAAAATCAGATGTGGAATCATCTGCGACTGAAAGATAAACCTTAGTCACTATCTATCAATATTCAATTGAGAATGTTTCCCTTTTCAACAATTGAGAATGTTTCTTAAAACGATATTGATCTTAATATGATCACTTTTGCATTTATTGATGATGACAATTTTGATTTTTATGAGTCATATTTCTGTTTGTACAATTATACCATCATTATATTTACTGTTGGGAACTTTCAAATGTGAAATTGATATTATAGGAGGACCTAATTGAGGAATAGATTGAATAATCCTGACCAATTTTTCTGTGTACTAATTTATGGATGTGTAGATTATTGTTTCATAATGAGTATACTAGGGATGGATTTGTTACCTCTATTCATGATTTTCTTAAATATATTGGAATTTATCTATTTATGGTAACTTTTGAAGTGAGTTCACTGATTCAAAGGAAACAAATATATTGGTCACCATGGAATCATTGCACTGCATTCAACATTCTATTGTTATTCGCGAATTAAATATCTGCTACCGATTCATTAGTATTGTCCATTTTAACACGGATTTTTCTTTCGAAACAGATTTTGGCAAATAAAAACTAGTACTTTTCATTATGAAACGAATTTTCTGCCTATAGGAACACGTACCTGGGGATAATCAAGTGGTATGTTTCAACATATATTTAATTTTATTCGACATTCAATCACAACGCGTCAAAGTACCTATAAGTATGTCGATCAGTGAGGAATTATCTTGTACACCACCAGAAATTATTGTTTTTATTTTATTATTTATTGGTCGTAGGAAACATAGTGTATGCAACGATCATGTAATGGCTATTTATACACTTTCACACGTATCTTACCTCGTGCTCATGTATTAATAGCTATAATTACATGATTGATGCATAATATACTATTCCCCACTGATGTATTGTTCTGTTAATTCTATAGTGTTAAAACTTCCTAATGGAATTTTTTTGAAATAACACTTTTCATCATCTAGTGTCAGTCTCCAATGAGATCAATGGACATTTATGTTTGGCGAATAGCTATTCTCTGATCACAGTATAATTGTGTTCACGTTAAATACCGCTCCTGAGCAACTTCTCAGTAGGAAACAATCTAGATAGAAACCCTATCAAAATCCAGACAAGAAGGCTAGTCATTATCCGGATCTAGACAATGATCTCAGGAAATTGAATGAGTGCAATAGTCGATGCCTATGAATCGAACTGCCTCATTCAAGAAAACAAAAGCAATAAGGATGCTCCTTGGTGGTGGTGATCTGTCAGTATTAGGATCCGAAATACAGAGATTGAGGAAGCTGCACCGAGAAACTTACTTACTGCAACAAAGAGATAAAGAATGCTGAAATAAATAGTTTAGAAGATTATGCGAGAAGATCAACAAACAACAAAGTTTCTATACAGAAAGCTAAATGGAAACTCCACGGAAAATGAAGCGTTTCTCTAAGGAACACAACGGAACCATATAGAAGGAAAGCAACTGCAATGGCTCACTACATATGCAGTAGCGGCTGAAATGGACCATGAACACCTTTCAGCTATTCAAAACCCCTGGGATCGATATGATCTTCCCAGCTCTACCTCAGAGAGAGCAAAAGAATATATTACCACGCATTGTCCGCATCAGTCGAAGTAGCTTGGAACTGGAATACGTATCAGGAAAATAGAGAAGGGCTTCATTAGGAACAAGACTATACTCTCTCCTGGGAATAATCAAATCTGGGGCATGCCTTTCACTGTGGCGTAGGAGTTTGGAAAAAGGGTATAAAGGTATAGAATTGCATGGTATAATGACAATTGAATGTGATGGAATAGAAAACGTTACCTTTCAAAGGGAAAAATATTGAGAAAAAAGAAACACAAAATGGTGGAACCATGAGATTGATGGCAACATATCCTGCTACCTCGATATTAATTGATTTATTGGATCGTTTGGAACCATGGAGGGCCTAACGTGACGAAAATATACAAATATAAACAATCTAAATCTCCATATCGAATTACATTTGAAGTTGAAGAAAAGCTGGCCAATCGAGTAAACCAATGCAATGTGTTCAGAATGTTAGTACTCACAGCAAACATAACATATAAAAAAAAAATATGGTCGAGTTGAGGATTGAACCCCGGACCTCTGACCTGGTAGTCCCTCGTTTTACGGCAGCTCCATTTGGTCTTTGAAATTATTCGTGTATTTGTTGCATATGAGCGTTGTGGACTATTTATATTGCGCAAGTAAGATTTCTCTGAGTAAAGTAGAAAATATATTTGCACACGCTTTTTCCTTGCATGATAATGAATTTCCATATCGAATTACATTCGGGGTCGAAAAAAAGCGCAAGGAACTTTGTTCCTGACGGGGGTCCCCTGACGTTTTTTATTCTGGAAGGTTATTTATACCCAGAAAAATAGGTCAAGGGGTATTTCTTCCTGGAAAAATTTCAATTCTCAGGTTGACGCCATTCTCAGTAGTCTTGTCTTCTCTTCTTGAGAGAAGCCCTCTTGTCTTGTGCGGTTTATTTTTTCGAGAAGCAAACCCTCTCTTGTCTTAAACAAGACAAGATGGGACAACAGACTAGAATCTCTTGTCTTGACGGCATCACTACTGTTCATTCAAGGCTGAAACCGGCGTCCCACGACGCTTGGCTTGAGGCAGAGTATGGTTCGTACAATTTCGAGCCTGATCGGTACCACGGCCAGTATAATTTGACCGACTCGTCGTCTACCAGTGGCAAGAGCTTGGTATACGAACCTACTAAGATATGCATTGTCCGGTGCACTAATAATTTAGTTTGCAATGGATAGCTACAACGAGAGGATAGCATGTGCAGCAGCGTATTATTATATATTATTTTTGTGTGCTGTTTTAGTCCCGAATGACATTTTCTCTCTCATATAAATCGGAGAATTCAATTATTGCTCCTGAATTCCTCACTATGTGTCGTAGCCGACACTGTTAACAGACACCCTCGCGCCGTGGAGCCACATAGCACGTGCCAGCTAATCGAGCCTCGCGCCTTTGATGTTTGGAGAATGCCCCGACATTTCAAGCCGGCGTCCCACGGCGCGAAATTTGGCGAGCTTGGCTTGGCTTGGAGGATTATATTTGGATCACAGGAGTGAGGTTTGGGCAATCTCGAGCCTGATCGGTCCCACGGCGTGTATAATTTGACTGATTCGTCATCTACCAGTGGCTAAACGAGCCTAGAAAAGGATGCATCATTCAGTGCAGTACTTATTTAGTCCACAATGCGGCGTATTATTATACAGTGCGGCTATCTATAGTCTCCCCCCCCCCACTGTTAAACGATTCGACGAAAAACAATGGGACAAAAACCATTTTGAATGATATCACCGATACTACTTTTTGAAATGAAAGACATTGTGATTGCACGATAGATGGCGCGGAGGAGCACATCAACTTACAAATTTCAAATAGCATGAGGGGTCAAGTGGCTCATCGTTGAAAAGATAACCCAATTTTCTTTTCAACCAACAGGTTTTTTTTTATTTCTTCAATACGTTTTTTCATAATATGCATTTGAACTAACAAAGAATGACAAATTTTTGAATGCTAATTGTTGAAAAAAGAATCGACAAAATTCAAAAAATATTAGATGGTTGAAAAAAAAGTACAATTATCTTTTCAACGATGTGCCACTTGACCCCCTATGCTATTAGATATTTCTAAGTTGATCTGCCCTTCCGTGCCATCTATCGAGCAATCACTATGTCTTTCATTTCAAAGAGTAGTATCAGTGATATCATTTTGGAATAGTTTTGGTCTCGTTGTTCTATGTCGAGCCGTTCAACAGTTAAGGAGGAGGAAAAGACTATAAAAAGCCGCACTCGCAATTGTAATTCCGTAGAACAACCATATTTGAAAGAAAAATTGAATTACCATTTCAACGATGTGCAACTCAACCTCTATGCCTTTCGTAATTTTCAAGTTTATGTGCCCCCAGCGCCTTCTGACGAGTATTTGTAATGTATCTTCTCTCAAGAAGTAGGATCGGTAATACCTAGTAATATATTTTATGTCTCATTGTTTTATATCAAACCGTTCAAAATTATCGAGGTAAGGGTACCATTCATATCCGCAATTATACGTGACATTTCAAATGCATATTGAAAAAAACGTTTGAACGAAATACGAAAAACATAGGAAAGTTGAAAGGACAATTGAATTATCTGTTCAACGATGTGCCACTTGACCCCACTTGCTATTTGAAATTTTTAAAATGATGTGTCTTCCCGCGCCATCTATTGGGCAATCACCATGTCTTTAATTTCTGAAAGTAGTATCGGTGATATCATTTGAAACGATCCGTGTCCCATTGTTCTTTGTCGAACCGTTCAAAAGTAAAGAGGGTTCCATAAAAAGTCACACTGTATATTATTTTTTTGTGACTGGCTCCCATATAAATCTAATTATTGCTCCTGAATTCCATTTAATGCTAATACACAATACTCTGCAACCACCAAACTCTCTCTCCGAAGTGACCGGTCTTCCTTCGTAGCCGACACTGTCGACAGGTACCCTCGCGCCGTGAGACTGCTCACCAATCCATACAGTACGAGCCAGCTAGTCAAGTCTCGCACCTTTGATGTTGAAGAATTTACCGATATTTCATTTCATGGGAATCCTACGCAAGTCGACCGTTTCCATAAAGAAAGACTCGAGAATCCCCAAGTTGAGTTCGTCAAGTCTCGCGCCGTCGGACGCTGGTTCGAGACGGGTTGGATTAGTGGACATATCGAATATTAACAGCTTTGGCTGATACGAATTTTATTTATGAAAACGTTTTCCATACATAACATAAAAACTATAAAACACCATGAATAGTTATTTACCTAACAAGTGCGGATAGTGGTACTTTTCCGCACGTGACGGCAGATGAACGAAGCGGAGTTCGGTCAAGCCGTTAAGTGCGGTAAAGACCATTGCCGCATTTTTCCTACGAGTATAATATATTGTATCTGAAATTTTTATGAGAAAAAAAGGATACCTAATATAATTTTAGTTTATTTTCAATTCAAACTAATTATGCGAATTTAACGCCGATCGGCTCTCCTTAGATGTGTCATGAAAGAAAGCTTGTTCAATTTTCGCTGGATTATCGAAAGGTGAGGATGGTGCTTCGCGAGAAACTGATGTCGATGGGGAGCTGGAGTTTGGTATTGGAGTGTTTGAACGATTCTCGATGTATGATTCTGCCACAGTCGTAGATTTCCATCCACCGCCTTTTAATGTTGATGATGATGGCCCTCGAGACGACCAACATTGTGGCTGACGACCGCCGGAAACAAAGACCGGTGTAATTCTCAGGATTTACATAGCAATGTTTGATGGCATTTTGCCAAAAGTATTGATTTCCACACATTATTTAGTGCATTTTTCGGATTTGAAGAAGATAAAAACCGCCAATGATGAGTCAGCAGGACGCAGACTGGCATACTTTTTGTATAATTCTAGGTAGCTTGTTCTTTCATTTTCCTGTCTATCGTCATATTCATCAATTCTTTACGATGGCACGCACCAACGATTCTATAAATGACAGCCACCTTCATCAGATAAGAATGTATCGATTTCCTACTTTTCGAAAACCTTCGATTTCCTGGGTTTGAGACCTTCGCTTAGTTAATTTAAAATATTTGCTAATATCGATGTCTTTCTCCAATTTTACAATAAGTTCAATCAATGAGTACTTCGACCACAATGTTAACGGGCAAAGATTCCTTGATGAGTGGTGAGAGTTTACTATAAATACCTCTTCTTTCAGAAATAGTGTATTTTTCTCCTTACACCACAACTCAAATGCTGCAAATTCTTTCTCGTAACGCCAGCGAGACTTTTCTCGAACTAACTTATAGAATCGGCAGCCTCTAAGATTTTTGATGGAATGTCACTCAATGAATATTCAATTTCTTTTATTTTTTATATGAAATTGAAAATTAAATTTGAATATAACTTCAGGGTACCGCAATTCTGCTTTGTTCTATGGTAACGAGATAATGTAGTCGAAGAATGAACGTACCATGTACCTTAGATGGATGAACTTGTCATTCGCTACTGTCAACCAATTTAAAAAGCTATACGCAAAAGTTGAAGAATATAGGGAGCCCACTAATCTTAAGAAAATTTTCACAATATCTTTGGACCAATATGATTCAAACGATCAAAATAAAATTTGGAGAAACACACGCATATACCGTTTTGAGCTCAGTTTATTTGACATTTTGCTTCAATGACACATCAGAGTATTGCAGTGTCATTCAAATATCCCCGTATGAGCAATACAAGTTTACTACACCGGAAAAAGAAATTGTCTAAGATATTGAGTACCACCCTTGTGTGCTCAGTCAAGGGGTCTCACATACAGTGATGAATATCATCAACAATTCACTGCTCCTTAAAAGATTTCCTCGAAGGTGGAAGAATTCCATCGTGGTCATGATCCCGTAAGAAGGTCAGAACTCAACCTTCCCGCAAAATTATCGACCAATCAGCTTTCCACAGAATTGGCTGAGAAAATCGTTCTCGAAAACCTTGACGATGGAGTGGAGGACATAAATGGCCTACCGAATGAGCAGTCCGACTTTCGTCGCGCTCACTCCGCAGAGCTACAGGTTTTGAGGCTGGTGGAAAATACAATCACTTCGCTAAACACCAACATTAGTGTTCATATTGTCTTACTAGACATGAGTAAAGCATTTGACAGAGTATTGCACGAAGGCCTGCTCTGCAAATTAATCGATTTCCACTTGCCTTTGAGTCTGGTGAAGTGGATAAAGTCGTTCCTCATGGGTAGAACATTTCAGACCAAGGTTGGCAATTTTCTCTCGGACTCGAGATAAATTGAGGCCGGCGTTCCTCAGGGGGCAGTACTGTCTCCTATATTATACGCACTCTTCACCTCCGATATACCACGAACCGAACACGTGAAAATCTCCCTGTTCGCCGAAGATACGGCCTTACTTTCCTCGTCAGCCAACCACCTGATGGGTGTTGTTTATTTGCAGAATCCATTAAACGACCTCCAGCAGTGGTACCTGGAGTGAAAAATGAAGTTAAATCCCGATAAAACACAGGCGATCTCGATGGGTCCCAAGAGAAACAACCCGGAGAGGGAAGTGACTATTTCTGGAGTATAATCAGAGACCGTAATCGGAAAGTATTCGATTGGTCAATAACCCACGAGAATCCCCTCGTGAGGAAAGCTACTGATTACAACATAGACGACCCCTCGCGCTTCATACGTCCCAGGCACTCCCTGGAGTGATGGGCTATCTATCAACCTAGCCCGGGTAGAGAAAGCTGCATTCTCTATAGAAATTAATTTTTTTCAAAATTTAGATTTAAAATTTTTCTCGGCCATTTTTGAGAACCACCATCAAGGGAAGGGCTGGAGACCGGTCTCCAGTCCTTGTCCTGTCAAAATTCCAAATCCGTGAATGGCTGTTGCCACTTGTTTGAAGCTCAAAGAGTAAGAGCCTTAGGGTTACACTCGTGTTTAGTAATAGTCATAGAAGATCCTGAACATACAGTGACGTGATATGGGGACAAAATATGCATATTCGTTTGAATATTTCTGAATATTTTGAAATCGTACGGAAAAGTACTTTACTGCATTAGAGCGGAAAAGTGCTTCTTACCACACGACAAATCATGAAAAAAAGTGCACTTTTCCACATTCTCGTAAGAAAAATAATAATTAACCCGAATAACATTATGCATTTCCGTTTATTTGGTTGATTATATCAAGAATGTTATGTTTAACTATGTTAGAAGCTTTTCGCAAGTCATTTTTCACGAACGAATACTTCCCGCAAATCGGTTTTGGATGACAGTTTGAATTAGAATGTGATGCTCCTTATTCGGCAATCTCTTATTCCCTGCGTGAAATTCACACTAAATATAGGAAAACTCATTGATTACATAGCTATCTAATAGCACCAAAAGAATGATCGATGAGTCAATGTCAACTAAATTTAATTGCCTTCCAAATAGTCACCCAATATAACAGCAAAGTTAGTTGCAAATAAGTTAATAAATAACATACTAAACATCATCAAGTGATCGTTAGAATACATAAAATAGTATGACACATACATTCGCGTCGAATTGAAAACAAGCAAATTAATGGGTTCATTTTATAAAATATATCCGCAGGTCGGTAGAATTATTATAAACTTCAATAACATATTAATTTATTTGGATCCAGTCTGCATAATTTTCATGGAATTGGGTCGATACGTGATAACAGATGTCTCTTCTAATTGAAATTTAATGTAGCAATTCTGCAGAAATAAATATTGGCTAGTGGCTGTGAATATTCATGTTATTTTGGACCAGAGAGGCAGAAGATCGTTGAATGGACTCGACTGATGCGGAATTCGAATTAAATTCGGAATTTCTACGTAGTAACGGTTGGTGGATTATTTATAAGTGTATTATAGTACATCATCGAATCAAGACAACAAGAAGTACATAGTTGTCAAAACTGTGTTTTCTTCACAATCGGGAAATTTCTCTTCATATTCACAACTCGTCAGGAATAAAATTGGTGACTTAGATCAATGGGAAAACCCGAAATATTAATATTTGATAATCGCAATAGTAGGATATTGAACATTGATATTTATTTTGAATGTCACAAATATGGTTTTGCAGTAACGAATATCCAATGTCCTTCCTTTTGAATCACAATTCCAACTTTATTTCAAATAGAAAATACTCAGTAGCTCCACAATCCACTATATAATAACTCCGATATATTGATCGTAATAGAAGCTTTTTGAACACTAGCTTATGCCCTCGTCGATTTCGAGGAGGTTATACTTTTTTATACACTTTTTAAATTGATAAATATGGAACCACGCTTACATTTCTCGATGCTGAATGTAACTTAATTGAAAATAATTAGTATTCGTTCAAATGGAATTTCAAGGAAATTTGCTTCCCCAATTCATCCATACTCTTGGATGAAGACTGTAGTCATAATTTTCAGTTGTAATACCACAAGAGAGTGAGAATAAAGTGAAAATAGTTCGACAGATTTTCGAAAACTCTTTGCCGGCAATAGACACGAGAGCCCAACAGGCTCGGTTGAAAAAAAAGTGATAATTATCCTAATCATAGTCATTAGCCTTATCGATCTTGGGAGTGGGCCTTGTTCTTCCGAACAACTGTTGGTTTAGATCACCCTCCTTCTCCGATTATCTCATACAGGGTGTTACTGAAAAATAAGAGAAAAGCATTTATATTATTGTTTTCTCCCCTCACCTATGTTAGTAGGGCTCACCTTTTCCTAAGAATTCATTCTAAGATAGCTGGAAGCAGCCTAGACTGTTGCACACCAGGATTCATCGATTTCTCAATATCATCAACAGATTTTATGATAACTACAATGAACTCTCCGATTTTGTTTATATCAGAAGGATGTTGTAGAGGTAATAGTCCGTCAGAGATGGGAAGTGAATGGCTGGGTTTGTATCGGAAAGTTTAATGGAACAATGTCATCGGGTACATTTTCCAATCCCCTCAATTTTCAAGTTAATTCATCTTCTAGAGACATCAGTTCACTCTCCTACCTTTTCTCATTCCTTCGAAGAAGTTTCCATGATCCCAAAAAAGCCATTTGAGAAGAAATCACCAAGTAGACTCCAATAAAAATCTGATTTTTGACAGACAGATGTAAACATTGTAGTAAGTTTCGAGGATTTCATCTCATTTTCGCGCCAACTGTTCTGAGCGGGATCTTGTTCGTAGAACTATATTCTTTGTAAACGATCAATTCTCAATTTTTTGCATGAAGTAATGTTGACAGAAAAAGAAAATTTCATAGGTTTGAAGTTTGACATTTTGCGTGGCACAAACAACAAACATTCCTCAACCGCGTCATCTACTAATGAAGTTCTGAGCAGAATTTAACATTTTTCATTTGTTGTCCCCAAAAAATTATAAACAAAATCGAATCAGTGGATACACCAGGGTTTTTAGGCATCTCAGACATAGGTAACCACTGACAAGCGTCAGATTCGCGTTGCGTTTCTATGATACCCTATCACTAAGGGGGGAAAAGGAGGATGAAAAGGGGGGATGGAAGTGGAAGAACGGTTAGTTTTGAAGTTAGAGTGATGGAAATTGGTATTTGAGGTCTTCGTTACAAATAAAGAAATACGTGTTTCAGTGGTTTTGAAAATTTAAACCAATAAAGGTGTGAAATGGGGGGGATAAATGTTGTATGCGGGTTACATTAGTTTTTAAGTTAGGATCATAAAAATTGGTATTTTAGGTCTTTGGTACAAAAAAAAAATTTTAAAAAAACCCAAGGGGGGAAGGGTTTGAGGTCTTTGTTACAAATCAAGAAATCATATTCCAGTGTTTTGTGAAAATTCACCCTCTAAAGGGTTGAAATGGAGGGAGAAAATTTTATACCAGTCATTATCAACCAATCAGGTGCTTTATTTCGACATTGTTACTATGGTACCCAGCAAATTTTCTGAGAATTTTTCTACCACATTAGCATGTAGACGTAGAATTATTAAGTGGAAATTTCCCGGCACATGACAGCTATCATATAATTAGACAAAAATAATACTGAAATAATATTGACAATATTTTTTATTTACTTACTTTATAAGTTGGAAATATTACAACAATTTATTGAGGTGTCCATTCTATAATATCATTAATTAATTATAAATTCTTCGAAAATTCCACTTCTACCTCATTTTTCCTAGGTGGTGAATAAAACACAGAACCGGTGTTTTTTTTAACAATATGCCTGTGTTTCATAAAATAAAAATAATACTGAGACACCAGTTTATTTCTTTGAGTATTAGATTTGTTTCCAAAAGAAGGCACAATATCACGCAGAATGTTGCCAATCTCTTTAAATAAGTTTTCTTACTCAGGATTCAATCCAGATTCTTCCACTAGGTATGTTAGATATTTTACATTTTTATGGTACATTTTAATGTGCTGTGATTCTTTGCAGAAGGAACACAATTCATACGATTGAAAGTTCATTTTATTATAACTTTTTTACTAACTTATGATTGTATACAATGTTATGAGGAACTTATAATGCCACAAATAAAATATTGATTGACAGGAGTAGTGAATGTCAAATCAATGGCTAACTTTACAAAATATTCTTTTAACCGGCAATACGCCAACAACATTCTATTTAGAATAAAGAATAAAATATCCCGATTTCCTGAATTATTTGATAAACAAATTATTACCGCTAATATTAGTTTTTCTTAGAATTAAACCTAAAAGAATATGAAAAATATTTAAGTATATATGTATAGGTATAGTTATATATTTTTTGCTGTATATCACCTTTGTTTGTGGTCAATATTGACATTTCCCTGAAACCTGCTGAGAAAATTATATGAAATCAATTATTTTCATATAATAATGTATGTGATATTATAAATTTTATTTTACTAGGGCACGAGAAGAATAAAAAAAAATATCCCGCAATACGAACATCCACTTTCATTTTTAATCAATATTGACATTTCCCTGAAACCCAGTAAGAAAATTTTATGAAAATCAATTTTATATAAAAATTTATCTGATATTACATATTTTATTTTACTAGGGCACGGGGTAAATCAAAAAATATCTCCCGCAACACGAACGTGTCCACTTTCATTTTCAGTCAATATTAAAATTTCCCTGAAACCTAGTGAGAAAATTGTATGAAATCAATTAATTTTACATAATAGTTTATCTGATATTATATATTTTATTTTACTAGGGAACGGGGAAAATCAGAGAAAAATCTTCCCCAAAACTCCCATTACACACAGCCTTCTATTTATTCGTGAATAACGTCAAAATAAATATTTACTTAATGTTTTCTATTTAAATATTATTCCGGTATAAAATTTTCTTACCGAATCCCCCACGTGCTTGAATTAATTGCGGGAAATTTGTCTCGTACATGAATTTTTAAAGAAAATTATCCCTCGTCGCTTCGTGATAATTTTCAAAAAAATTATATACTCAAAAAATTTCCGGCAATAATTCATGCTCTAGGGAGATTACAAGTGAAAATTTCAATGGGGATTTCGTTAGCTTTCAAAGAGGTCATTGAAATTGGTGTTTGAGGTCTTTATTACGAATAAAGGGATACATGTTTCAGTGTTATAAGAAATTCAACTCCTAAAGGGGTGAAATGGTGGGTGAAAATTTGTATAGGATTTTCGTTATTTTCGGCACTCTATTACAAGTAAATGAAAAGTGTTAAACCTCAATTGAGAAAGGGTTAGTAAATTTGTAATAGTCATCACAAAGCATTACTTCCGCTGTCAAATCAGTTATGCCATCCAAACGAGATAACGGCATATCGGGATGAAGGAAAACGGAATAACGCGATAACGAGAAACGGGATAGCGATATAACAGGAAGTAGGAAAAACCACAGGCATAAGCTGGATGAAAACACACAGAGAAAAACAAAGAAAATATGAATTTTTCTAGTCGAGGGTACCAGCTAGTATCATATATATCACAACAGATATAATATGAATTTACATTCATTTCTTCCAGGAACTTTTCGAGACAATCGTCTCCATAAAATAGATAATGTTCTAGTAACCCCCAACTGATAGATTGAGATTTGTTACGGGATCCTTGACTAGGCATGCCTAACTTAACTTGCAGACTATGCGGCAATAAACCAGAAACTGTTTCACACATTCTGCGGAGCCTTTGATCGTAGATAGTCAATTCTTGGGCAACCAGTGGGTAAACCAATACTATTCAGTACACACCCAGTTGAGGACGTGCCCCAACTTTGGCACAAAAATAAAATTTGGCTTGTCTGACCGATTGATGTCAACCCGTCAAAAATTGAATTCATTTTTGTGAAAATTATTATTTCAACAACTCTTTGCCAACAGTGCAGTGTTTATCTGGATCGAGCAGCGCGTACTCGAACGGTTTCCAATCTTGCTTTCCATTGCTAGAGTGTTTCAGAAGAACAGGCTTGAGCAATGCGTACTCGAGCGATTTCCAGTCTTGCTTACCGTTGCTCGTCTGTTTTTGAAGCTCGTAATGCCTTTTTCTTTCGTGCTGAAGTGTAGGTCGACCAATCGCTTGTCGTTTGGGTGGCATAATTGATTTGACAACGAAAGTAATGCTTTTTGACGGCTAAAGCAAATAAAATGCGTGTGATATCTATTATCTAATGTCGACCGGCAATTAGAATTTCACAATCAACATCACTACTTGTTATGTGACACACGAATTGACATGTCACGAAATCACACGAACTGCCACTAAACTATATTTGTACACATGGGGAACGAACAGAGAAACATTCATTTTTATATATATGAGGTTTAAAAATGAATGGAAGCTGGAAATCTAGGACCATTGTCGATATTTTCACGTAGGTATATCCAACCATTTGGTTAGCGCACGCCAATAAAGCAATTTAAAAATATTGAGATTTTGAACTGAAAACAAATTTTTATCATAATGAATAATAAATTATATTATTCAGGGATAGTTTAGCTTTTTATTAGTATTTTTCTCAATCGGTTCAGTAGTTCCAGAGATTACGCCCTACACAAAAAAACAAATTTAACTTTTTGATAATATTAGTATCACAATCATGATTAGCAATATTGAATTAGACACTTAGTGTTAATTCGGAATCCAACCTTATTCGAAAATATATAGTTTATAAGATCATGATGTGAAACCCCGTCATATTCATTGCAATATTAATATCCGATATCATCGGGTACAACAAAATTTAATATTGAAGGATTACCATGAATATAATCAGTTCGCCACTGGGTTGCATATTCCAGGCCAGCCGATGTGTCTAGAAAATAACCCACTTTCAGTGAATACACTACATCACTGCATGTTTGTCTGACTGACGCCAAAGATTCTAGGAAAGAGGAGACTCCAAATTACAGGAATTTCGGAATATTTCGAGAAGCGGCCGTCCAGTACGTTCCAGTGGATTCTAAACTTGTCTGATGACCATATAAACAGCCATGCTTTCCGTAAAAATATGCATTCAGTTAGTTCATTGTGAAAAACAAAGTAATTCAGATTAGGGGCGTTCATTATTGTTTTGTGTTGTAGAGTGTAAATGAATGGACAATAATTAGTTAACTATTTTGATAGCCATGAACTCCAGATTCCATGTTTTTAGATATCACGCAGAATTGTATGCAAACGCGGTTTTTTTGGAATATAATCTACTATTCATCACTCTGAGTCCAACATGTTCAGCATAAAAATTCACAAATATTTTTGTTTCATTTCTGTTTTCGTTAATATATTTGGGTAAACTACATTTTTATGTGGCATCCAACCTTTTTTGTGGAAAATGTCGATACATACAAAAAGATACAGCTAAAAAATGTGCATTTTAGAAGTTATTCGCAAAAATGACGAAAACAATCAGAAGCGATGTATTTTTAAACATATAAGTCAACTTGAACTAGAAAACACAATGGCAATATGTTCGTCTATATTCATGAACTTTCGATACACTTGATCTCCAGTTCTTCGGTATTTGATCACACAAGAAATCAGGGATGAATTTTTTCTATGAAATTTAGGTTTTCATATGGCTGGAACCAAATAATTCAGAATTTGACACCCGAGATCTTAAATCATTCTATGAACATACCTTCGAATTCTTAGTTGGAGCAAATAGTTCAATACTTTCCATTTTATAGATCTCCGATGAATTTTCATTTTCCTAGATTATCAAAGTTCATGGACATGGATGAACCTGTATGTTTCTTTTTTTTCAAATCAAGGTCTGAAGGGAAGGGAATATAATCTTCCCTGAAATTTTATTATCCACGACTCTATCAAAATATTATGTATTGAAATTGCAAAAGGAATATTTTGAAAGAGTTGAACAAAATATATTAATTTTACTCCCGAAATATTATCAAACTCTATAACTATACCAAACGTCAACGTACCAAGCTGAACGATTCAAATTCTTGAAGACATGCCATTAGTTTCCTGTTCTTACTTCTTTGGTATGGCACATAAAAATTAAAAACATAACACCAACCCATGAATTATTACTCAAATTACACAATATTAGAAAACTTAAATTTCATAAACGATATGGATTCGTTCGACAGTATTAACTTCCAGTTATCATTGAATAATTCTTTAAAACTTCAACACTAACTCTTATAGTGACAAGGTTTCAACTCATCATGAACGAAGGTTATTTGTATCATAGCAGTAAGTAATGAAAAAGAAAATCAAAAATATATGTTTTCTTTAGATAATCATGGCTGTGAATATACTAAGAAAAACACACGTCTTTAATGAGGTATTCAACGAAGGAAACACATTCAGATATTTCGGAATCCGCTGTTTTCCATGGATAGACATTTTTAACTGCTAATATATGCATCAATGTCGGAATTTTCCATCATTGAAGCGATTTATTAGGTATTTATTTTTAACCGAGGAAATAAAAAAAGGAGAGGTTCTCTAGTCGACGCGTATATTTTTTTTATGTATGATCAGGTATAACTTTCCACAGAGCAGTTCGATTTCAACGTTTCTTTTTTACTGGATAGGGTATACTTCGAAGTTGGTCTCATTTGAATTTAAAAAAATGTCACCCTTAAGGGTAGAAATATAGGGAATATTTATCATTCATCCACTGAATTTTGACACGTTAACCGATTGTACCAGTCATAACTTTGTACTGGGTTATCTGATTCAGATGATTATTTTTTTAATGGACAGGGTATACCTTAGAGTTGGTCATTTGGCAAGAAATAATCCACTCCTAAGGGTAGAAAAATAGGGGATCATTAATATTTCATCTGTGAACCGATTCTGTTGGATCTTGGCACACATATATGTAGTTCTGATGACACTACAACATAATGGATACCTGGACTCAATTGAGTAGATAGTTTTCAGTGGATTTCAGCCACAAAAAAGTGAAAAATAAAAACTTAATAAACAAAAAATCAAACCGGCGGAAAATAAACTGAACAGCAAAAAATGAAATAAACCTTCTTAGTCTTATTGATAATTGAGCTCCTAAACTAATGTGAGTAACTAATTTTGAGTCGGCGCCAAACAAACAGTTAACGAAGATCATTATATTACTTTGAAGAAGTAATTAAAACGCCGCTATGCATCTCGCTGTCATCATTTACGCTTTACCTGATTCAATTGCAAGTTTGTTTGGCGCCGACTCAAAATTAGTTACATTAGTTTAGGAGCTCAATTATCATTAAGACTTAGTTTATTTAATTTTTTGCTTCTCAGTCGATTTTTCCGTCGGTTTAATTTTTTGTTAAAAAGTTTTGGTATTGTTATTGTTTAAACTTCCATTTCCATGCCAATATTAGCAAACTATATATCGTTCAATAGATATTTTTGAGCCCAACAACTTTTAATTGAAAAGTTTTCCTCTACGATGTTCACCAAAACAGGATTACATGTTTCTGTTGATATTTTTCATGATTGTATAATTTTTGTTTGTCCTGTATGTTTCAATACACATGCGATTTGTTAGTTTGTTTTTTAACATGCTACTTGACAACAATTAATATTTTTTCAACTTTTGCAACTCATCAGGTTATGTTTTCTAGAATATGATTTTCATATGTCAGGTTAATTTCTAATGAATACAAAATTAAAATTTGTCAGCAATATATTGTAAAATTCACCGCCGCAACATAAAATAATTTTCAATAATTTCATTCATCCCATGTACTGGATTGTATAATCTTATTGCCACCGGATCAAAAGTGCAGTTTTAGTGCTCGAAGTAAGATAAAAAACCGATGGCGCGGCCAGTCGAAAAGGTAGATTTCAGTTTTTTTAATTCTACTAAATCAATTAAGCTAACAAATCATGTGAGAGAAGAAATGGAAAATTGGAAAACCATTAACTTTTCAATAAAGTGTTGATGAACGAATTTAATCTCCCTAAATGCTTCCTAATATTTCTATGTAACCTGACCCAAATCAAAATAAAGACGTACAACTAGCACAAAAGGATATATACAGTACTCACTTGTGTTTCAATCTTAATATCAGTTAGAAAAATAATAACTAATATTTATTTATATAGTTTATTTTTGAAACCGAGAAACGTTAAAATACAATGATGTTCTGTTTGTTGGCGGTAAAAAACTCAAATGGTATCTGATTGTCACGAAACGTAAATAAAAGGAGCATACAGGCTAAACAAATTTTTTTTATCCTCATGAATGGTAATATACAGCGATTTTTCATTTGTGTGTACGTCTTAAACAGAAAAAAATCGATTAAAAGTTGTGAAGCTGATGAATTTCTATAAAAAGATCTATAGTTTGCCGACATTGGTAACGAAAAGATAGATCGAATCCTTTTTTCATTCCATTTTGAATCTTCAGAACCAATTCGGTCCATCTTCGAACATTTCGGAAGCATTAATGAAAAATATTTTTGTGCCAAATTTCGTTCTATTCGGGTGAAAACTGCGGCCTCCACTTTGTTAACAAGTTTCGTTCCATTCCATATATTGTCGGGTTACTGCCGAAACAAGAAAACTCACATTTATAAACTTACAAGAAAAAGCTGTTTTAAAATCAAAATTGAACTGAAAATTCGAAAAAATTATTAAATTGTTTATTAAACTATAATTCCATTAGGAAAATTCACTTCAATCATAAAGGAGCATTCAAAAACGTACAAACATATCAATTGGCAACAAAAACAATAATAACTTTTTAACAAAAAATTAAACCGACGAAAAAATCAACTGAAAAGCAGAAAATAAAATAAACCTTCTTAGTCTAAATGATAATTGAGCTCCTAAACTAATGTGAGTAACTGATTTTGAGTCGGCGCCAAACAAACAATTATCGAAGATCATTATAATACTTTGAAAGAAGTGATCAAAACGCAGCCGTGCATCTTGCTGCCATCATTTTACGCTTTACCTAATTCAATTGATAGTTTGTTTGGCGCCGACTCAAAATCACATTAGTTTGGGAGCTAATTATATTTAGACTAAAAAGGTTTATTTTATTTTTTCTTTTTGTTGATTTTTTCGTCGGTTTAATTTTTTGTTAAAAAGTTATTATATTTGAATTTTTTGTTGCTGAAATCTACTAATTACTACCTATTTAATTTTAGATTATTTCCAAAATACTAACTTACCTAGCTTACTTCAATTATTAAATAATATGATTTTCTATTTTAACTATTTATTGTTATAAAATATAAATTAATTTTGAATGTTCTGGTTAGTTGATTTCATCACTTTGAATATAATTCCATCCTTTCATAGAATGTCATCATTTTGACGGATGTAGGTGGGTCTGTCAATGTCAACTACATATGTGTACCAAAGTTCACAAGTGAAAACTCAATCATCCCCTATTTTTCTACCCATAGGGGTGGATCATTTCATTCCAAATTGGAATATGATCAACTATGAGGTATACCCTTTCTGATAAAAAAAGAATCACCCAAATCGGAAAACTCACTACGAAGTTATGCCTGAATCGGTTAACGGACCAAAATTCAGAGGGTGAACGATCAATATCCTTCATTTCGCTACCCTTAGGGATGGATTTCGTTGTTCAAATTGAAATGGGACCAACTTCGAAGTACACCCTATCCAATGAAAGAAAAATCATCGCAATCGAACCGCTCTGTAAAAAGTTGTGCGTGATCATACATAAAAAAAAATAAAAAAATATACGCGTCGAATAGAGAACCTCCTCCTTTTTGGTTTCGTCGGTTAAAAAAGGCACTCAACTCATTATTATTATTATTATATGTCACTTGTCTTTTTTTGGCAAACATACCATTTGCAGTTGAGAATACTTGTATGATTATGTTCAAATGCACTCATCTTGTTTATGCATATTCCGACTGTACTAATATGGAGTTGGCTTTAATTGAACCAATTTTGGTCCAAGTTCAACATCTTTGATGGTGTCTACGAAAAGCTTGGAATTCCTGACGTATGAACTGCTATTTCCTTGTAGTGGTTGTGGTATCGGCAGAAGGTATTTCGATAACTTGTAGGTTGCTGAGTTCCGGGAGCTGGTGATCGGACTCAGTGGTATGTGTGGTTTGTGGATTTTCGGAAGCCCGTAGAGATGCGGTTATTTGCTGTAGTGTGGCGTCAGATATGATCGTTCGTTGTCTGGAATGAAACTCAAGAGTGTTGTAGATCTTCCTTTCTATAGTGGGTGTTGGATCCCTTCAAGAGTTTACAGTTCCCTGTGTTGAGTGATAACTCTATCTTGTCATCATAACCGTGATGATGATAACCGTGGCGTTTCCTTTATGGGCTGGAAGGATTCATTCTGCTACTGGTTCACTATCTAGAGCTTACAATGTCTAGGACCGGTATTGTTTCTGTTAAATTTGAAAGTTTCATTCCAGACAACGAACCATTGAGATCAAGAACGTATGGAAACCACTAATTGCTCTTTCTGGCGGACTGCAGAGGCGCGAAACTTCAGAGATGGACTAGTTTTAATCACATTTGGTAATTTATTGATCTGATTGAACTCATGGTGTTTTTGTGATTATTTCGGGATATATATATATATATTTTTTTCTATTCCACTGAAATGGTGGTTGATATCATAATGAAAGACATCATATTGAATAAAATGAAATGGGCCTAAATTGTTTAATATTTTGTACGAATATCAAGTGGAGTGGTATGATTTTACGAAGTAGAAAAACGCAAAGTCATCTCCACATTTTAATATCGCAATCGATTAGTTATGTGATGGTAGATTAGTAAATAACCATCGATTAGTATATGTTTCGTACCTATATAGGTTCATCATCAGCTGAATGTAAAATTATGGAGAAGAAAAAGTGATGGAGAAAACCATTAATTATATGTCAAGTGGCACATCGTTGAAAATATAATTAAATTCTCTCTTCAACCCTCAATTTTTTTTTGAATTTTGTAGGTTTTTTTTCACAATATGCATTTAAGATTTTGTTATTCTTGACATTTCAAATGCATATTGTGAAGAAATGTATTAAAGAAAACTAGAGGTTTGAAAAGACAATTGAGTTATGTTTTCAAAGATGTGCCACTTGACACCCCATACTATTTGAAATCTTTAAGTTGATGTGTTCCTCCGCGCCATCTATCGAGCAATCACAATGTATCTCATTCCAAAGAGTAGTATCATTGTATAGACTATATACAATGGTAGTATCTATATACAATGGTAGTATCGGTGATATCATTCAAAATGGTTTTCGTTCCATTGTTCTACGTTGAACCGTTCAAAAGTTAACAGGCGAGGGGGACTGTAAAAGCCGCGCTTTATAGGACAAATCCGATGTTGTAAGGCTTATCGAATCTTCTTTGGAAATGAGGAACTTGGTTGACTGTCAATATCCTCCACTGCTTTACGTTTTGCTGTACTTCTAATTACTTGTCTTCGAATATATCGCGAATGTCACATGCCGAATGGTTATGAATTGAATTCGATTTTGATATTGTGTTGTCTGGGCCCACTTGCTAGACACTTAACATTGTTGCACCTCCACTTCTTCTCGGCACTTTTCTGTTATTTTTTGAAACTTTTCCCGTTGACTATTTCTATAACATTCTGCATTGTATGACATGAAACTTATTAATAATATTTGTGTTTTTTAAGTGTACTGATCATTTTAAAAAGCGGGTTGCTGATATTTTCAATGGGCCACATAGGGTCAAAATATTAGATGGGTATAACTAACTATGTAAAAGATTTCTAATAAAAAGTTTTTCATAATTTCCAATTGATGTATTTTTACTTAGGGGACGTCAGGCGCCGCGAAATTTTGTAGGCTTATAAAATTCAGTGCCGCGATCTCAATAAGCATACACCATTCAATATAAACTCGGTCCAAAAAGCCTGACACGGCCGTGCATGATAGTGGTGCTGTCGATCATAAACGACTGACGACGCAAAATTATGCATATCAGTCGGTCAGTCATATACGACTGACAAAACAAAATAAAATAACCAAAATTTAATATTCTGGCATTCAGAGTGTTAATTAGTTTTTTTAAAGGATTTCCACATTAGTTTCGAGTCATTTCTATGTCAATCTATTTTTTCAAAGTAATATTTATCTTCTTATTTTTGGAATGTTTCCCAGTTACTTTGTTTTTTTCTATATTTCAACAATTTCTGGAGACTCTGTATGTCCGATCACCATCTTTTTAATTCTAAAACAAACTTATCTTCCACAATTAGATGGAATTGTATGTGAATATATTTGAATTTTTCCATTTATACTTTTAAGTGAATGCCTTGTTCCACCCGTGATCTCATCTCAGCTCCATTCGTTTTAAATCATTGAAATTGTTCTATTCTACCTGTGATGGACGATTGCCAAGCGCATTCTTCTGGTGACACTAGCCAAGCCACACGGAAACGTTTGAATCATTTAACGCGAAGCTTCAGATCATTCTACAATGCACAAGAACAAAGATTTATGTTATTTGTTTGAATTTCATAATGAAACGATGTAGTTTCGAGTTGGAACGCGCAGAGATAAAGCAATAGTTTTATTGGCAAATTTTCGTAGTGGGTGTTTAACTAGTATTTTTTACATTTTGACAAATTATAAGTTTCATGGCACTCCAAATGCATGAGAATCACCAATTCGATGTGAAGTCTTGAGTAACAAGAAACTATGTAGGAATAAGTAATACTCCTAGTGCCAAGGAAAGTATTTTTCGACAATCAATTTGGAAGAAGGATACAACTCCGAGTTATAATTCCAAAATGAAACAGCACAATGTCAATATTTTTCAATTCCAGGATAGTTAAATTTGCCAACTGGTACATTGTATTATTTATTGTTCAATGGAAATTGTCTCGTAAGTATCTCATGACCTTGAATATCCACTATGTATATCATTTCGTCACCTCAGTTTTTTTCGTAGTTATGTATAATCGAATTGAAAATATGGAGTGCAACACCAAACATGGAAGAAATATATCAATAGAATTAAAAATAACCAAATTCAAAAAAAATTTGGAGGGCCAAAATAGTATGGAAAGTTCACTAAATGATACGAATGCAAAATTGTCATTTATTACACAATATATTTTTTTACAAGCTTTCACACCACTCTGGCATGCAATGGAATTTTACATGGTTTACGCGGTTATGCTGTTCGGTAGTGATACAGTGAAGAATTGAACAGGCGAGTTGGCCAGAATCTAATCAAAATTGGAATCTAGGTGTTTTTTAGGGTGGAAAAATATAAATTTTTGTCAAATAGATAAAGGTAAATTGGCCATCGGGAAATGTGTACCATAGCTAATTTTTGGATCAAAGATTTCTTAAAAACGAAAGAAATCATACGTTGGTAGCAGTTCACCACAACAACTATTTTAGTTGGCTAACCTGGAGTATTTTTAAAACTGTCAAGTGTCAAAGCCAAACAGTTGTTTGGAAGAGTTACAATTCGATGCATGAAGATGTAAAAAAAATTTCCAAAAGGTAAGTAACAAATTGTTTAATATGTTGTATGATTTTTGGGTAATATTTTTGGGTAACATTTTTGGTATAAATATACATTCAATATTGCAATATTATAATTATAGATCAAGCAGGGGCTGGTCCAGTTTTCAACAAATTGGAGATTTGGGGAATGTGGCCCATACTCTTCTGGGTAAGTGGGCCACTATGGCCGACTTACCATAATACTGTTTTTTTATTTTTAGGATGGGCCGAATTTGCCATCGAGTTACTGAGAGAGGTGCAGATGGGTCCCACTATTCCTCGGAGGCTTTAGCTAGGGCCATCTCAGATGTAAAAGATAGGAAAAAACCCGTAGAAAGCGCAGCAAAAGCTTATAACATTCCGAGGACCACCTTGAGACACCCACTTAATGGAACAGGGAGTAAGGGTCGCCGTGCAGTTGGGGAAGCTGATAGTGGGCGGAACACCGATACACCATTTGAAATAAGAAAACGCTTAGCCGATTCTCTGAAAGTGCTTGAGAAATGAGATTTTAGTTTAACCAGATCAGAAGTTTTAGATATAGTCAAATAGTGGAAACCAATCGTAAACCAGATCCAAAAACGGCCGACCAGGAGAAGGATGGTATTTGGGGTTTGCTGAAAGACATAGGTTGTCGTTGAAAAAACCTCAGGGGGTAGAGTATACTAGAATGGATCACATAAACCCGTTTGTAATATATTCCTATTTCGACCAGTTAACTGATACAATTAAGGACTTGAATTTGTTAGATAAGCCGCACCAAATCTTCAATCTAGATGAGTCAAGTTTTTGCCATAACCCAAATGAAACTAAAATAGTAGGGGCGATAGGAAAAAAAAGCAGGAGAATGATGTGTTCACTAGGGCAGAGAACACATCAATATTAGTTTGCTGTTCCGCATCGGTTGAAAAAATACCACTTCCGGTGATTTTTAAGGAAAAGAATATATATTCGAAAATTGGTTTAATGTAACAGAAAATGATAAGACATTATTTACTGCCTCACAACGGAGATGGATGGAAACTACAATATTTGCCAAATGGTTTAAAGATTGCTTCTGGTCCGTGCACCAAAAGAGAGGCCACTTTTGTTATTGTATGAAGGACATTCCACCCATGTTTCAATTGAAATAATTGAACTTACCTTAGCTAAGGAAGTAACCATCCCGAAGCTGCCACCCCACACGACTCACGTGTTGCAACCTCTTGATGTTGCCGTCTTCAAGTCAATGAAAAACCAGTGGGAACAAGAACTCTTACAGTGGCAAAGGCATAATCCATGACAAAGGATCCCAAGGGCTATGTTTGTAGATATTCTAAACAATGTGTATGATCAATTGTTTCAAGGCCACGGGAATATACCCACTTTCGAAGGATGTTATTAATATTCGAATTTTCAAGCCTAGTGATCCGAAGACATCAAAAATATAAATATACTAAAAATCCAACAGCTACTTATAGAGAATCTAGTTCTACTAATCTTGATTACAACGACCCAACTGACAACTGCACATTTGACAATGTTGAATGGACCCTTGGTCCTACTGAAAATTCTAATCAGCTCAGCAAGCCGAACATGGACTCTAACAATCAAAATATTGAATATATGCCTGATGCTAAAAATGTGAACGAAGAAAACCTAAACCCAAATGCGAAAACATCTTGCGAGAACCTAACAAACCATAATGCAGACAAAGACAACCCTCATTCCAAAGAAGACCACGATTTGAACTCTAATTTAATTGATGCATATGAAGACTCACAACTGAACCCTGGTGCAACAGGTACAAATTCATTTGAAAAATTCTCTTGACTTCCATTAAAGGGGCAACACCTCAATATCTCAAGCCAACAACATCAAGAAAAAGAATTTGCTCCAATTCTGAAATTATAACGACGGAAGATTATCTTATTAAACGGAAAGAAGAAGGGGAAGCAAAGAAAAAGGCACTGGAAATCAAGAAAAATAATAAAAAAGCTGATTATAAAAGAACGGAAGTAAAGCAATAGGAAATACAGGCCGCTAAGAAAAACAAAACTGTAATGCCCTCATCCTCTGAGAGCGAAAGTGATACATCTATCCAAAAATCAGAAAGTGACTCAGATTCTCTAGAAGACATTGAAGAATCGACCAAAGAAGTACTCACAGAAGACTGAGTAATAGTGTCATATAGGGACAGTTCTATCCTGCTCAGGTCATTGAGATAGATCCTGAAGATCCAGATCAAGTCACTATCAAGCATTTGGAGAAAAGTGGAAAGCTTGATGGATGGAAATATTCAAAAAGAGATTATATTATAAAATACCAGCTCAGAGAAATTTTAAAAGTTATTTCTACACCTACCTCCTTAAATAAAAGGGGTTCATTTAAAGTTCCTGCATTGAACTCATTCCAAAGTTTCAAGTATTCAAGTACCTGAGTTCTCACTTACCAAAGCATAAAAAAGTACAGAGGTAACATAGTACTTACTTATTTTCATTGAATATATTTTTTTAGCCGGAGAAGAATTCTACAATATTTTGTAACCCAATATTTTTTTTAAACTTATGTTAAGAAATGTTGTTCATTTTCAAACCTAAAGTATATAATGTACTTTCCTAGGTTCTTCTTAATAAAATTGTTCCGCAAACCTAAATGTGTATATTTCTATATTACCTTAAATTTCGAAAACCATTCAACATTTCTCCGATCTGATAAAAGTATATTGAACATCAAGTATCGAATTATGGCCCAGTGACACGTATTCTGCCACTATGTTGATGTCACCTGAAATATGCATGTATGACATACTTACCCCAGAATTATGGGTAAGTCGGCCACAGCACAATAAAGAAAAATATATGTATGTCTTTCAATGTTGATAATACTACATTTTGTTCATACATAATAGAACCCTGTATCATAAAATCTGCAAACTTATATCTTACCACTACTAAAAGGTATCTAGGTTTGAAATTCAAAAAATGTAAAGGAGGGTCCCAACTTTACCTCATATTGTTTCAAGAGATTGGAGTTTATAATTGTTTTCTCAAAATTTATTCAGAGTCCAATCAAATGGTAGTCGCACGTGGACAAAAAGCAAGTAGTCAGTGGTTCAATATGTATTTTGGGGTGCTGAATCCAAATTTGAAGTTAGCTGACAAAATTTCGTGAAGCATTCCGAGATATTCGCAAAAAACAGCGACATTTTTTAAAGATATTCAGTTTTTTTACCTTAACTCCGAAACTATATATTTTATCAGAAATATCATTCCATACAAAGTTCAAGTGGACAAAATTTACTATAAATTTAATCCATTTTTGAATGTAGGACCTATGGGCAAGGAGCTAGAGCAGGTTGAACATTGACAGAATTTGCTTACTTCGCAAAAATAGCGTCCTTCGTTGGTTTTTCGCAGATAACTTATAATCTACGCATTTCTCGAAAAAACGAGCATCACATTTCTCCTAGCGTCCAAGAAAAGTAGTTAGTATGCGAGAAGGTGAGCGGCCGTTAGAGCACTCGGACTTGAAGGCGTGTATCGGTGCCACACTCAAGTCAAACCCTATTCATCCTTTCCAGTCGTTTGATTTGTATAATTCACCTATATTCATAACAGTACTAGAACATATAAATAAATTGAAGCCTTTTTTGTATTATGTGGGGTACACCAATTGTTCTCTATGGTGGAATAATAGGTGTTATGATTGCAATGAAACAACTCTGAATGATATAGTCTTGAATAATTATAATTGAAAAGTGGCATTATTGAATTATCAAATGAACTGTAAAGTTATTCTAATCCCAATTGGAACGGCAATAAAAATAACAGCACTACGAGGAGTGTTCATATGCACTGCCCGGCAAATGGTAAATTTATATACTACCAGTGTTTTTACTTTCAAAGCGTTCCTGGTACAATCATAAAAAAGTTCAGTCGTGCGGAAGAGAATTCCTTCTCGGAACTTTTTATGTCGTTCCAATTGGGATTAGAAATACTATAATAAATAAGTAATATCATTTTATTAAAATACGTCATAACATCGTCGTTTGGCGGAGGCTGGTACTCTGAAGTACCCGGTTTTGGAGATTGTGGTGGAGGTGGAGCAGATGGTGGTGGCTCCAGGGTACCTTCATCCATATCCTCATCATCTATCTGGTGGTCTGAAAGATAAATGCATGCACATTACCACAAGCATGGTAACCAACCTGGGGGTGAGTTCAAGTATAACCATATGAATGTGTGATTATAGTAAATGTTACGAGTAAATATAGGGTACCTTCAAAGGATCTTGTGATGGATGACACGTCATCGACATTGAGATCGTCAAGATCCTGGTCGTTCCCCGGATCGTACAGAATGAGATTGCTGCAGCTCCCTCCACAATCTGCAAACATATTCGTGCAAAACAGGCTAGCTTTCTTGCAGCCGTAGTTCTCCATGCAGGACTTTGCGACACCTGTATGAGACAAGGTGGAAGTTTTCAAGAGCATGGAGGTAAATTGAAGGAATGGATTGTTTACCGTTGACAGTGTCCTCCATCCTCATTCCTCAGGCATCTTCGTAAAGTTGTCCTTCCTCGGCCACAGTTGTACCTGTAGATATACTCGCAATAAATGCTGGCGAGCGGCAGCCCGTGTTGGGAAAGAGTTGCGATGTTTGATGCCGACTTGTCTTAAACATCTCGTGTCTCATCTCACTCGATGACATCTGTTGTTTCTGAGATGAGTACAAGGTTGTCACGAACATTTCTGCAGCCTTCATAAGGTGTTCCAAATCTGCCTGAGGATCTTCGAACACTCTAATATTAGGGTGATTGTTGAGCGTCCTCAGGGCTTTTGTTTTCCTTTTCCCGAAGAAGGCAGACGTCGTGTCACACCCGGTTACATCATGCGAGTAGAATATGTGCTCAACCAGGTGATGATTGGGGGTAGCGCTTGGTACTTTCCCTCTTCCAGGTTTGTAAAAATACACGTTGGAAAAAGGACATACTTGCCCACGACACTATCAAGCATAATTTAGATATGATTATCCGTTGAGTAATCATTAAGAACTCCGAGAACTCGTTCAAAAACACTCGATATGTAATTCATCCTACAAGAGAAGCAATTAAAGATGGTTAATCTTAACGGGGTTTCAGTAATCCGTACAAAATATGAGATGAACACATCCTGCAATGAAAATATCCGCCTTAGTGAATTATAACATTTGGAAACATTCAACCACCTGAATTTCGAATATTTCCTGAGAACGAGAAAAAAAACCTAAGTTCGACACTGCGTGCAATATTCACGAAACATTTTAGTTCGCAGAGAATACGTGCCTGGAGATTTTTCAATGTTACTTGGGTGCACGAAAATCAAGAAATAGCGGTTTTTCTAACACAAGCCTGGCATCTGGAAAAAAGAAGAAATGTCTTTGTTTTTTTCTTTCTTCGAAAAATTAATAGATTATTAGTTAGGTATCTGCGAAAAACCGGAAGGGAACGTTATTTTTTGTGAAGTACGTAATTTCAAAAGTTCAAAATCAAACTGAAGTGATTATTAGTAGGGAAGTCGCTCTATTCTCTGAACGAATTTTACTCAATGTGAACAATGTGCATGTCAATTTTTCATTTTCATACTCGGACACTATTTCTGTAAACAATGTGATATCTGTATCAACAATGTTTTAATGAAATGAAGAATACTATTATTATTATTATTATTATTATTATTATTATTATTATTATTATTATTATTATTATTATTATTATTATTATTATTATTATATTATTATTTTATTATTATTATTATTATTATTATTATTATTATTATTATTATTATTATTATTATTATTATTATTATTATTATTATTATTTTATTATTATTATGCTCTAGCTCCTCACCCTTCGGATCCATATAATTTTTTTCGTGAAATGTATAGTAAATTTTGTTTTCCTTGACTTTGTATGCGAAGATATTTTTGATAAAATGTATATGTCAGAAGTTACGGTCAAAAAACTGAATACGGTGCGAAAATTTCACTGTTTTTGCGAAAATCTCGGAACACTTTAGGATATTCAGTTAACTTCAAATTTGGATTCAGCATCCCAAAAACATATAGAATCACAGTTAAATGTACTACTTCAATTTTATCCACGAGAGGGGCTTTTTCGCTACCATTTTACTAGATTAAAGTTGAAATGAATATGAAGGAGTTGTCTGGGAACAGAGATATTTCTGTCAACGGGGAAACGAACTCACCTAAATTCTTTCAGGAAGAAAAAATGAAGGAATAAAATATGAAACAATTTTTAATGACCCGTTTTCATGTGAATACACTAAAAAGACCAACATATATTTTTAGTTAGATATACGAGAAACAATTTTCAGAGTGATACTATGTTTCACCTTCTGTAGACATCACTAAAAACAAGCCCTTCCATGAAAGAACACACTGACCTCTTGGTTCTATATATCTTACTGAAGATAAGAGCGTGGGTGTTTATTTTTGACATATAAACATCAGAAGGTAATGCATTACGCTATGAGAATTAGGAAAAAATGCTTGAATACATGTTTTGTTTTCATATGAATATCGATTTCCTTTCTTGATGTCATTGGATGTCATCGTTCGTTCTTCATTCATGATTTTAAATTCCAATACGTCCTTCATTAAACAAATTGATGAATTGTGCATTTCCAATTGAGGAAGATGCCGTCAAAGACTTTCATGAAGAGTAAAATTTCAATTAAAATATTAATAGGATATTAAGAATTTTTCAAATGGGTATTTTTATGTATTGTACGGTGATATAACGATAATTTATTCATTCGCAATTTTTGCGAAACGATTCTTCTTTGACAGATCATACAGGTATCTGCACCAGAGCGAACTGTATGGAATGATATAGAACTCAAAACCATTTTACAGGGTAAGATCTGGTACACAGATGGTCTAAGATGGAAAATGTCGTAGGAGCAGGGGTGTTTTCTAAAAACTAAGGACTGAGTTCAGCTACTCACTGGATATCCATACCTCTGTATTCCAGGCAGAAGTCTACGCAATATTTTTCAAATTGCAAAGGAACATAACAGAAGAGCAATAGTAGAGGAGCAGATCCATATTCTCCCACTGCAACCAGGAAGTGACATCCCTGGTGTGGATCTGCAAAGAGATACCGACATTAGTGCTTTGCGGGCAACGAAAAAGTCGACGAACTCGCTAGAAGAGGGTCGGAAAATGAACCAAGTCCAGGACAGGCTCTTGGGGTACCGAAGCGTACAGGACGAGCGTATGAGGAATACTGGATTCGGAAAAAAACAATACTGGAATAATATCCCAGGGGAACAGACACGGAAAAAAGACCTGTACTGGAAAAAAGGCAACAAACCTGTTGACTGAACAGGAAGCAATTGAAAATAAGTACAGGAAGTGCCCGGACTCCAGAACTCTGAAAGGTGACCATACAGGAGTTTCCCTACTATCCAAAAAAAATGGTTCAAAAGACATGACAGCTAAATGAAAAGAGAGTCCTCAAAGCTTTTGCTCTCCGTAGTAAAGTCACCATTCACCAATGTGTGGAAGATGTGAATCTTGACTCTGAATAGTAACTGAACACTCATTGATGACGGAAAAAATATGACAATAAACAGATACATATAAATACTTAAATTAGTAATAACGACATACACACATGAGTAGACGGACACATGATTATATCTAGGTATATCGACATAGAAATGAACAACTAAGCATGATTGGTTTACCCATGTATGTATAATTGTTCTTCGATAATTAATCGGTTCATCAATGGATTTATTAGAGAGGACGATAGGAGGGTTTGTGTATGAATTATCTGTGACCCAATAAAAATGACATTATTTCTCCAATATGTTTCAGAATTGGAAGCATTAAAGATCGACGTTTCTGAAATGAAATGTATAAATCGTAGTCCTAGAAACCTACCTGTTTTGTTAGCTGAAGGGATTTTCTCATAATTATTGAGAGGGAATGTCTATTTGTTTTCAAAAAAACACTAAGTCCGAAGTGTCTCTCCAGAAAAAATGTTTCTAACTTTTTTCCCTCTTTGCAAAGTGAGATTGGCCCTAGAAATTGTATTTACCATTTATACCGGTCTTCCTGATTATCGTGAAAGCGTGAAATAAATTTTCGTCGACAAATATGTCTCTTGCGTCAATGTTACAAATGATTGCTGGTGAGTACTCTCTTTTGGAAAATATTCTCCTTTGCCTTATTGATCTATATGAGTTTTCAATCAAGACTGGAATCGAAAATCAAATAACTATCTGAATAAAAATGCAAATTTTCAATTTCATATTTTTTCTTTTGAGTTAGAGTCTTTCAGAATATATATGAGATGAAGTTCAATGTCAAGCGTGGCTTTAGCCGGGGAATGGTTGTTTTCTGATAGACATTCACAAAAAATAACTTCATTTTTATCGTGGATTGTTTCACTCACAGAAAATTATTTTTTTCAGCATTTAATTGAGCATCTTTCATTATAAACATGGATACCCCGCAAGAGGTTATCTTGAACGATGGAAGATAGTGACTAAAGTTTATCTTTCAGTCGCAAATCGGTCTGAAATTTGACGGTAGAGTTCTGTCGCATTTTGAACAAATTCTATTTCCCATTATATTGCGTCTATGCCAGCCGTCTAATTATTTATCAAGAATAAAATAATTATTTACTCATTGGTAGGTTTTAGGAAAATTATGTGAGGATTTGTCACTCTGGGTGGAGGTTGAGTGGGTAGTTCTCCTATGTTTCGTGTTGGTTCTGGACCAACGGTGGAGGAGAAATCATTGAATTTATTGGCTATTCCATGATCGGAATCCCCGTACATGCCATTTTGATCTTACTTATTTATTATTAAAGATTTATCAATAGTGTTGGTAATACTTTTATTGCTTTCCAGAGTTTTCGTGAATAATGTATTTTGAGATCACTCACGTGTCCGCCTAACTGTATCTCAGAGAGTTCTTCTAAATTGATATTTTTCGGAAAACTCAATATGTTTGGATATTTCTACGTTGTTGAATTATAGCATCTATTATATACTGCAAAAAAAATACAGATAAAAAGGTGTCTTATCAATTAATTTTTCATGTTTTTGAAAAGTTTGATGATGGTGCAAATTAGGCGAAACGTTGGATTCGAAAACTGGATCTTGTAGGTTGTGGTTGAGATGCCGAAAGAAGGACAGAACCCGACCTTTCCGCAAAATTATCTACCAATCAGTCTGCTATGCTGTTCAGCTGAGTTGGCTGAAAAAATCGTTCTCGAAAGGCTTGACGATGAAGTGGAGGATAGAAATGTCCTCCCGCATGAGCAGTTCGGCTTTCGTCGCGCTCACTCCACGGAGCTGCAGGTTCTGAGGGTGGTGGAAAATGCAATCACTTCGCTGAACACTAATAGTAGTACTCATATAGTGCTTTCAGATATAAGCAGAGAGTATGGCACGAAGGCCTACTCTGCAAATTGAATGATTTCCACTTGACTATGAGCTGGTGAAGTGGATGAAGTCGTACCTCATGGCTAGGACATTTCAGACCAAGGTTGATAATTTCCGCTCGGACTCGAGAGAAATTGATGCCGGTTCCTCAGGGGGCAGTACCGCCCCCTGTATTGAACGCCCTTTTCATCTCCGATATACAGTGACAGTCACGAAGCGAACACGTGACAGTCTCCCTGTTCGCCGATGATACAGCTTCACTTTCCGTTTCAGCCAACCACCTGACGGGCGTTGTCAATTGCAGAATGCATTAAACGACCTCCAGCAGTGTTACCTGGAGTGGAAAATGAAGTTGAATCCTGATAAAACGCAAGCGATCTCGATGGGTCGCAAGAGAAACAACCCGGAGAGGGGAGTTACTATCTCTGGAAGGGAGATAGAATGGTCGGAGCAAGTCAAGTACCTAGGAGTTAGCGTGGATCGTCGGCTCACCTAAGCCGCAAGTAAAGATAGTCAAAAACGAAATTACAAAGAAAATCTGGGCACTTTACTCTCCTATTTATAGAGAAAGTAAACTCTTTTAAAAAACAAAGTCAAGATCAATAAAACGATGTTCAGGCCTGTCATTTTGTATGTCTCAGCCGCCTGGGCGAACCTGCAGGACTAGCATCGCGTCCTGGAACGGGCGCAAATGAAGTACTGAGGATGATAACGAACGCCCGTGGTATGTGCGGAACGATCGGATCCTCGAAGACTCATTGGGAGTATAATCAGTGGCCGCAATCGGAAAGTATTCGGTTGTCAATAACCCACGAGAACCCCTCGTGAGGAAAGCCACTGATTACAACAAGCCTCGCGCTTCAAACGTCCCAGGCACTCTCTGGAGTGGTGGGCTACCTATCAACCATTCTGGGTAGTGAAAGCTGCACCCTCTATAGAGTTTTGTTTTCAAAATTATTTATCGGCCATTTTGAGAACCACCATCAGGGAAGGGCTGAGACCGGTCTCCGCTCCTTGCCCAGTCAAAATTGAAGCTCAAAGAGTAAGAGCCTTAGGGTTACACTCGTCTTTTAGTAACAGTGATAGAAGATACTGACGAAACGTCCATATTTCTATGAAATCTAGCCAAAATAACCTCTAGTTATTGTTTTGGTATTGATATCAATTTTGAACAAGGTCCACCTTACGCTTCAGGTGTGGGTTCAGTTAGATTTATCCTAACTATTTCGTAGTTGGTGGACAATGTTCTCATTTTTTCGTGTCTAAATGAAGCAAAACATTGACAAACCGCTCAGGAACAATTTTGATAAATTTTCAGTACTATCCTGAAGTTCTTCTTATCAAGCAAAAGTCATAACTTTATTCGCCCCCTTCCCCCCATCCGAAAGCCAGTTCTTCAAAATATCAGACAACTCTTCTCATTGAGTTAATAAAATAAATGTTATATCTTTTGAAAAAAATATTCCAAATGAAATTCGATACAATGTTTGGGATCCAATTCAGGTAGCGTTCAAAACATCTTTCGAAATATTTCTGTTCATTTCAATTCTATTGAAATGCATCGAACACGACATTTAGGATGATCAACAAGGATTTACAGCGAAGATTAATGGACAATTGGTAAATATAGCTGAATATTTTAGAATTCTTCGCAAATTGCCTCTTGAATCTTATTGGAAACATATTTTAGCACTTCGGTAGTATTTGTTTTGGCTATTTCAATTTCATCGGAATTTTGGGTCGTATTTTTGTCTGATACCGGGACACTTTATGACGTGACAAAATGTCTCGTAGAATTATATTATTGGACATGTGTATCATAATGAGAGTAGTGACAACGTTCGGGATGCATTCGAATATTTTAAGAAATAGTGGTGGTGATATTGTATAAATCATGCTCAATTTGTATGACTGAAATGAAAACATTCCGTGGCACTTTCAATCAGCGGGGGTATTGGAAATTGGAAATATAAAAGTACTTTCATATGTGTATTTCATATTGTGACAATGACTTTTTATAATTTTAATTACATTATAATGGGCGTTTAATATTGAGATAAATGAATTACAATGTGTCAGGGTAACGAAGCACATAAGAACGGAAAATTCATCTTGATTATCTATATGTCCTCAATTCATTCTGATATCTATAGTCTATTCGAGATGGATGAAAAGGTTGTTTCTTTTGTTCCATTTTCAATACAAAAATCAGAAATCATATAACACAATTTTTTGCACACTTGCATATACAAAACACAGACATAATGTATATGGTTTGAATAAATGAATAGAACTTCGGGAAATATGTTTACTGTCCTGAAAAGATTTCGCGAAATGATTTTACGTATTAGGATCCGATTGAAACATAATGATCTTTGGAGAAAAATATACATGAATGAAAATTGGGACCTGACATCAACTCGCAAATTAGGTTCAGTGGGGGAGTAAACAAAATGGTTGTTCAGTTATTTATAATATAGTCCAGTCGGCAGGGCTTTTTTTCTGCATGAGGTTACAGATGCGATTTTTTTTTTCCACCTGATAGTGTATAACTCTGAGTTGGCGCGGCACGGAGGGGTGTGCGTTAGTGGCCATCTTGGAAAACGCGTTTTGTCATATATCTCCCAAACGGTTTGTCGTACGCGAAAAATATAGTGAATCTTTTTTTTAGACGATTGAATGGTCTTTCATTATGTTCTAATATTTTTTCTGTAAAATCAATATATATGCGAGTTTTTGAGTCAAAGTTGGATCGCATGCTTTTTCTGCTAATAAATTATCCTACGTGAAAAATAGTTTTATTGAAAGTTGTAGACGAATTTTGATCTGAACTTTTTTTCCCATCTACAATAGTTTTTTCACAGCTAAACGAAAATTATTAACATACAATGAGACTGAGGTAAGCAACAAGAACAGTAGCAAGAGATGATTTCCGAAGGAATTTGTTGTAATATGGGGGTCATTGGCAGCGATAAAAAATTGAGGCATGATGAATTATTTGTTTTTTGCCTCAAAAATCAATCTATTTTGCCTTCCGCTTGAACTTTCACATGATTTTTTAAAATTAAGTAACAACATTTCAAGACTTATTTTTCATGGAATAATAATTGTATATTTCCAGAGCAGAATTTATTTTGGGGATAGATTAGTGTATTGAATTAAAATTACACTATATATAAACCATATATTTATGTAAAAATACTGTTGAATGTTGCTACTTTATAATATACATATATATCAGTTATTCATGGAAAGTATAATCAATAATAAAATATTAAAATGGTAAACAACTGTTGCAGTACAGTATATGTTGTAGATATATTTTGAGTACAAAATAAAAATATGGTGTCAAATAAAATCAGGTGTGTTTTGTATTGAATATTCCTTTCAGGACTATAATCTTCTGTTATTTCAACAAGTAGGAGACTTTTTCTCGGTAAACATATATTCAAATCATTCAAACTATCATTATTTGAATAATTTTGTGAACCACACATCATAATTGAAAGTACAGACAAAAAAAACATGTTTAACGAAACATATCTAAAGTGGTCCTGGTATTGTTACACAATTCACAGTGAAAGGAATATAAATGTTTATTGAGTAGAAAAATATTGTTAGTTCGATAAATCAGAACTTTATAGGAAAGGAAATATCTTGATGTGTTGGAAATTGGAATTATTTCATTCATTCGGTTCACGAGATGTAAAAACAAATGATTGCAAACTGAAACTTGTTTTATTAGAAATCAATCTATGAAAATTAGAGTAAGAGTTCACTTCAAACATCCTGATCAAACTAATTCTAAGGATATGTGTTACACCACCATTTCATCAACATTAAAATGAGATGATTCGAAAGGATTATCTGAGTTGGTGACACTTGATGGGGAGTTATGGTTGAAATATATTTGAAAAAAAATTATTGATAAAAATCAATTTCCTTCATTTTCCCAAATAAATGCATGATATTTCTTCGAAATCTAAAAAATTATTTTCATTTTCATACGGGACAAACCTTAAATAACAATGAAATCAAAAGATAGACCCTGGATTAAATTTTTTCAATTCACATTCAAATAGATACCTTATAAATTACATCAAATTATTGATAATTTCCACAAATGTAGACCTTGAAACGGGAAGGAGTCACAGAAACCGTCTAGAACAGGGAACCGAACAAATCAAAAGTCAGAATATTGAATAATGATTGGGTTTTTGGAAGAAGGTATCACCTATTACCATAGAGAGAGAATCCATTGAGAATTATCTTACTTATTTCATGGATACACCAAAATCTGAACTGGAGTATTTAAAAAACAAGTAATATTTTTCGAGCTGCCTGATTTTGGATAGCAATTGAAATGTTTGATATTTCTGTTACGAGTATCGATAAAGGATTTCATTGATCTTTTGAAGACTTTCTTATTCTTACAATTCACTCATTTTATAATAATTATGAATTTTTTATTTATTCAGTTCTAAGAATTTTTCACAATAATGTTTCTACTTGCATATATCGATTGCACATGAAATTTTTTTTTACTGGTATAAAATAAAATGGAATATTTAATAATTTTCATGGTGTGGTTTGAGAGCCTCATTATTATTATTATTATTTGTTGGAGTCTGATGATTATGCACCGAATGATTTCAAGTCATATTCATCCATACACCTCATCTAAATTTTTTCTTGCAACTCAAAAGGGAAAAATCAAACTTTTAAATGAAAAAATCTAGATCTAATATAAAAATACATCATCACCAGTAATGTACATTATAAGTGTCACTTTCGAGTTATCTTATTCTGAAAGATCAATTGAAATTTTGTTTAATCAGTTTTATAAATTTTTCACGATGATGTTTCTCTCAATTTCACAAGAAAATGTGTTATTTACTGGTTTAAAGTTTTATGGAAAAGTTCATGATTTCAATGATGTGGATTGAGGTCTCATTATTATTATTATTGTTTCTTTTTTGGGGTTTGATGATTATGTACCGAGTGATTTTCAGTCACATTTATCCATGTAGAAAGTGACTTCCAATTGTTTTAACTTGCATATAAATTTCCCAAGAAAATTATTATTTAGTGTTATAAACTATAATGGAAAAGTACATGATTTGAATGATGTGGTTTGAGAGTATCATTATTATCATTTGTTGGGGTCTGATGATTATGTACCGAATTATTTCAAGTCATATTCATTCATATAGAAATGGACTTCTTAATTTTTTGTAACTGGAAGGGTGTAAAATTTAAACCTCCAAACTGGAGTCTGATGATTATGTACCTACATCATGATTTTAAATTATAATAATCCATTTTAGAAACAAACACACCCCACAAATACTGGAAATACCCTTTTCTCAAACATCATCGGAGCAAGGTTCTTACATTTCATCTAATACCTCTACACAATTCAAGCAATTTACCTGGTCCGGCATCTGTCTTATTATCTGTAAAAGAATTTCCGTTTGGCTATCTACTGTGCAAAAACTATTGTAGATAGAAAAAAGTTCGGAACAAAATTTGTAGACAATTTTTCGCTCCACAACTTTCACGTAGGATCAATTGTTTTTGAGTTCTTCGCAGAAAAAAGAAGTATCTGTTCCAAATTTGACTCAAAACTCGGTTATTGATAGGCTTATCTTCTTCAGACGATTATCACAATATATTTCAAAATATTAAATTGATTCAGAGTTTCAAGTTATTGAAGTGATCATGGATTCAGTATATATATATATATATATATATTTTTTTCTTAGTTTCTTGACCACAATATATTTTCTTCAAATTTCGGAATAAAGGTCTGATTCATCCATATAATTTTCTTAACGACGTTTCGACATGGTATTTGTCTCATCAGGTTAAAACACTAAAATTAAAAATATGGAGTTTGAGACATTTAACTTAACACAATATTGAAATGTATGCACTAAAATAATTCTTGAAAAAAAATATGGTTTTTAACATGTTATTTAACTCAATATAAATATTTGTAACATTTATGAGTATTCACTTACAAATTATTTTATTTGAGTTTTCGTTTTCATTAACGAAGGTTTTTTTGGGGTGGCCTCGAAGTGATCGGAAAGGTTTTTTTATTTTTTTATGCATGTTTATCCTCTTCATAAGTAGGTACATGGGGAAAGTTTATATTAGTTCTAATATATGGGGGGCTGATTTTTTTTTTTTTTCAGCATGTAAAAATCAGTTTTCATTATGATTACTTTAAACGAAGTTAAAAGGGTTTTTATAAACTTTAAGTTTTTGATATCATTTCTAAAGCTATTGGGGTCTTTTTAATATGTATCATTTCAAAAA